>OX377620.1:51942111-52440419 GCA_947397865.1 Polietes domitor
CATAGACCAAAGCGTGGAATTTTTATTTTGCTCTAAACGTTTAATTTATTAGTGTAAAAAGGTCGGACTAAACCCTCCCTCTCCAGGATGGGGGTATACTAACTTTGTCATTCCGTTTGTAACACCTTGAAATATCGACCTGAGACCATATAAAGTATATATATTCTTGATCGTCATAAACTTCTAAGACGATCCAGCCATGTCCGTCTGTCCATCTGTTGAAAACACTCTAGCATCTAAACGAAAAGATCTAGAACGTCCAAATTTGCCATAAATGTGTCTTATAGCCGTAGATCGGTTGGGATTTATACTGCGCGAAATCGACCCAAAGGGACTAAAAATACCTCACAAGGACTAAAAATACCATAATAACCCCTAATATTTTGGAGTATTTATGCGTGTTTTTCAATCTATCTTACTTGATATTGGGTATGCGCATTCCCCCTATAACAAAAACGTGCACCATAAAGTGATTCTTATTCGTAGGGGACGAAATGGGACAAAAAACGGATAAAAATGGTACTTACCAAACGACAATAGCTAGAAACACGAAATTTCCTCTAATTGAGTAGATACATAATGTAAAAGTATTTTTTCCAAATTCGTTCTTTTAAGGGGTAAAATGGAAATAGAGGGATACAAATGGTACCATCCAAACAGCTGCATCTAGAATAATGAAATTCGGTGTATATATTCATCTGATTGCGTAGACACGTAAAATAAACGGATGTTTGGAAATTCGTACTTTTTGGGATTAAAAAAGAAAAGGGGATAAAAATAGTACCAGCCAAAATAACAGCAGCTAGAGTCTTGAAAATCGGAGTATACATTCCTCTGACTGCGTAGATACGAAAAATATTATTTTTTTTTAAATTCGTATTTTCAAGGAATATAATGGGTACAGAGGGATAGAAATAGTACCAACTAAACGGCTACAGCTAGAATGATGAGAAATTCGGTGTGTACATTCCTTCAATTGCGTAGACACGTAAAATAAAGAGATTTTTAGAAAGTCGTACTCATAAGGCGGTAAAATTGGAAAAAGGGGGTAAAAATGGTACCAACAAAATGGCCGCAGTTAGAATCATGGAATTTATGTTAAAAGAATTATAATATTATTACACTTCTACGGCCCGGCCGAACTTAATTCAGGACGCTTATATATATTTTTATTTTAAGTAATGAATGAATTTGTTGTTATGGCAGAAAAATTGTTAGATTAAAAGTGCCTGCTGACAGAAAGCAAACAATATTTGTTTTTAGATATTTATTTGAAAGTAGGTAGTAGTAGTTTTTTAACTACACGAAAGAAAAAGTTATCCGATTTACTTTCGAAACGAAATGGTTATAATATTGAAGATTTTATTTTATTCACATTGCTTTGAATTAACAAATATATATATATTCCTCATCAAGATCTACTTTTTGAATAGGTTGCAAATTATGAAAATATAATATTTATTAAAAAATTTCGTTATAAAACCGAACATATCTATAATTTCCTAGAAAATCGAGGTTTACATCAGTCAATTTAACATGAATTTATAAAACGATGTAAATTTCGGCCCAAAGCAATGTTGCAACATGAATCTTAATCACAATACCCACACATTGACACCATTTCATTTAATTTTGTTTGCAATAATAATTAAGAAATGCTGAAGTTAAAAACAAACTTCTTCCGCTCCTGCCCCCACCACACTATGGCATATTTTAGGCAAATAGAATATTATTTTGAACTTAAGCCATGAATATGATAATGTGTTAATGTTGCCAAAGTTTCCTCCTTTGTGTGTGTCTGTGTGAAAATTTAGATAATTTTCCAAAGGCCTAAAGGCCTAAATGTTTGTTGAACTTTGCTTAACCCAATTTATGCCTTTTTTCTCCCTGACACAACAGAACACAACTTAAGCAATTTCATTATGCGTAGATTAAATTATGTGCACGGAAATGTCTCGACCTGATTAATGATACCGCCAACCTATTTACCCTTTTTTGTGGGCTGCCTTTTGCTAGAAACCCATCCATGCATCTTAACAAAGCCTCTTTTTGTGCATTATAATTTTATCATTATCGTTAACATTATCATTTGTTTTGTTTGTCCTCTTCCAAGAATAACTTGGGCGAACCTAAAAACTTTTTAGTTAGCAGTTATTTTTCCTCCCCCCTCTTCCTTCGAAATTTGTGCTGGAAACCAGAGACAAAAGGAAAACAAATCACCTCGATTGTGAACCGTAAAGTACTGTTCAGTCATAATTTGTTTAACAATAGGCCACCGACACACCGTTCCGCTCCGCTCTGCACCCTGCCAACAAACAACTCTGTTTTCTTTGTTTTGCCACTAAAACAAACTTTCATCGGGGGGCTTAGTCTCCTTTACACTCCTCTCCATGGAAAAAAAGGAAGCCAGCCAGGCATTTTGTTTGTTTTAATCATGACCCAACGAACGCATACACCCCCGCCGATGACAAAAAGGACTCCCATCCACCCCCCACCAAAAAAAAAACTTGTCATCATTTCAAGCGAAAAACGAGCTGGGAAAAACGCAATAAGAATTATTTTTGATGACATGGTAGTGGTGGTGACTAGGCCGTGTTGGCAACACGAGGGATTGTTGGCTCCTCCTAGTGGGCTCCTGGTGGTGGAGAGGTATGTAAACTAATGTGAGTGGATTTCTTGGCTGGCGTCGAAAAGTTACTGTCAACAAAAGTTCCAATTGTCGTTGTTGTTGTAGTTATTGCGGCTGTTATTACGTGTTTTGTTGCTGTTGTTGTTCTTGTTGCCTTATTATCATTAAAATGTTGGAAGAAGAGTAGAACAACAGGGAAAATAACTTTCTTTCGGCTTTTCATGATTATTATCATCAGGAAAGGAAGACAACGAGCCGCGAATGCATGGATGGATAAAAACTTTTCCAGTTGCTCTACTTTGATGAAATGTCACCCTTGACGGGCAGACGCGACACGACGCATGTAATTAACACATCCAACCCGACTCGCCTCCCAAGTAGAAGTAGTTTTCAAGAAGAAAAAGTCATTTATCAACCATTAACTTGAGTAATTAGATGATGCTAAAGTAGGACGTGAAGAATGTCGCACAGTGTCATGAGTGTGCTCAAAGAAGCATTGACCAAAAAGATGAGTTGTGGCAGATTAATGAAGCAATGGTACCCTTCCACAACAGGATGGAAAGTTTGTATATTTATGTTGACAACAATTTGAAATATTCATCCTGGGCCAATTATAAAACGACGGATAATATTTCAAAAAATAAAATTGCAAAAAGCTATAAAATGGCGGAGATATAGGCCCCACCCACCATGTTTTGAAGACATTTGTTGGAGGTGCGCGTCTTTCCCCGTCAGGCATCATCTAAAAAATTCATAAAAAATGTTTTCTAATTCAGGAAGGTTTTGGCTACCGTCGATAGTAGGATTTTTCTAAATTTTTATTATTGATAAAATTGACAACGGTATGAAAAAGTAGCCATTATCATCCAAATTTTGGGAAAAAATGCATAACTTTTAACAGGGCCTTAAATCACACATGTAAAATCGGCGTTAAATTCGGCCGGACCGAACTTTATATATCCTCCACCATGGATTGCACTCGACAGAAGCTGTTGATTTTCGTAGAAGTGCAGTAACATTACAGGAAACGCCATTTTTTAAATTTAGCCAAACCAAAATAAATAAAAATATTCAATAAATAATTTTATAAATAAATATAAAATTTTAATTCTTTCCAAACATGTCTATAAGGTAAACTAAATATATTGCTATATTACTTCAAGTCAATTTAAAAAGTAAATATAAGTCAACAAAGCTTAAATATCCTATATATTGGGGGGATAACCGTTTGGTTGGTTGTATTTCCATCCATTATCTCTTACGAACACAGTGCAATTCTCATGATTCTTCTTTTCACTTTTGCCGAAAAAGTAAAAAAAGTACGAATTGGAATTGGAAAAATCTAGTTATTTTGAGAATTCCACGATTCTAGTTGCGGACATTAGGTTGGTACCATTTTTATACCCATTGTACGCCCTAAAAAGTACGTGTCTACGCAATAAGAGGGACGTACGCAACAAATTTTATCATTCTAGCAGTAGCCTTTTCGTTGGTACCATATTTATACCTCTGTTTCGATTGTATCCCTTGTTAGTACGAATTTTGAAAAATCTTTTCATTTTTCGTGTCTACGTAGTCAGAGGAATATATACTCCGAATTTCATGGTACAATTTGTATCCGCTTTTTCCATTGTACTCCCTAAAAGCACGAATTTCGAAAAATCTTTTTATTTTACAAGTCAACAGAATCAAAGGAATATAGACCAAATTTCATTATTCTATGTACAGTCATTTGTACCATATTTATACCTCTATTCCCATTTACCCCTTAAAAGTACGAATTTGGAAAAAATAATTTAATATCATATTATCTATTCAATGTACAGGAATGTACACACCGAATTTCGCGTTTCTAGTTGTTATCGTTAGATAGGTGCCATATTTATCCCTTTTTGTCCCATTTCACCCCCCTACGAATAATAATTACTGCTATAAGGCGAATGTGCATACCCTATATCTAGTAAATATAAGCAGACACATTGAAAAAAACATGCTGAAATACTATAAAATAAAGGGAAAACATTTTCGGGCCTTTGGGCCGATTTCGCCCAGTTTCAATCCCAATTTGGAAGTTCTAGCTTCTTTCGTTTAGAGAAAAAGCAAAGAGAAAAATCCCCCACAAGGACTAAAAATACCCATAATAACCCCTAATATTTTAGAGTATTTAAGCGTGTTTTTTCAATCAATCTTACTTGGTATTCCCCCTATAACAAAAACGTGCACCATAAAGTGATACTTATTCGTATAGAACGGAATGAAGGCAAAAAAGGGATAAAAATGGTACCTACCAAACGACAACAGCTAGAAACACGAAATTCCTCTCATACTTTTAAGATGTAAGATGTGAATAGAGGGAGACAAATGGTACCAATCAAACGGCTGCATCTAGAATAATGAAATTCGGTGTATACATTCATCTGATTGCGTAGACATGTAAAATGATCAGATTTTTGGAAATTCGTACTTTTTGGGGTTAAAATGGAAAAGGGGACAAAAATAGTACCAACCAAATGACAGCAGATAGAGTCGTGAAATTCGGAGTATATAAAAGTTTTAAATTCGTATTTTCAAGTGATATAATGGGTACAGAAAGATAAAAATAGTACCAAATAGCTAGAATGTTCGGTGTGTGTATCCCTCAAATTGCGTACACACGTAAAAAATTTTAGAAAGTCGTACTTTTAAGGGGGTAAAATGGGAGAAAGGGGATAAAAATGGTACCAACCAAATTGCCGCAGCTAGAATCAGGGAATTCGGTGTATACATTCCTATGACTGCATAGACACGAAAAATAAAAAGATTTTTTCCATATTCGTACTTTTTACTTTTACGGCAAAAATTGGTTAAATGGATTTTCCAATTTTGTACTTTTGGAATTAAAATTGAATGGAAATACAACCAACTGTAGCACCCACTACCCACCAATATTTGTGCTATTTAAGCTTTTTTGAAAATATAATCACTCCGTGATGGAGGTATATACGATTTCTTTCTTTCATAAGATAAATGTTTAATAAAATAGTGTGCCGCTCTCACGACATAAGATGTATTGTAGCTGAATCTTTTTCCGAATAAATAACATATAAACTTTCTTTGTAGTTTTCTCATTTAATAAGCACCTTCTTGTTGTCTTCTTCAGCGATATTTATGAAAACAATTGTTTTCACAAAAACATCTTATGTGGAGATATGCTCTTATTTCGCACACACGTCCGTAACACGAAATTTGAAATCCAGGAATTTTCTTTTCAAATTTATAAACAGTGACTTATAAAGAAAGGCGTAATAAAGACGTTAGTTAAGAAAAAAAAAATAAAAATCTTTTACAGAAGCCGCTTAAAAATAATTTTGACATAAATCGTTACTTGTGAAAACCACAGATATACATATAATAAAGAGTGATTTTTTTGAGGTTAGGATTTTCATGCATTAGTATTTGACAGATCACGTGGGATTTCAGACATGGTGTCAAAGAGAAAGATGCTCAGTATGCTTTGACATTTCATCATGAATCGTCTTACAAACGAACAACGCTTGCAAATTATTGAATTTTATTATCAAAATGCGTGCTCTGTTAAGAAAGTTCATTGCGCGCTTCCATTTTATGGTCAGTTTAATCGACCCACTGAAGCGGCTATTCGGGCTATTGTGACTAAATTTCGCACCAAATTTACATTGTTGGACATTAAACCACCAACACGCTTACGTAGAGTGCGAACTGAAGAAAATATCGCAGCTGTATCGGCCAGTGTTAATGATGACCACCAATTTTCGATTCGTCGCCGTTCGCACCAATTGGGTCTCTGTTACTCAAAAACGTGGAAATGCCAAAATTGGACTAAGCGGATGGACCACCTAAGACGCAGCCGCGGTCAACATTTAAATGAAATTATCTTCAAAAAGTAAATGTCATGGACCAATCTAACGTTTCAAATAAAGAACCGATGAGATTTTGCAAATTTTATGCGTTTTTTTAAAAAAAAAAGTTATCAAGCTCTTAAAAAATCACCCTCTATAAACCAAATATCAATGGAAATGGTCGAAATTGCTTTGAACTGCCCCGTACATTACAGACACATTCCGTTAATTAGTTCAACCACAAGCATCATTTCTAACCAACCAAAACTCGAAAACTAATTTGCTAAATGCCAATTTAGTGTTAATTAAAAGCACAGAGAGGGCAATTTTTCTTTTCAATTATCCTTCAGATGAAAAAAAAGTTCACAGAAAACTTTATGAAATCCTTATTACATTTCGGATTCCATAAAAAGTCATAAACGACACAAATACATACATACATATGTACACATGTGTGTACATAACTCATGCATGCAAAGCCGCCATGTGTAAGTTCGCATGCGAGTAAGACTATGAACTTACTCGTACACATGGCTATTAAGGCGCCTCACTTAGCATATAAAAATAATTTTTTCTCAAAATAATGGTGAAAACAAATTCATTGAAATTTCATTAAAAACACTACACCATTTCCAATTGAAATTGAGAAAATATAAATATAAATTGAGAACGGAAAATTGAAATTGAGAAAAGAAAATTTAAATTGAAAAAATATAAGTGGAAATTCAGAAATGTAAATTGAAATTGAATTTGTATTTCTCTTTGTATTTTCTCAATTTCAATTTACATTTCTGAATCTCAATTATTATATGTATTTTCACAAATTCAATTTACAATAATGAAAATGAGAAAATTCAAATTGAAATTCAGAAATGTTAATTGAAATTGAGAAAATATAAATTGAAATTAGTTTTGCATTGCCTCAATTTCAATCTAGATTTCTGAATTTCAATTTGTATTTACTCAAATTAAAGTTGTCTAATTGGAAATGGCGTAGTTAACAATCATTTTGCAGAAGGGCTATGTAAAGTGACTAACAAACTTTTGATTTACACGAGCCACCCTAATATAGACATGCAGGAATGTTCATTTCTACGCCATCTAGGAACGTGTGTCTGCGCAAAAAAAGCGCATAAAAATAATGCTGCCATGTCAGTTGTCATGAGTTTTAATAAACGCATGACATAACTCTGTTTTGCCAAAAACCCCCTCTTCCACACAGCCTTCCACCACTACCTTTCTTCTTCACCCACTAAATTGGTATTCTGGGGGTCATGGGGCGGGGGACTAACACGGTCTTCAGTTAGAGAGCTTTTTTGTGCTGTTTTTTGTAATCCTTCATCTGGTCGAAAGGATGTGCAAATCCCATTTTAGTTTTGCCAAAAAGGTTTGTTTTGTTAAACAAAAACAGGAGAGTGACAGTGACATTCTTATTTCTCGGGCAAAAAGGTATTTGACCAGCAAGGAAAAACAAACAAAATTCTCGATTCAAAGTCAGATGGGACTGAAACAAATTAGAAAATTGTCAGAATTTGTAATGAGGGGAAGGGGAATTGCTTCTATTCTCCCTGTCAAGGGATTTTGAAAAGGCCTGATGGACATGACCTTGTGTGAAATGTTGGCAGCAATTGAGACTTTTTTAGTTTAAAAAAAGTGTTAATGAAATTCTTTCAACTTCATTTGTATCCTTCCCTAAGTAGTTTCACTATGTAATCCTTAAGCCGAACTAAGAACAAAACAGCCGTTTGTGAGATGTATTCAAGTGATGATAATAAAAGAGGCAACACACGACACATATTGTGAACATTAGAACTGATTTATTTTTAGAAACCATACAAACGTGTCTGGATAAAGAAGGATTGCAAAATCAATTGAATACATTAAATTTTAATCCCCTCTGTAGGGAGATAGAACTCCTGACCATTTTCTTTTGGACTAAAGGTCTGTCGAAATTTCTTATTATATGTGCCAGTTAGTATGATAGTGGTCCAAGCCAAAAATAAAAAAATGAGATATTCTAATAAAATCGGACTTGAGGGAAATTATTTCTATCTATTAACAACTGACTGACTGACAATACACCAAATATTTAGGCCACAGTTTTGAAGATTTTTGCCTCATGTCCAATTTTTGATTACACCTTAAGTTTTATATTTATATATAGTAGATAGATAGATTAATAATAATACAATAAATAAGCATCACGATTTTCCTAATACCTATGAAAAGTCGGCAGTCTCTAATCTGCCTGTAATACTGTATATGTGTAATACGAATCACTCCGTGGTGGAGGTATATACGATTTCTGTCTTTCATAAGATAAATGTTTAATAAAATAGTGTGCAGCTCTAACGACATAAGATGTGTTGTAGCTGAATCTTTTTCTGAATAAAAAACATATAAACTTTCTTTGTAATTTTTTCATTTAATAAGCACCTTCTTTTTGTCTTCTTCAGCCATATTTATGATAACAAAACAAAACATCTTATGTGGAGATGTCTTATTTCGCACATACTTTTCTGCGTCCGTAACACGAAATTTGAAATCCAGGAATTTTCTTTTCAAAATGAGATATTCTAATTTTTCTCTTTACTTTGATCAGATCTCATTCATTTTATTGTTTATATGTGATTTAGATAATTTGAATAACTTGTAACATGAAATTATTGGAAAAGTAAATAATAATTAAACCCTTAATATCCTGCTGGTTTCGAACGGAACCAACCAAAAATTGGGCATCTGTTACTCAAAAACGTGGAAATGCAAAAATTGGACTAAGCGGATGGACCATTTGATGCGCAGTCAAGGTCAACATTTGCATGAAATAATCTTCAAACATTAAATTATATGGACCGTACTTTCGATTCAAATAAAGATTTCATGCATTTTTCTGAATGTTGTTTTTTTTTTGAAAAACTTTCCTATAGCTTTTAAAAAATCGCCCTTTATAAAGCCAAAATTCACAATAATTTAATAAAGCTTTTTATACCCTCACTCTGCAGAGTAGGAGGGTATATATCATTTGGGACGGACAAAAAGTGTATCGCATTGAAGGAGTGACATAAGACCCTAAGTATATTTCGACCATATCCGTTTCACGACTTTTTAAGAGACTTTTCGAGATAACTCTCGAAAGGGAGTTAAGGAATCATTTCAAACTTTGCACATGATAATATTTTTTCCAAACTTAGTTTTAGTTCGAAGATGGGCGAAATTGCCACTCCCACACAAATATCCCATATTCCAATGTTAAATTAAAACCCATATAACTTCCACACGGATATTCGGAATCAGCTATATTTTGGTATTTGATAATGTTTTTATAATCGCTTGAAGTGTACTAAAAATAACAGGTTTTGCCACGCCCGTTTCAGTACCTCCCACACAAATAACGCAAAACTATGTAAAATTAAAGCTGCTATAACTTCTATCCGGGTGATAGGAATACTATGAAATTTTATATTTGGCTATACTTTTATAGATGTTGCATTCATGTGGAATATGAGTGATATTGCCACACCCCTTCTGGTACCTCCCACACAAAGTGGCATAAACTTTGGTTACAATAAAACCGACATAACATCCACACGGGTAGTCAAAATCATTTGTAATTTGATGTTTAAAAATGTTCTTATAACACAGTACGACAGTGGTTGGTACACATGAGAAATGTTAACAGAATATGAAAATAGGCTTAAAATAAAGAAATACGTGTCTCGGCGATTTGCTGTAGCACGTCAGAATTTTGAGAAAATCGATTTTAAAGATTCGAAGGATCGTGGAGGTTCACTTGTAACGTAGTACTATTATAAAAAGTTCTATAAAAACAGAATGGGTGAACCGATTTAAGTGCTTGAGCCAGTTTTGAAAAGGGAATTAAATTTGGATTTGTTTTTATTAAAAAAAACATTTTTTCCGCTAGATGGCGCTTTAATTTTCATGTAAAATTAAAAAATATCCAAAAATGTAATGTAATTCAATGTAATGTAAATGTAATGTAAAAATACAAAAATTAATATCCAAAAATATATATGTATATAAATAACCGCCATATGGTTCAAATCCCAGACGACTTGTTTTAATTTTTTCTAATTGCAGAAACCCTGATCTGTAAGCTCGTTGAAATTGAATAATAATATTTTTAGTTTGATCTGGCTCGGAGCCCCGAATCGCTGAATCAAGCAATTCCCGGCCAGCGAAAAAGATTCTACTTTAGATATTGGATTTCAAATCAACAACATTGTATTTTTAATGAATTTCGTACATTTTTTGGATATTTTTTAATTTTACATGAAAATTAAAGCGCCATCTAGCGGAAAAAATTGTTTTTTTTTAATAAAAACAAATCCAAATTTAATTCCCTTTTCAAAACTGGCTCAAGCACTTAAATCGGTTCACCCATTCTGTTTTTATAGAACTTTTTATAATAGTACTACGTTACAAGTGAACCTCCACGATCCTTCGAATCTTTAAAATCGATTTTCTCAAAATTCTGACGTGCTACAGCAAATCGCCGAGACACGTATTTCCTTATTTTAAGCCTATTTTCATATTCTGTTAACATTTCTCATGTGTACTCAAAAAAAATTGATTTTGTCGTACTGTGTAATCACTTAAAACCTAAAAAATATTTACGCTTTAGCCACGCCTCTTCTTGTACATCCCACACAATTGTCTCTTTCCTAGGTAATATTGAATCCTTCATAACTTGTACACTGGTGTATGGGATCCACTATGACATGATATTTGATCGTGTTTTTGTGGACAAAATGTGTGACACGAACCTTCTAGTACCTTCCAAATTATCCTGCCCTTATAACTTCCGTAGATATCGAGGGCTTACATTCATAAGTGGCTATGAACAAAAACACAACTGAAAAACTGATTTACCCATTAATTTTTAGAGTAATTATTAATCATTCTTCTACAGTTTAAAAAGTTTGCGAAATTTCTTATTATTCGCGGTTTTATGGTTCATAGCCACTTTTGCACGTTAAAAATTGAACACAATGAATTTTGAAATAAGCACATAGCCATTAATGCTCAAATATATAAATAAGACTTAATGTAAACTCGATAACGTTTTTTATGAAATGTTGGCAATGCTGTGTAGGAAACGCATTTTCTGGGATGTACACAGCGAATTTAAAGGTTCCAGCTTCATCCGTCAGACATATTTGTTTTATGATTTTCTCGCGATCCAGCCTAGGGATCCGACTGAATTTTTGTCTGTGTATTAAGAACCAATGTCGCTTGTAACATATAAGTAGCCGGTCGCGAAAATCGCTGCAATTGTTGAAAAATCCAAAATTCGCGGTTGCAATTGCTTATATTTTAACTTTCTCCATCCAGGATTCTGAAACTTTTCCATAAAGTCAGCAATCACATGGCAAAAAATATTTTGGTATTCTCGATATTATAAAAAGTTACGCGGGTTTTTCTAAAGTAACTTTTCACAATTGTTGACTTTACAGCCACTATTTATCCTATATGTTCTTTGAGAGTGAGGGTATATAAGTCGGTTTAGCCGACTGAAGCTTACTTACTTGTTTTTTATTATTAGAACATCATTGTATGTTATGTATCAAAAATTAATAATCTTCATTTTTAGTAATAAATATTTATTATACTGAACTGGGGAACTCTGGCTCAAGACCATTTTGCAGCTATATTTTATAGAATGCAAATTTATTTAAGAATAACATGGTGACATTTATTATTTGGCTGCACACTATCATGATTTTCACCCTGTGAAAGGTTTCGTCAGGTGGCTTCGCAGCGACTTTTAAGTAAATGATTTTCACAAACGAATGAGAAGCACAACTCAATATCCGTTCAAAAATTCGCACCAAGTAATAAAGCGCTCATGCCAAAATGTGAATGTTTCATTTGTTTCAAAATAATCTTAACTCATGGTAATCGATATAATGACAATTTTCCGTGCGGTCCTGGGATCCCGGGAAATAAAAGTACGGGAAATGCAAACCCTAGTTTTAACTCTAGTTAAATCTCTCGTTAAATTAAAGATAATCATGAGGACTACAAGAAGGGTCATAACTTCTTCAATTAATAATACCTTTTTCTCCGAATCAAACTGATTCAATTTTCGTTCATATTTGATCCTGAATGATTTTGGGTTTTTTGGATTTTCATTGTTGAACACGAATCTGCTATCAAATGTTAATTTTTTAATGAAAAAAGGTTTGAAGTGTTATAAAATCCTGTTTTAACACGGTTTTTTCGCCTCATTCGTGCAGATTCGTGTTCGTCCATGAAAAATTAGTAAACCAAAATTCCTTTACATTTGAATTCTACGACACTTATCGTTCGATCCTAGTAGTAGTAGCACAGAAGACTGCAAAAACTTGGGGTCACCACCACCACCTACAACAGTTGTTAACATCACGATTTACGACGACTCCAGCCACACTTTCCAATTGTTTAAATATTAAATTACAATTAGTGATCTCAAATTGCGAAAAACGCAAATGACAGTATCGGATGGAGGTTGTTTGGTGGCGTTGCCTACCAGCAACTCATTATAAGAAGCCGACACGCCACCCAAAAGCAAGCGACGCAAGCAGGCGGCGGGCGCAGTGTTGTAAACATAAACGAATTGAAATGAAATAAAATAAAATTTAAATGAACATGAAAAACATGGAAGCATATAATTAGAAAAGTCATGACAGTGGAACATTAAGTGATTGTGCAAAAGGAGCCAAGAATATAATTAGGAGCAACAGAACACAAAGGAAGAAAGAAAGAACTTCCACTTCGTTCTGTGGCCTGCAGCAGGCCGACCGAAGGTAATACCGAGAAGAAGAATGTTTGTGATAAGCAGCAAAACCGAAGGAACTCTTTTCAAAACTTTCTTGCAAATTCATGGGAAAACAAAACAAAGAACATCAAGAACGACTGAACGACTCTGCTCAAAGAACACAAAGACATTCTCGTAAGTCATTTTTGCCAGGGAACGAAGAAATATTCATTCATTCATTTGTTTGTGACAGTCATGCCAAGTAGAGTTTGAGCAAGGAAAGCGTAACTCTGCCCGGGGAGATGAAAAGTTTCTTGGAAATTTCTGACAAAACCAAACGAATTTTTGAGATGTAATCGGATTTCAGATGTAGAATGATTGCGATAACATTCTTTTTGAAATGCAAGCAACAAATATCTATATTTCTCACGAAGAATTATTTAACCTGAATTTATTTACAATTTACTTGGTGATAATTAGTGCTTGACTGGCTATTACCATGTCGGCTTTCATCATAATTCTGATGAGATGCAGCTATTTGCACACCAGAATCCTTTAGGTTATAAGTTCTTCCAAACGAATGAGAATTACAACTCACCATTCGGATATCAGTGAAATCTGCACGCATCAAGTGTTGAAACACACTACTGTCATTATACACTCCACGAGAGTATTATGTCTTTGTGCATTTGTTTGTAACAACCAAAAGGAATTATACCGATGTTAATTATACCGACCGACTTAGAATAACTTTTTGAATCGATTTAGCGATGTCCGTCTATCTATCTGTCCGTCCATCTATTCTTGTAATCACGATACAGGTCGCAATTGTAGACAGAAACAAATGAAACTTTGCACAACGAAGTTTTTCGGGATAATGACGAACGCTATTTAATTTGAAGAAAATCGGTTCAGATTTAGATATAGCCCCCATACGAATTTCACTCCCGATTTGACTCTTTTCACTCTAGATACCACATATTTTAACAGATTTTCTTCAAAATTAGCAAAACATCTCATATTTGAACTAGAAACACCTGTGGTAAAAATGTGTTAGATCGGTTCAGATTTATATATAGCTCCCATACAAATTTCGCTCCCGATTTTACTTTTGCCGCTCTAGAAACAACATATTTTATTAGATTGTCTTCAGATTTTGCAAAACAACTTATATTTAAACTAGAAGCACCCATGGTGAAAATAGGTCAGATCGGTTCAGATTTATATATAGCTCCCATTAAAATTTCGCTCCCGATTTGACTTTTTCCACTCTATAAACCACATATTTTAACAGATCTTTTTCAAATCTTTCAAAATATCTTATTTTTCAACTAGAAACATCCATAGTGAAAATGGGTCAGATCGGTTCAGATTTACATATAGCTCCCATACAAATTTCGATCCCGTATTAACTTTTTTCGCCCCAGAAACCGCGTATTTTCACCGAATTACTTTAAATTGAGCATAACACGTTATACTTTAACTGGAAGAACTAATTGTGAAAGTTAGTCACTTCATTACAAGTTTGGATATAGCCCCAATACAAATATTCTTCTTGATTTTACAAAGTGGACCAGGTTTTATTAGCCTATGATTAGGAAACATACAAAAATTCTTCCCGTTTTCACTTTTTTACCGAATTGAATTGTAATTGGAGTGTATCATATAGTCGGCCCCGGCCGACTTTTGCCTTTACTTACTTGTTTTCTTTTTAATTCAACATATAAGGACCACTTTACTTCTTAATTTTAGATCATCCCTGCCACAAGACCCTTTGCTCTTTCATTAAAATTCCAACGTGCATGGTTAATTGTTGCCTGGATACCTTTTATTCTATCGGTAATTGCTTTTCTTATTTATTGTTGTTACGTTACGACGAGTAGATTTTTTTTAATTATGTTCACTACGACAATGCGCTTTAATTGTTGTATTTCGAAAAGTTTAGTTGTTGCTTCTTTTGTCACATGTTTTTGTACATATTTTGTTGCGCAAATGACAGCAATTATTGTTTGATTCGAATTTGTTTTCTTCGTTCTTCTTACATAACAACACTCTGAATTTCATAATATCTTTTTGTTTTTGCATTTCAATAAATGTGAGCGTTGAAGCGTTTTTGCTGAAGTTTAAAGAATGGGATAGGAATTAACGATATAAGTTGCCAGAAACGAAATGAAAAATATAGTAGCAGTTTCTTCTTTTATTTTCGCATTGAAAATTGACCCAGTGAAAAAATCCCATTTAAATCACTGGCACAAAAAAAAAACTCATAAAAATAGAAAACAATTCTCTTCTTTAGAATGCTATTTAAATATTTTTTGAAAATATCTAATGATAAATTATAAGTAAAAGAATATCATATTTTGATCCAAGCACTGAAGTCCTTCGAAACGGACCCCAAAGTTTCCTATATAACAGTTGACTTAACATGTGGAATATTTTGATCCATTGCCAGCAATACACTTGGCGATTTTTTTTTAAATATTTTTCTTCACAAAGAGGAGATGAAAGCCTTTCAGACAGTTTCAAAAGTTATTACATCACTATCTGTTCATAAAACCCCCCAAGCGTATCAACTTTCGTAACCTCTGTAAAACTTGAACCACGTACTTTTTTGACTTAATGTGAACGGCCATATAACGCGCAAAAACGACATATGTGTCAAATTTCGTCAAAATCGGAATTGATGATTTTTCAAACCATAGGTTTTTGGTCGATTTCTGATGCAATTACCCCATATTTTTGTATTCGTAGACATTTTTATACCCACACTCTACATAGTAGGAGGGTATATATCACGTGGGACAGAGAGTTAAGTCACTCCTTTAGTATGTTTGAACCTAATATGTTTTATGACTTTTTAAGGTGGTGGACTGGTGCACACGATAACTTTCGAAAGGAGGCAAGGAATCAATTCCAACTTTGCACATGGTAACATTTTTCCCAAACTTAGTTTAAGTTCGATGATGGGCAAAATTGATGGTTAAATTAAAACCCATATAACTTCCAAACGAATCAGCTACATTTTTGTGTTTATTAAAGTTTTAATAATCACTTTAAGTTTTGCTACGCCCCTTCTAGTATCTCCCAAAAATTTGACAATATTATATCCACCCAGAATATGGGCGAAATTGCCACGCACCTTTTTGTACCTCCAACACAAATTGGCATAAGCTATGGTTAAAATAAAACTGGCATCTCTTTCATACGGATAGTCAAAATCAATTGCAATTTTATATTTGAATATCTTATATCGGTTTAAATCCGTTACGCATTGCAAATCAGTTATATTTTGATATTCGATAATATTTTCAACAAGCGTACAAAATATGGATGGTTTTGCAAAAACATTTCTAGTTCCTCTCATACAAATATCCTCATAATAGTAATACTATATTAATAATATTGGATAATGTCTGTATTCAGGATTTCCTGAATACAAACATGTCCACTTTTAAAAGTGGATTCCGTGAAATTATGTCCCTCTTCTACAATCAATGTTTGGAGGTAAATATAATCACATTTTGAAGCTTATTTTCCCCGTTTTAAGAATTGGAAATTTTATAGGAGATATAACAAAAGTATTTTTCAAAAGTAAGACAATTGCAAAAACAATTCTGGTTATACGTCGATAATGACGTGTTCCAGGGAATCACAAAATTAAGATATTTTCAATTATTATCAGTTAGATATAAGGAAAAAATTATCCATTGTTATCTGGATTTGACATACGGTAATAAAGAATAGTATAAAGACTTAAAGGATATACTTGATCTCGATTACTTTATACATAATTACGGCTGTTTTTCTTTATGACTGGATAACTAATAGGGTATCCAATTATTCGGACTTCTAAGATATTCGATTAATCGTTTATTCGAAAACAAAGAATTTCCAATTAATCGAATAAAGACCTCAAGAGTTATTCGATTAATCGAATAATTTTTCAACTCATTAAAACATAATTAATAAGAGTTAAATAGACAAGAAACAATTAATTCAATGAGAGTCACTACTTTTTCGTACTTATGTAGGTCTAAGAGTTTGCGGATAGTCTTTCCTGTACTGGCTCTACATCTATGTGACATTATATTTCTGTACGATTCTGACATATTTTTTAATTCAAAATAAGTTGAAAGCACATTTTTTACGTAGTCGATAGGAATGTCTAATTGATATTTGGAGTATTTACATAGTAGCAATTATTAATAATCCAAGCGTATATAAATCTTCATGATATACTCTGTATTTTCTTTAAATTTATGATTTGATTCATTTATATCATTGATTGGACCGA
This sequence comes from Polietes domitor, assembly GCA_947397865.1. Classification (NCBI taxonomy): domain Eukaryota; kingdom Metazoa; phylum Arthropoda; class Insecta; order Diptera; family Muscidae; genus Polietes; species Polietes domitor. The sequence goes on from OX377620.1 coordinate 51,959,649, forward strand.
TCTAAATCAGTTTGTCCACAATTCCCTGGTTAAATATAAAACATTAAATCAATTATAATCAAATCAATTTATAATATAATTTTAAGTATTTTTATGATATCGATTATTTGGGTCAATTTATACGAATTATTTGTTATTCAAAAATCATGATTTTTTTCATTATTCGAACAAATATTCTAAAACAATTATTCGAATCGAACAAAATTTAATCGGTTGCATACCCTAATAACTAATCTAACAGAATCCTAAATAAAAATAAAAATGTCATTCAAAAAAAAAATTCTTTTTTAAAATGGTCAACATCAATGTGTGTATGAAAACAAATTAAAAAAATAGTTGTATGTCAAAAATTTTAGATTTAGCCAGTGTAAGTCAAATTTATTGGCAACAAAAAAGTCAACACAAAATATTTTTTGAAAATTTGTTTTGATACTAATATTTATATTGTAATTGGCGAAAATGTGAAAAAAATATTTTTTATTTTGAGCATAAAATTGAATATTTATTAACGTTTTTGTTATCTCAGCTTTTTATCCCGGATTTAAGAAGAACAGCCCTATTAAATTACTTTTTAGTGTAAATAAATTACTTCACTTGCTTAAAATATATTTTAAACGATTTGTTTTTGATTTTCTTTTAATAACCCTATTTAAAGTCTTGTGATGTTAAACAATTGTTGATATAATACAGAGCATAAATTCTGTTAAGCTGACGTATTCAGATCAGTTGATAGTAGGTATATGGGGAAAACTAACTAAGCAAATTGAATTATTTGAACACAACCTCTAAGTTTAACAAAGCAACAAAATATTTGGTTACACGCATTGAAACTTTGCACCTAATGGGATCTAATCATAAATAAAAATACAAAATTAAAACATTTGAAATATTCCTAAAAAATGCACACAATTCCCAAAAATCCCAAAAAATGGGATTTTCACAAATTACGCTGTATTTTCGTCATAAAATGTACGCACATATGTTTAAAACACATTCTGTTACAAATGTGCATATTTACAATAGATAAAAAGATCGTGCGTTTTTTTCTAATCAACCTTGAAATCGATTTTTTCTTTCAAAAATGCAAAGTTCGCCACTGTAACCGTTTGGAATAATTACGTTCGTCGAATAGTTATGTTCTACGTTGCGTTACCTTTTAGAAAAAAATATATATATCACAGTGCCACAGTTCCGTCATCGCTGAAATGTATTTTTGATTTTTCCAAAAATGATTAAAATTTCGAAAATTGCGCACATTTTTTCATTTTTTACATAGAAGAGATTTTGAGCAATATTTCCAGTTCATCTCTTGGTAACTTAGCTTTACAAAATATATCTTTGGGTATAAATCCACCTTCATTTCGCTTTTCTGTAGTGTAAAAACTGAAAAAGTCGAGAAAAACATGATGATTCTGGAGCACTTATCTCCCAAGCTATGTATGAGAGATAATCTACATATGAAAGCATGTTGCTTTTATACTTTTTTATCAGTTTAGGAAAACAATAATTAGTTTTATTTTCCGTGGCACCTTACTTTGGGACCCCACTGTTCAGGACCCATTAGACCTTGAAGGTCCTGCAACAGAACTTAACATTTCGACTTTGTCTATATGAAATTCCTTCAAAATCCAGCGGATTAGGAGTGCCATAATTATTTCTCTTTTTACAAATACCCCACTGTGCGATGAGTATAACTCGCTTCTTTTCGGGAATTTGAATTTGAAACATGTTAACTAACCCCTATTAACCTACGCGAAAGTTATAAGAAATATATTTGTACCTGGAAGAACAAGAAAAGAACATCGCTATTTCACGTCGATAATAATATTGTTCATACGCCCCAGAGGATAATTTAACATGAAAAGTTATATTAAATTTATAACTTGGGCAACGCATAACCACGCTTAAGTAATTGTCTGAATTTCATAAAAAGGAAACCCACATCACAAAGGTATGAATGAAAGACTATCAAAGGAAACCCAAACCACAAATGATAATAAATTCAAAGAAATAAACAAAAGGGACAAGGTAGAGAGACGGAGAGAGAGGGAATAAAAATCGTTTATTAAATGCTGAAATGCGGCTGCCTTTGTTACTCACAACGGCAACAACAACAAAAAACAATGAAATGAATTTTTTATGTTCGAAAGATAAAAGCGCGAAGAGGCATAAACGAAGCGAAAAAGCGTCAAAACGCTCAGCAAAAAAGAAAAAAAAAAAAACAATCATTAAATTTATGCCTCTAGAAAATATTCTTGTCCTGCTGCTGTTGCCTCTTGTTGCAAATGCCATAAACATTTTCACATTATGTACTACACACAAACCCACATACATACATATTTTTATTATACTCAACCTTCATTTTGGTTTTTCTTTTGTTATCGTTACAGGTCATTGAAGAACGTATCGCACACATTCCGACAGTACCCACAAATCCAGAACCATTCTATCAGCCGACTGGCAAGGAATTGAAACCGAATCCGGTGGGCGAGGAGAATGGCATTGTTGTCTTCAATTACAATCCCATAAGTGCGGTGAACTATGTAAGTTTTTCAGGAGACGCCTCCCTGGCAACCAACTAATGATGCATGCGATGACGTCATTCACTAATAATACCCGTATGTAGTTATGCTTGCTTGGGGTTTTCTGTTTGTTTGCAGCGTGTTTTGTAACGCTATGTAATTCCCTTAAAGGCAAGGGACACCCTAACCCTCCACCCCTCCCACACATTCACATGTAAACATAGACAAATGTCAAATATGGCGGAATAGACTTTTATGTTTTTTATTTTTATAATTTTTATAATTTTTATAATTTTTATAATTTGTATAATTTTTATAATTTTTATAATTTTTATAACTTTTACAATTTTTTTAATTTTTATACTTTTTATAATTTTTATAATCTTTATAATTCTTAAAATTTTTATAATTTTTATAATTTTTATAATTTTTATAATTTTTATAATTTTATAATTTTTATAATTTTTATAATTTTTATAATTTTTATAATTTTTATAATTTTTATAATTTTTATAATTTTTATAATTTTTATAATTTTTATAATTTTTATAATTTTTATAATTTTTATAATTTTTATAATTTTTATAATTTTTATAATTTTTATAATTTTTATAATTTTTATAATTTTTATAATTTTTATAATTTTTATAATTTTTATAATTTTTATAATTTTTATAATTTTTATAATTTTTATAATTTTTATAATTTTTATAATTTTTATAATTTTTATAATTTTTATAATTTTTATAATTTTTATAATTTTTATAATTTTTATAATTTTTATAATTATTATAACTTTTATAGTTTTTATAACTTTTACAATTTTTATAACTTTTAAAATTTTTATAATTTTTAAAATTTTTAAAATTTTTAAAATTTTTAAATTTTTAAATTTTTTATAATTTTTATAATTTTTATAATTTTTATAATTTTTATAATTTTTATAATTTTTATAATTTTTATAATTTTTATAATTTTTATAATTTTTATAATTTTTATAATTTTTATAATTTTTATAATTTTTATAATTTTTATAATTTTTATATTTTTTTATTTTTTTTTTTAATTTTTATAATTTTTACAATTTTTATAATTTTTATAACTTTTATAGTTTTTATAACTTTTACAACTTTTACAATTTTTATAATTTTTTACAATTTTTATAATTTTTACAATTTTTATATAAGTTTTATAATTTTTATAATCTTTATAATCTTTATAATTTTTATAATTTTTATAATTTTTATAATTTTTATAATTTTTATAATTTTTATAATTTTTATAATTTTTATAATTTTTATAATTTTTATAATTTTTATAATTTTTATAATTTTTATAATTTTTATAATTTTTATAATTTTTATAATTTTTATAATTTTTATAATTTTTATAATTTTTATAATTTTTATAATTTTTATAATTTTTATAATTTTTATAATTTTTATAATTCTTATAATTTTTATAATTTTTATAATTTTTATAATTTTTATAATTTTTATAATTTTTATAATTTTTATAATTTTTATAATTTTTATAATTTTTATAATTTTTATAATTTTTATAATTTTTATAATTTTTATAATTTTTATAATTTTTATAATTTTTATAATTTTTATAATTTTTATAATTTTTATAATTTTTATAATTTTTATAATTTTTATAATTTTTATAATTTTTATAATTTTTATAATTTTTATAATTTTTATAATTTTTATAATTTTTATAATTTTTATAATTTTTATAATTTTTATAATTTTTATAATTTTTATAATTTTCATAATTTTTATATTTTTATAATTTTTATAATTTTTATAATTTTTATAATTTTTATAATTTTTATAATTTTTATAATTTATATAATTTTTTTATTTTTATAATTTTTATATTTTTTATAATTTTTATTTTTTTATAATTTTTATATTTTTTATAATTTTTATAATATTTATAATTTCTACATTTTTTATATTTTTTATACTTTCTATAATTTTTATAATTTTTATATTTTTTATAATTTTTATAATTTATATAATTTATATAATTTTTATAATTTTTATAATTTTTATAATTTTTATAATTTTTATAATTTTTATATTTTTACAATTTTATATAGCTTTTATAATTTGTATATGTTTTATAATTTTTCTTATTTTTATAAATTTTTATGATTTTTATAATTTTATATTTTTTGTAATTTTTATAACATTTATAATTTTTATAACTTTTATAATTTTTATATCTTTTATAATTTTTATAACTTTTATATCTTTTATAATTTTTATAACTTTTATAATTTTTATAACTTTTATAATTTTTATAACTTTTATAATTTTTATAACTTTTATAATTTTTTTAACTTTTATAATCTTTATAGTTTTATAATTTGAACTGGGATATTGTCCTGGCTCAAGACTATTTTGCATCTATATTTAATAGAATGCAAATTTATTTACTAATGACAAGGTGACATTTATTACTTGGCTGCAGACTACCACGATCATGATTTCGACCATAAATATAGATGCAAAATGGTCTTGAGCCAGGACAATATCCCAGTTCAAATCAAATATTGATTACAGACCAAAAATACAAACAAAAAAAAACTAAAAATTAGTTCTTATAATTTTTATATTTTTGATAATTTTTATAAGTTTTATAATTTCTATAATTTTTATCATGGAAATCAATTTTCAATTATCCGGTTTATTCCACACACATTTGACATAATTATCACTAGGACCTCGTTTTAACAAACACAAGTACTTTTTGTTTTCAATTTGTTGTGTTTTAAAGCGCCAACAAAATAGGTTTTATTCTGGCCTCCCTTTGTTTGGTTTTTCTAAATGTTAAATTTTTGTTCTTCGGTAAACAACACCTCACCCCCAGACATCCCCCACTCCCATCCCTTGCTGTCTGTCACATTTTGTCCATCTGTTGTCGTATGACTATGACTAACATTAATTGAAGAATAATAGAAACAGAAGAGAAACTGCATTTAACAGGTACTCGGCGCTCGCTAGTGTTTGTTGAATGAATGCTTTTGTGCTAACAACAACTACATACAAACATCGAAACATACAGACAAACAAAGATGCCAACAACACAACTGCATGCAAACATGCAAACATACACATACGCTAGCAGTGCAAATCGTTTCTGAAAGCAAAATTAAAAAACATCAAAAACAACTGAGGCGCTGCAAAACCAGAGCACGTTTTCATAGACCAAACCTTAAACTTGCAACGAACGAAAGAACATACGCCAGTCTAGTGCAATGACAACAAACCTAATGTCACCTGTCCTGCGAGATCATACTCATACACACGAGAACAATAAAATAGCAGCAGTTTAGGGGGAAGAGAGTTTTACGAACTGAAATAGAAACACTACTTCTTGGCTCGCCTAATAAAGTAGTTTTAGATTTTTTGCGCATTACGACTATATATTCTAAAACAGTGATTTTCCATAGCACGTGAGCTGGCGGATAACAAAAATGCTGTTCCTGTACTATCGTCATACGGATAAGCTTCTTCGATCGTGGGTATTCCGCACTCGCTTTGTTTATATTTTTCAATGCAAATTAAATCAGTTGCTGCTCGGCATCTGAGCAACGTCTATGTGATAAAATAGTACGACAATTTTTAAAAAAATGTCGTTACGCTTGAACCGGAGAATGATATACGTTTGAAACTACAGGCCTTTTGGCGTTTTTAGTTTTCTAGAAAATCGAGGAGTACAAACAATTAAAAAATAAAGTTTTAATTTAAAAAAATCTAAATTTGTATACAAAAACATTGTGAATACTTTTTCAATATTTTTCAGAAAAGTACTTCAAAAAACAAAAATGTTAAAAAAAAAGAATATCCAATTCGGGCCATTATTGACGAAATTATGAGCAAAACACTGAAAAAAGAACTACTATTTAACGATTTTTAAAAAAGCTATATCTTTTTAACGAGTAATGAGAAAAAAAATCAATGTATACCAGGAGGTGTTTTTTAATGGGTACTACAAAATATAAAAAATTGGAAGAAATCAAAAATATTTGTTTCAACTGTTCGATTTGTCGTGGAATGCCCCATATCAAATCTTCCACATGTGTTGATTTGAGATTGTAAATGGCTGAGTTCGTTCCAAATTTTCCCTCATTAATACAGAAAATATTTGTAGTATTTAAAGATAGTATTTAAATTCATTCCCCGTTGGGTAAAAAGGGCCAAAACGGGATAAAAATAGTACCAATAAACCGACACCAAATAGATACGTGAAATTCAGTTTATAAATCCCTCTAATTGCGTTCACGCAAAGATGAAACACGTTCAGTGGTTGTTTATCGCAAACATAGTTTATTTGTTTTGAACTATCTACTTTTATCATAGCAATTTCCACAAATGATAACGTTTACCGTAAACGTAGTTTCTATTGTTATGAACGAACGTACTTTTATGGCAAAATTTTCATGTTTTCTGTTTATGGCAAACGAAAAACGTTTAGGAGCGCATATTGTATTTAAATATGATTGAAACATTTAAAGAGTGTTCAGAGATCGGGGGATAATAGTGATACCTACCAAACGACTGTAGCTAAAATCATGAAATTTATTATAAATGTCGCTCTGACTGCATAGACGCGAACAAGTAGATGATTTGTAATGCACTCCATGATGGAGGCTATATGAGACTTGATATAGGATAAAGAAGCCCAGGAAATCTGTATTTTTACTTCTTTTGGGATATATGAGGAGTTATGCTTTTCTCTTCTTAGAAATGACCAAAAGTTCTTACTTTCCATTGGGAGAGTAAAGTAGCAAATAAGTGGCGCCGTGTTTATGCAAACACTTCCTCCTTCGATCTGACGACAGTCTTGCATATCTGGTTAAATCAACTTATATTAGCTGGTTTATCTGGTTTATCTGGCATAACTTTAGTTGAAATATCTGACTTCATTCCAATCATATCAGCCACCGGTTATTTAGTATAGATTCAAAAAATCAAATAAACCAAATTAAATATGCTACAATGGTTATGTATTTTGACATCGACAAAAATAATAGTAATAATGAAAATCACATCTAACTGGCTCAAACCTTACAACAGCCCCTAACTGCCTCAACCCATTAACTACCTCATGAACCGGACCGATGGTATACAACCTAACACATCCGCTATAGCAACAACATAACATAACTTCGTGCCAACCTAACCTCTCGCCCACAAAATTGAACACAGCTCTTCAGGATTTACATGGACTACTGCTTCCCAACTAACACTAACATAATGTTACTCATTTTGCTGTAGTTAAACATCAACTCCATGTTTAACTAAAATTACCTCAATTTCTATATAGGATAAGCCCGGACGATCATCTCACAAGAATGACGATGATTCAAGTGATTCAGATGTCTCCTCTTGTGAATCGCAAGGCTCCACACCGGACCTCAAGGACATCTCCAAAAGTCATGAAAAGAATGCCAACATCATAACCAAACTATTGACCACACTGGAGCAAAGATCTTCGAGTAATTCAAATGAAGAAGATGACGACGATGATGATGATGACAGCGACAACGATGACGACGAGGCAGAGGGAACTTTGCGTGGCGCCACCAAGAAGTCCAAAGCGAAGACAGAGGAGGAACCACCGTCCATAACACAAGAGGAAATCGATGATATATGGGCCGATAAATCGGAAGATTTATGGATCACGAAGGCCAAGGCGAAGGCCGAAGAGGAACCACCATCAACCATAACACAAGAGGAAATCGATGATATATGGGCTGATAAGTCGCCAGAGTATAAGCCCTCCACGCCGACCTATATACGCCAACAATTCGGCAAAGATGTCATAGCCCAAAAATATGGCAAGGTTGGAAGCACAGATGTGGCGACAGCGCCTGTAGAACTTAATGATGAATTGATGGCAGGCTTGGAAGTAGTTTTAAATAGGGCCACCCTTGGTGGTCCTCAAAACCCCAAAGATGAAGCATCCTTTTCCTCAGCCTATGCCAAACTAAAAGAGAATCCCCTCTTTAATCCCGATATGTCCTTGAATCTCCAAGAATTGGCCAAATTGTCAAACAATCCCAATCCTGGTACTTCCTGTCACTGCAATTGGATGGCAGACGATAGGAATAGAGCGTCACCGTCTTCTTCGTCTGCTTCTGCTTCTCCCCCCAGTAGAGATACCTGTTTATGCTCCTCCTCCTCCTTATCCTTACAGCAAACTGCACCCACCTCCTTCTATAGTTGTAGTCACCAGTGTCGCAATCAAAATCAGAATAGTCAAGCTGCTAATCAAGAAGATTGTCGTAGAACCACTAAAACTGATAACATTACTAAATCTCATTATTTACCACAGTTCAGTCGTTCAGCGGTGGGCGGCTCCAAGTTCCTCACCAACTGCCATCCATACAATCCCGAGGAATACGATGGTCTAGAATTCGAGTCCCGTTTCGAGTCAGGAAACTTAGCCAAAGCAATTCAGATAACGCCGGCGTACTATGAATTGTATTTGCGTCCGGATTTGTATACGAGCCGTTCTCGACAATGGTTCTATTTCCGGGTGCGAAAGACGAAGAGGAATATGCTCTACAGGTGAGTGCCAGCAAATTTCTAAATTTTCTCCTGTCCCTATATCTTCTTCTATTAGTCTATATTGGAATTGGAATTAAAGAAAAGTGTGATGTTTCACTATATCCTTTGTAATCCCTTTTCAGATTTTCCATTGTGAATTTAATAAAATCCGACAGCCTGTACAATGATGGCATGCGTCCGCTCATGTACTCCACCCACAATGCCAAAACAAAGAACGTCGGTTGGGTGCGTTGCGGTGACAACATCTGTTACTATCGCAATGACGATGAGTAAGTTCGACCAAATAATTCCGAATATCGTATCACACGGCGAAATGCACACACAAACACCCATTTCTACCTCTATACACAGGCGGCATATGAATCATTCCACGTCTAATTGGTTGATTTTCGAGAAGTATATAAAAATAATAATTGAAAAGGGAACTAGAATGGAGTGTCCCAAAGATGTGTGCTTTTCTACGGAAGACACCGCATGATCGTTTTAAGTTTTTATTTATGGATACACATCGTTAACATAGGATAGCCTCACTTAAAAATTCACCTACCCCTCTGCTCTGACGACGACTTAGAAATTATTCTAATTCCTGATGTCAAAAAATGTTCTTATTCCGATCGTTGAGTTGTTGAACTTGAGGCACAGTAAATTACATGCGATCCTTCGCGAACCTGCGAACTTTGTATATTATTGTGTATTGGCTCCAATTTTATTCAGAGTCATAGTGGAATTTGAAGACTATTGAGGATTTTGAGTTCATTTCGTGCTGCAGCCTTTCTGAAAGTCTATCATTTGAACCAATGACATATTAACTGTGTATATTTATTCCCGTCGTTCCAATGTGGAGCATGGGGCCATAACAAATTAATTCAATTCATGTCTGCTAAGAGCTAACAATTTTAATTCACGCCAGGTCATCGTCAATTTCCGTATCGAGTTGGCTTCTCTATGTGTGGGCTGGTCTTCCTACTCTGCGGCTACCTTGAGGGTTCCACTCAATTTAATATAGAATAATTAATTTTTTGCTCTTTGAGTCTGATAAAAGAAGGGGAAATTTGGAATTAAATTTTGTAAAATTAAGAAAAAGAAAAGTCACAAAAAAGAAATATCCATTCGCCGAAAATCGATTTAAATCATAAATAGCAGCAATTATATTATAAAGGGTGATTTTTTAGCTATTATCTTTTTGGCAACACTGGTTTAAACAGCTGACGCACGTTTCGTGTTCTGTTTCACTGTCAAACATCTTCAGTTTGGTCTTTAATTTAACCATGAATCGTCTTACAAACGAACAACGCTTGCAAATTATTTTATTATCAAAATGGGTGCTCTGTTAAGAAAGATCATCGCGCGCTTCCATTTTATGGTCAGTTTAATCGAACCACTGAAGCGGCTATTCGGGCTATTCGGCTGACTAAATTTCGCACCAAATTTACATTGTTGGACATTAAACCACCAACACGCTTACGTAGAGTGCGAACTGAAGAAAATATCGCAGCTGTATCGGCCAGTGTTAATGATGACCATCAATTATCGATTCGCCGCCGTTCGCAGCAATTGGGCCTCTGTTACTCAAAACACGTGGAAATGCCAAAAATGGACTAAGCGGATGGACCATTTGAGGCGCAGTCAAGGTGAACATTTGCATGAAATAATCTTCAAACATAAAATTATATGGACCGTACTATCGATTCAAATAAGGATTTCATGCATTTTTCTGAATTTTATGTGTTTTTTTTTTTGAAAAACTTTCCTATAGCTTTTAAAAAATCACCCTTTAGTATAGTAAGCGTACTTATCAAAATTTCTGTGAATTAAGTGAAAAAGGATTACAAATGTAAATAAACAGTTTATGAAAAAAATGATTAAGTTTTTAAAAATAAAAGTATCGATTTTTTGTATGGATAGTTAAGAAATTTGAATTAAACATTTATGTCAAGTTATTCATACATTCAATTATTAATGAATTTTTTAATCAATCACTGAAGTGTGTTTACAAAATACTTGAAGAGTAATTTAAATTCAAATTGCCTTCGCAGTAGTGATTGAGTAATATATCAACTCTTTATGGCAGAAGTATCATGACACTTTTGAGAATTACATATTGTTATAGTTTTATAGACGAGTTTTGCCTACTCTAAGCAAATTCATTTATTTGAATTATTGACTAACATTTTCCTAAGGTTTAGATAAATTTAACTTATTCTAAGTTCACATATTTGGTTAAAGAAACTTAAATCGGATTATGTACGTCTGGAACTATAGGTGTTTTTAGTTTTTCATTTTCTCATCCTGTTGCCCCTTAAAAGAACTACAAAGTTCCAAATGATAAATGTTTAAAAGTTATTTTAAATACATATTCACACCCTATGATACCGGAGTAAGTGTTAAATTAAAGAGGAGAATTTCAGCTGAAAATACTTTAAAATGCATGATTCTATCGGTATTAACAACAATTTCACGTGAGCTGTTTCTAATTCAAATTGAACATGTTACTGAATATGTTGCCAAGATCCCATATAAACTTATTATTTGTATGGAGACTATATCCAAATTTGAAACGATTTCCTCCAACATTGTTAAATCGACTCAGCGGATGATTTTAAGTCGATCGGTGTAGTTAAAGGTGGGTATAGCTCGATTATTTCTTGGTGTTACAAACACTTGGCGAGAAACTAACTTATAATACCTAATTAATAATTCCACGAAGTGGAATATAAAGTGGTTATTAAAATGGCAGATGAATTAGGTACTCTTGGATTCACCACAAACTCGCCTTTTTCTCTATGTCTTATGTCAACGGAAAGCACGGATTATCAGTGTTGCCAACTTAGCCTCTTTCGGGCTATATTTTTTGGATTATCCGAAACCCGGAAAAATACTTTTAGCCCGAAACTAAAAACGCGTAAAATTAGCCCTTTTAACTATTTGATTTAGCACTTTCAGCTCTTTTTATGGGCGTGGTAAATTGTTTTTACTCGTGTCTTTTTAGGACTCAATAGGTTGACTGTTTTGCATTAAATATTTTTTATTTTCCATATTCATATACAGAAGTTGAAAGAACATTTATCACAATTATTTTTTAACAAAATGTCTTTAAATACGTGCAACGGCCTAATCCATATAAAATATAGCCTCTTCGTTGTCTCTACAAAGAAAATCTATTAAAATACAATTTAAAAAAAATGAAATATTACACAGCGCGGCAAAATGAAAAATGTTGATGGCTCATGGAAATGTGTATATGATTTTCAAAAAGGTTTTCGAGATCGCGTTTAAAAGGACTTGCAGTTTGTGAAGGATACAATTATTAATTGTTTGTAATTTTTCTGAAATGAAAGACGACAATTTGCACGAAATTATTTAAGAAAGTGGGCCTTATTCTGTACATTAGGATGGATCACAAAATTAATTAGCTGCTGTCACCCCCAGAAGTGAAGATTGGATTGCCGTGTATATTTTTTATTTGAATTTTTGTGTAACATTTTGAATTAATAGACCCTTGCAAGCACTTTAAATAAAAAAATACTCTTCTCATAGAAGAACTCATTGGTAGAATTATTGGACGTTTATATTGTTTTTTTTTGTGGGTTTTCAAGGTGACAGCTAAAAACTCATTTTCCTTGGAAACATTTTGTAAGAGGTGTAATGAAAGAAATAGAAGGAATCAATACCTTTCCAATGATGAATATCGGACGAAAACTGACGTCACTGACACTGACTGACTGACCATTTTTGTGAAATAATTTAATCCAGGCGATGGTTCTCAGAGCCAAAATGTTCAAACTCTTTTTACAAAAATGAGCCCTTTCTTTCCGATGTTCAACATTTAGACTTCATTCGAAAGATATTGACAGTAGCTATTTATTTTTTTTATAAAATACTATCACCAAATACGAAATGTCACTGTGAAAATCCACAAAAAATACTATAAACATCCAATAATTCGATCAATAAGTTACTCTAAGACAAGAATCAAAATGTATATTTCAAATGCTTTTAAAGGTCTATTATTTCAGGAAAATATTTTTGACAAAAATGCCACACAAAAACAACATGAGACCGGGAGACATGATTTTTAGGGGTATTTCAATCCAAATTCTATTTTCGTGGGATGACTGGAACTTGTTTTTCCATTTATATGGACCGCGACCCAGCCTACTGTATATTAGAGTGGCTTCAAAATAATAGTTGTGGATGTTCCCGACTAAAATGAAAGAATTATTTGTTTTATGTGTTCTTCCAAAATATTTATCTTTTATCATTTTCCGTTCGTGAGCTGGACGCGTTCAAAATAACCTTTAGAAATCTGGGTTTTCTCGAATAAAATTCACGATGAGAATGGTGTTTAGAAAAAAAACTGCTAGAAATTAAAATCTGTTCCGAGCCTTATCACACCATATCAAAAATTTGCAATAAGTCCCAGTATAAAGGGCAGATTTATACTATTTTAGTGCAATTTTTGATGTATTTTTTATAAAACCACATTTTTGGTTCATTTTAGTCGGGAACATCGACAACATTTTTCCCTTCCTCACAAAAGAAGCCACTCTACTGTATATATCCAAAATTCATCTTTCTATGTTAATTTGTTAAATTTGTAGTGCTATTTTATATGCATATGTATTCTTATATCCATAAAATATAAAATTAATCAAAATCTTTTTTTTTATACACTCCACCTCCAGGATGGGGGTATATTCACTTTGTCATTCCGTTTGTAACACCTTGAAATATTCCACGGAGACCCCATAAAGTATATATATTCTGTATCCTGGTAAAATTCTAAGACGATTTAGCCATGTCCGTCTGTCTGTCTGTTGAAAGCACGATAGAGGCCGAACGAAATGAGCCAGGAGGTTCAAATTTTCCCTAAATATGTCTTATGGTTGCAGATCGGTTGGGTTTGAAACCGGGCAAAATCGGCCCAGAGGGAAACATTTTTCCCTAACAAGGACTGAAAATACCCTTAATATTTAGACTATTTAAGCAATTTTTTTGAAAAATTCCAATTTTATACACTTGAAATTTGTTTCGTACCTTCCTCCAGTAACGTGTAATCACAAAAAAGTACAAAAAAGATTTAGTGGATTAAATGGGACAAAAGGGATAAAAATAGTACCTTTGATACGACAACAGCTAGAACCATGAAATTCGGTGTGTACGTTCCTATAATTACGTAGATAAGTAAAATATAAAGATTTTGTGAAATTTGTACTTTTAAGGGATACAATTGGTAAAGGGGGATAAAATGGTACCAACCAAGCCGCTGAAGTTAAAATCATGAAATTTGTTGTGTGCATTTATCTGACTGTGTAGACGTGAAACATAAAGGATTTGTTCGAAAAATTTACTTTTAGGCGGAAAATGGGGCGAAAGGGATAAAAATGGTACCAATTAAACGGTTGCAGTTAGAATAGTGAAATTCGGTGTGTATATTGCTGTGACTGTGTAGACACGAAAAATAAAGATATCTTTCGATATTCGTACTATTAGGATAAAAACGGGATAAAATTGGTAGCTAGAATAATGAAATTCAGTGGTTATACCCGCCTGTCTTCGTAGACACGCACAATATGAGTATTTCTCCCAAATCGTACTTTAAGGTCAACATTTAAACTTACTTCACTTCTTTGTAAAGTCGACAGGCGGTATGCACTCCGTGGTGGAGGGTATATAAGATTCGGCCCGGCCGAAGTTTTTAGTTTTTTGTTCTACACCGTTTTCAATTGTAATTCAAATGACATCACTTGAAATTCAAAAGACGCCAATTGAAATTCAAAAATTCCGTTTGCAATTCAAAAAATAACACTACAAATTCAAAAATTCCATTTGAAATTCAAAAAATTTCAATTGAAATTTAAAACTCGTCATTTGTAATTCAAAAGGCATCACTTGAAATTCAAAAGACATCATTTGAAATTCAAAATTCTTCATTTGTAATTCAAAACACGTCATTTGCAATTCAGTTTGTTTACATTCAAATGGAATATTTTTTGAATTTCAAATGAAAACTTTTGAATTTCAAATGGTGTATTTTGAATTACAAATGACGAGTTTTGAATTTGAAATGATGAGTTTTGAATTTCAATTGATATTTTTTGAATTTCAAATGGAATTTTTGAATTGCAAATGGTGTTATTTGAATTACACTTGAAAATGGTATGATTTAATTTTTTAATAAATATGACATTTAATATTGATAACAAACTTAAGGATATACAAATAAGTCAGTTTAATCGAATGCATTTTTTAATCGTTTTTAATAAAACGAGAATGTACTGGAATAGATGAGATTTTTATTAAATAGCGATCATCATCTCAAATTTCCTCCGAAAAACAACGAATTTTATGTGGAATGGTTCATATGCTCCTGCACCATATATGCATAATACACTTTGAAAATTGGGGTTAAGTATATAACAATGAAGCCATGTAACATACACAAACGCACACACATACACATGTATATATCTCAACTTATAGTGGCTGTTGTGGAGGAGAACACATGTTGTTGAAATCCTTTTGGAAGAGGTGTAAATTATAATTAATTTTACATAAGTGGAATAATAATGTTGTTTTTTATTACCCTCTTGATGTAATGTGGGATGCCCAACAATGCTTATTTATGCTGTTTGCCGTGCCGCCTGTGCTGCTTGTATTATAATGAGCTTTTCTTTCTTTCTCTACTTTCAATTTTCTTCTTTCTGTCTGTCTGTTTGTCTTTTTTCTCGTATTCTTCTTTTCTATTTTTTGCTGTTCCACATATATAAATATGGTGGTGGTGGTGTGTGTGTGTGTTTGTGTCTGTGATGTCTGTATGTTTGTTTGATATTTCTTTTTAGCAACCAACCCAGTGAGGAGGAGGAGGATAACTCGTCCTACACCTTAACCTTTAATGTTGAATTTCAGAATGACAATGACACCGTCTACTTTGCCCACAGTTATCCCTACACCTACAGTGATTTGCAGGTAAGATGGCCACAATATACGAGTACTCACTTACATTGAATTAATTAATGTCATTTGTGGGAGGAAAAGGGGCAACTAAAACTACTCTATTTCGATATGTATATGGAACTAATCACCAACCTTTTACTTGCTCTTCCTTCTTCGGCAACACATATAAAATCTGAAAAGAGAGTGGGAGAGAGAGAGTGAAAAACACAAATTAGTTAATTACTATTACAACAAACAAATGGTAATTGATATCGTTAACAATTAAAATTTTAATTAATGGCTAAATATTTACACTACTCGTGCCACCATAGAAAAGGCACACACACACTCCCCCACACAATGGGGCCCATTAAACTGACCAAAGTAAAGTTGGCAAATAAATAGCGAAAAGGGAAATGACAACGGATTTAAAATTATCATTAATTTAAATTAAACTGCAATAATTAATGTGTAAACCCTTTTAAAGGACGATACCGCCATAAATTGTTGAGGTTTTAAATCATTAATTATGATTAAACCAAACGCACTGTGGGGAGTTTAGAAAGAAAACATTAAGACTAATCTAAATCAAAACGACTGTTCGGAGTTAAATGAACTGCCCATTTTTGAGGGGACCAATCCCCCCCACATTCTTATGATGTATCAGCGAAGGAAACCTTGTGGTCCTAACATTATAATACAATAATAATACAATATAGGGGAATTTTTGGTCTCTTTAGTGGAAAAGAAAAAAAAACAAGTAAGGAAAGGCTAAAGTTGGGCGGTGCCGACTATATGATACCCATCACTTTCCACACCAATAGAATTTAAATCGGTGAGGATTTTGGAATCCACTTCCACAATATGTGTTTCCAGGTGAAATTTAACGTGTTCTGATCAAAATCTATTAAAAGTAAAATCAGCGAAATTTCTATGAAAGCTAAGTATAAATCTGAACCGATATAACCCATTTTCACTATATATATATTTATAGTTAAAATTGAATACATTGCGCCAAATTTGATCAAAATCGGTTAAATAAATATATGGTTTCTAAAGCGGAAATAAATCAAATTGGAATCGAAATTTGTATGGAGATATATATATATATATATATATATAAATCTGAACCGATCTGACTCATTTTCACCAGAGATGTATGTAGATCAAATATAAGTGTTGTGCCAAATTTGAAGAAAATCTGTCAAAATATATGGTTTTGAGAGCGGAAAACTTCAAACCGGGACCGAAATATATATGGAAGCTATATATAACTCTGACCGATCTGATGACCCACTTTCACCGCAGATGATTTTATATGTATATAAGATGGTGTGCCAAATTATAACAAAATCGGTTAAAATGTGTGGTTTCTAGAGCAGAAACAGTCTAATCAGGAGCGATATTTGAATGGGAGCTATATAAAGGGTGATTTTTTAGCTATTATCTTTTTGGCAACACTGGTTTGAACAGCTGACGCACGTTTCGTGTTTTGTTTCACTGTCAAACATCTTCAGTTTGGTCTAATTTATAATAATAATTTAACCATGAATCGTCTTACAAACGAACAACGTTTGCAAATTATTGAATTTTATTATCAAAATGCGTGCTCTGTTAAGAAAGTTCATCGCGCGCTTCCATTTTATGGTCAGTTTAATCGACCCACTGAAGCGGCTATTCTGGTTATTGTGACTAAATTTCGCACAAAATTTACATTGTTGGACATTAAACCACCAACACGCTTACGTAGAGTGCGAACTGAAGAAAATATTTCACCACAATTTTTTTTCTAGTTGAAATATGAGTTGTTGTGACAAATTTGAAGAAAATCGGTTAAAAGAAATGGCTTCTAGAGCTGGAAAAGTCAAATCGGAAGCGACATTTGTATGGGAAGTATATATGTATAAATCTGAACCGATTCTGAATCATTTTCACCAGAGATATTTGTAGTTGAAATATAAAGTATTTTGCAAAATTTGAAGAAAATCTGTCAAAATATGTGGTTTCTAGAGCGGAAAACTTCAAATCGGGACCGAAATTTATATGGAAGCTGCATATGCCTGGACCGATCTGATGACCCACTTTCACCGCATATGATTTTATATGTTATATAAGATGGTGTGCCAAATTATAACAAAAGCGGTTAAAATGTGTGGTTTCTAGAGCATAAACAGTCAAATCAGGAGCGATATTTGAATTGGAGCTATATAAATCTTAACAGATCTGAACCACTTTCACCAAAGTTTTTTTCTAGTTGAAATATGAGTTGGTGTGACAAATTTGAAAAAAAAAACGGTTAAAAGAAATAGCTTCTAGAGCGGAAAAAGTCAAATCGGGAGCGACATTTGTATGGGAAGTATATATGTATAAATCTGAACCGATTCTGAACCATTTTCACCAGATATGTTTGTAGTTGAAATATAAAGTATTTTGCGAAATTTGCATAAAATCTGTCAAATACGGAAGACGAAAAATCGGGAGAGAAATTTCTATGGTGTCTATATGTAAATCTGAACCGATTTATTTCAAATTAAATAGCATTCGTCCTTAGCCCTTAAAGCTTAATTGTGGCAATTTTTGTAACGATCGGACTATAATAGCGACCTGTAATTTGATTAACAGAATTGATGGACGAACGGATAGTCAGACAGACGAACATTGCTAAATCGATTCAGAAAGTGATTCTAAGTCATTCGGTATAATTAACAATGGGTCTATCTCTCTTCCTTTTGGGTGTTACAAACAAATGCACAAAGACATAATACCCTAGTGAAGGGTATAACAAGTCTTTTAGGGTTAATTTCGATTTTGTTCAAAATAGCGCTAAATAGAGTTTTCAAACGCGAGACATAAAAAACCCGAGTTTCCTGGGTTTCCAAAAACCGCGATTTAAAAACCCAACGATCGGTCTCAGATAAACCGGTTTTTGGAAAACCATGAAACTCGGATTTTTATGTCGGTCTCAATCAGGTTTTCATAGTGCAAAATCGATCCGATCGGTATTTTAATAAAAAGAAAACCGGGCAACCGGGTTTTTTGATATCACGGTTTACGTAAAAACACGATAACCCGGGTGAATGGAAAACATATTTTACGTCAAATGTCACTGCAGACGCCATATTCACATCAGAGGTTCGGTTGGTGCCCTATTAGGTTTATGTGTAAATTTGACCCGGAAGGTTGCGCTGGTGTGAATTTATATCGAACATTTTAATTTACCAATTTAACTGAAATTCAGAATGTATGTTTGATGGTGAGGAAACAATGTATGTATAAATGGACCCGGTAGGTGAAGCTGGGGTAGAGTTATTTCGAAAATTCATATTTATGGTTCGATTTTACTCAAAATCTAATATTTGTAGGTGTTTTTTGAATGT
Organism: Polietes domitor; assembly: GCA_947397865.1. Taxonomy (NCBI): domain Eukaryota; kingdom Metazoa; phylum Arthropoda; class Insecta; order Diptera; family Muscidae; genus Polietes; species Polietes domitor. The sequence goes on from OX377620.1 coordinate 51,979,074, forward strand.
AATATAGGGTTGGCCATTTAACATTTTAAATTAGAATCGACTATAAAAAAATACAGATTTTTTTTTTCAAATTTCGGGATTTATTGGAAAGGTTGAACTTAATAATGGAACACAATATCATTTATATGACTACCACGACTGGCTCGGCAGTACCTAATCAACCCAATTTTTCAGTATATGGCACAATGATGCAACCAGCCCAAAATCCACAGCAAACAGTGACTCGTTGTGGATTCATTGGCTTCTCAATGTTCACGTGTGGGTTCTCTGAACCTCATATGCGGCAATTTTGCTTATTGACACATCCACCGAGATGAAAATGAGCTTCATCTGAAAACACAAAAACTCACTACTTTGGAAGTAAGTTTTTAATATGTTAAACATAAAACTGAAAATAAAAATTAATTTTATTCTACCTTTCAAAGTCAAATAACACTCTGCGAAAATCGAAAATGGAAGTCAAAATCGGTTTATAACCAACCAACTTACAGGCTTATAAGTGTGCAAAGGTACGAAAAACCGTTTTTTTACCCGTAACTGAAGATTTTGGGGGTGTCTAGCAAATTTCAAATACATATTCTTGTTCTACTCGACAATACCTACAAGAAAAATAATATCACTTCCCAGAGTTTTCTTCTTCATTCTTTTTTGTAGCACAGTGTAATCGGTAGTTTAAATTTAAAATGTTAAATGGTCCATCCATAATAGCCTAACTAAAAAATCGCAAAAATTGTATTATAGTATATTGTTCATAGTAACGGATGATTCATCGTGAGATTTGATTTATAATTTAAAATAAAACACATGGGCTATTCCACGTAAACTGACCCTTTTGTCGACTTTTTTGAATAGGCTTATACTTTCTGTGGTACGAATTTTAATTTTTTAAAAAATATTATTATTATAACTATTAGAATTATTATTATTAATTAATTATTTAAATAATTTTGGAGATGAATATTTAAAAAATTCTCAATTTTTGATGACCAAGAAAAAAAACATAATAAAATTCGGTGAAATTTGTTTTCAGAATAATTTAGTTTGAACATAATACTACAGTCGAAATCACTTATAGCAACATCGCTTATAACGTCTTGGCGGTTATAATGGCGAAAACTTTTATATTCTATAGGATAGTATCGCTTTTTACGATCGCATCATACCGGTCCATTGATTTTTTCTTGTTTATTTTCATGTTGTAAAAAGTATCTAAGATTACATTTTTCACTCATTATTAAAATATGAATTGCCTTGAACACTATTCATATCGATGCATTTAAGGGTTAAACTCCACAAACACACAATGAATGAATTTTTGCAACTGCCCGACACCATCGAGTGTGTCAATAAAAAACAATAATAATAATAATGCCGTAAATAAAGTATTTGCATAGAGCTCGCGAGAAACAATTTAAAACAATAAACCCCAAACAATATTGCCATAAATGACATTAATTAATATTCAGGACATCCCATCACGGTACGGTGGTTACTCTTGCATTTGTTTGCGAGCACTCGCATGCGAATTGATTTTAATATTCACATACAACAACAACAATGGCAGCAACTGCAACAACTGATGTGTTTTATATTTATTTTTTCAGGATTATTTAATGGAAATACAAAAGAATCCGGTTAAATCGAAATTCTGCAAATTAAGACTGCTGTGTCGCACACTGGCCGGCAACAATGTCTACTATCTGACGGTGACAACACCATCTGCAACGGAGGAGTTGATGAAGGTAAGTGGGTTGGTATGGGCGGAAAGGATGATTGGTTGGTTGGTTGGTTTTGTTCTCCTTTGTTGTGGCAAAGTGTTAACACAAACAATTAAAAATGAATGAAACAATGATGGAAACAGAAATAATTACGTAGTTTTTAATTGAATAATATGAAAAGGAATAATAATATTGGGAGAGAAAAAATGATAAAAGTGAAAAAATTGTGCAAATTAGTGAACCTGCGCTAGATTAAGTAATATAGGGTGTTTTTTATTGAGGTATAGAACTTCGAATTGAAATAAAACACAAGAAAATCGTTTTAATGTCCATCAATTTGGCTTTATTGGAAGGATAATTTTATGCCATTAATGTTTAAATATGATTTCGGGCATGTGGCCGCCGCGGCTGGCTCGAATATAGCCAATTCTACAGGTCCAATTTTCCAAAGCTCCAATTGCTGTGCACGGTGGCGAATCGATTCATTCGGGTCCTCTTCAACACTTTGCTCTACAGCGGCAATTGTTTCTTCGGTGCGCACTGTTCGACGTCTCTGCGGATGCGTATTATCACATAGAGTAAACGTAGTGCGAAAACGATCCATGGTTAACCGAATTAATTGCTGTGATGGACGATTATGTCGATAAAATGGACGGAGCTTGCGGTGAACTTCGCGAACTGAACCATTACTTTCGAAATAAATTTGCACGATTTGCAAGCGTTGTTCTTTTGTCAACCTTTTCATGATGAAATGGCAAACCAAACTAAATATTAATCACTTGACAGCTGACAAAATGGCCGCCAGTTAAAAAAGTGATGCCAACTTAAAGTTCTATACCCCAATAAAAAACACCCTATATTTGTATTGTTGTTGTCTTAGATACATATCCCAGAGGATACAATTCTACGAAATTGCGAAATGTTTGGACCATCTTTTGACATCTTTGAAGTAAAGTACTAAAACCTCGAGATTGAATAACATTATTTATATAAAATTAAAAAAATGTTCATTTGAAAGAAGAGTAAATGATAGCTCCTCATTTCATCCCAATTCTTGTTAAAGAAGACCAGTTAGTCAATAACGAAGCTAATCGAAAGAAGATTTAAATCTGTCAAAATGCCTCCCTGAGAACAGCAACAGTCTGTCTCCTCATGTCCCCATAGGGAAAAGATCATCTGCAATAGGTCTCTTGCCCTATGTAGGCACAACTTCATGTTGTCTACACATTACGCTTGGGTGTTTTCGCAGAATCATCCAAATCAAAATTTCATGGCTCCCCTCATGTAGGTAATGGAAGACCTCCAGGATCTGGGGAGATGTTCAATCGTACAAGAGGGTGCTCTGGATCAGCGTGCATACGATGCAGGTCTAAACGATATTGATCGAGAATCAATCGTAGCAGCAATAACAACCATACCTTGAATATCATCAATATTCTCGGAGACCAACCTCCAGAAATTGCACCAGAGGAGGAAGATCTGCAACGATAAATAAGATCGGCACAGCTGAGATCGTTGTAGCCCCTTCAATATGGCTCGAATTGATGGCAACGTTCGGAATATCTGTCCCGCATGTGACCAGGGACCACACGATACGCTAGACCGCTTCAACCAACCAACTCAGCTGGTGCCCAGATCCCTATGACAGCTCCCGAAGCAAGTGGTCATGTTATTGAACCTGTATACATGTACGCTGATCCGAAGGTATATACAACACCAACATCATCCTTGCTGGATCGATGTAAGTAAATCCTCGGGCCCGGATGCCATTTCAGGCTTTGTCATATGTAAGTACACTTTGGCGATAAACCGCCGACTTCGCAACCTTTTCAACCGTGCATAACGTGCAGAGGTCTTCCCAGGCCATTGGAAGATCGCGAACGTTCAGTCCATACCTAAAAAACTAAGAACAGCCGCCCGATTGCGATTTGCTCTACACTTTCCAAGGTTATGGAGAGTATGGTTGGTATCTAGAGACCAATAACCTTCTTAATGATAAGAAATATGGCTTCAGAATTAATCGACGTAGAGGGAGATGATGAAGTTGATGTCAAAAGATATCCACCAGTTTGGTGAGATATCTCCAAGGCCTTTGATAGAGTCTGACATGACGCAACCATATCAAAGTTTATCGCTTTTGGTGTCGGAAGTGACTTCTATCGATTTATATCGAGCTTCCTCAGAAATCGCACTGTACGCGATGTGTTCTCATCTGACGAGCATAGGTTAACCGCAGTGTTCTGTTCTTTCTCCTTCTCTTTTCCTTATTTCCACTGCCGTCATATTAGATTCGACTTTGAATACAATCTATCACTAAACTTCTTAATGATCGACAGTATATCCTCTGTGGGAATCGATCTACGAGGGAAATGATGAGGCTCCTGTCAGAATTATGGAGTCGATTCATCAATTTGTTTAGAGTAAGGTCGTTCCTCTAGATATTACCATGGTCTTTGTTAGAGTCTGGCATCATATCAAAGTTCATCGGTTTTGGCATTAACTTATCTCCATTTATATCGAGCTTCCCGAGAAATAGCGATGGGTTCTCATCCGACGAGTATAGTTTTACCGCTGGGTTTTGTTATTTCTCCTTCTTTTTACTTATTTTCATTGCCGACCTATTGGATCCGACTTCGAATACAATCTACTCATTCAACAGTAACCTATATCATTTGCATTCATTCGTCACCTTTCAGACTTGCATACTACGCAAGGATCTTCCCAGCGCGTTGGAAGGATGCACTGCGAACTACCGCCCGATTGCGATTTGTTCTGCGATCTCCACGATCTCTTGTGTGGGATCTAGAGACCAACAGTATGGCTTCGTAGGAATCGATCTACGAGGTTTCAAATGAGGTTCTTGTCAGAAAGATGGAGCCGATCCATCCACCACTTTGGTGAGAGTAAGGCTATGGGTATCGCCAAAGTCTTTGATAGATTCAAGCATGACGCAATCATATCAAACCTTATCGACAACTTAGCATCTGTATGTATGGATCTCCGTGAGACCTGATAAGGTTCCTTTTAGAACGATGGAGTCGATCCATCCACCAGTTCGATGATAGTAAGGTCTTTGGTCTGGATGTCTCCAAGGCATTTGATAGTATGGAATGGCGCACCTTTATCAAGGCCCATCGCTGTGACTTCTCTCTATCGAGTTTTCTAAGAGATCGCGCTATACGATCGCGCATAGAGGTTTCTCATCCGACTAGTGTAGGTTAAAGACCAAAGCCGATTGAAGAATTAATACCTGGTCATTGTCGAATGGAGCAGAGTAAATACATGGACCTGATAAGGTTCCTTTCAGAATTATATAGAGTCGATACATATACCAGTTCGATGAGACTAAGATCGTTGCTCTGGACTTCTTCAAGGCATAAGTGGCGCACTCATAGTAAAGCTCGTCGCAGTTACTTCTCTCGATTTATATCGAGCTTTCTCAGAGATCACACTATACGATCGCACAATTTAGCTTTCTCATCCGACAAGAGTAGGTTGGCATCAGGAGTACCACAGTTTTCTGTTCTTTCTCCTACTCTCCTTCTTATTTTTATTAACGACCTTTTGGATCCGACTTTGAATCAAATCTAACCATTCGCGTATGACAGTAACCTCTGTCATTCATATTCATTCGATCATAGCCCAAGTTTTGAAGGAATTGAAGACAAAATCCGATTGAAGAATGAATATGAATAGCAGGATTTCCTGACCATTCCTGAATGGAGTCGACATGATAGACATAAGACTCAGGGCTCCTTGAGCGATTCACAAATCCAACGATGTCATCGATACTGAGCAATCAGACGCTCTTGATGCTCTGGGCATGAAGACACAATATGATGTTCGTTGGACAAAAAATGTATTTGATGAGTCACAAGAAGCATTGCATCACTAATTGGGTTATCGATAAATGGACCCAAAACCAAAGAGTTTGAAGATCAATCTACGTCTAAACTAAATTTAAAGTCTTCAACGCCAGTATTAAGTCTGTACTTTTGTACGGCTGTCAAACGTGGGACGGAGCGACGGGAGAACTTAATGCCCTACAAGCCTTTGTTAACTAATGCCTAAATAATATCCTATGTATGTATCAGGCCCAATACGATTACTAATTCTGAAATATGGACGGTAACGCAACAACAGCCGAAAATGGATGTAGATACATGTCAGGGAAACCGCACAACACGTACTGCCCTCGATTGGAACCCACAGGGACCATGAAGAAGAGGCAGACCGGCAAACATCTGAAAACGTCTTGTGAACTTAGAAGCTTCCGAAGCCTGCATGATGTGGAGAGATATAAAATCCCTAGCTATAAATAAAAAATGGAATGCATTTGATACAGCCATATGTTCCTCCTAGGAATTATGGGAATATATAGGAAACATTCAAGATTCTAGGCTTTTAAATCGGAAATACTTCATTCCCTCTGATCTTCTCAAAATCTCCACTTGATATATCTGGCCTAAGATGAATTACAACTCCTATATAAGATCGGGTCTTGCTTGGAGCTTCTTGTGAGGTGGGCAATAGTGTTAATAGGTGATGGTAGGATATCCAATTCTAGCGTCTCTCTTGATCACCGTAGTAATATGGGATGGTTATGCCGATGTTATATCGATAAGACAACGTTTTTAATAATGGTGAGACCCGTTTTTGTAATTTCAAGAGGTTTTTGCAGTTTTTAATCATCTCGAAGGACCATCTGCTGCTCGAATGCGAAAAATATATAATATAAAATTAGAACTATATTTATTTTTTTTAATTTTGGGAATTTGTAATATTTTTCATTTCATCATTTAATCATCAAAATATCGCCCTAAGAAAGGTGACAATCGTTAGAATCAGCCAGAAATACCACAGATTACACTAAAAGATAAACCGTATTATGCCAAGGATCCCTTCATTCTGTCAGTTCTTCCGCATATCTCTCAATCTATTTCCCACCCTACCATAATCATCAGAATTCCTGGAGGAACCTACTTCCTACCTATCTCTTCATCACAGTGTCGTTGAATTTCTTCATTATCCACAAAATTTGCAATCAAATCCGTGTCTCTCCGCCAAACCTTGCCACTGTTTAAGTAATATATTCGCCAACACTCAATTCAACTCAAAACAACCCTTCTCAATTCCTTCGAGGGCCATTTGATTTTGGGCACTATTTAAAGTAAACTTATCAACGACGTCGTCGTCGTCTCCGTGATGTTGAAATATTTAAGCAAACATTTTTTTGGGGGGTAATTAATTGTTAATTAGTCATTTGGGTATTTAACACTTGAAACATGTTTATTGCCTTTCTCCATTCAGCTTCATAGCTGGCCTCCTTCCAAATCTCTCTTCCTCACACTTCTCCCAAGCTGTCCGTCTTAACCGAAAGTTTTGTGTTAACAAACCAATAAACGCTGTGAATGAATATTGGTTGCCCTGTTGCCACATGCTACGAATATATAATTTCGGCTGAGCACAAAAGTCTGTTAGTTTAAGTTTTCGGTGGATGTCCCCTTCTAGGGGGGAAATCAAGTGATGTTTTAGAACAAAACACCCCTAGCCCCCACAAAAATCTATTCCAAGTTTTATCAAAAATTCCAAAAGAAAAGTTTTTGCCCCCCAAAAAAGTTTAGTGGCTTAAATTGTAAAAAAAGAAATTGGAAATCTCCTGTAAAGACCTGGTTCTTCTTCCTCTAAGTTCTTGATGAGTGAGAAGAAAGCAGGCGAAAACTTTGTCTCGAAAAGTTTTAGATTTTATTTCATTTCTAAGAAATTTGACTTCAATGATAGCATCAATAATTACTTTGGCCGGGAATTGTATTCCGTGTGCCGCATTGAATGTGTGTCTGCCGGCTGGCACGGCAGCATAATCAACCCGCACAGAATGTAGGAGCACTTGTTGTCTGCTGCACTACTTGCTGTGATTTACGGATATGCCACGTTTTTTTGCCATGTTTCCAGTTGAACTGATTGTTCGAGGAGGAGTGCGCGAGTGACGAGCGCAGTGGCGATAGTGGTCGTGGCAACATAAACATTTTTTTGCCTTTGTACATTCATCGTTTTTCCGGCAGTCATAAAGTTAACACAACCATTACACGTGGATGCCACCTTTGCGTTGCTCCTTCTCGTCTGTGAACGCTTCTACCCGGCCAAAGCAATTAAAACCTTGTTTCGGTCTGAATACAAATGGGGAAAATATTGGCAGATGAAACACAGTCGAAAATAAGTTAAAGTTGTGAAGAACTGAGGGATTAATAGTCGGTTTCCAGAAGACAAATTCGTCTGAGAAAATATATTTCTAGAGGTCCCAGGATATCATTCTGTGGGATATACTTTACTCTCACATTATTTTAGTGCTGCCACTCAATAGACTCAATTTATAACACCTTCACTTTAGGCGATTCGTTTGTGTGAGACGAATTCGACTTTTGGAAACCAACCCTAGGAGAGACACTATAGAAAAGGTTTTATATACCGGGACAGATTTTGGGACGAGAACCTTTAGCCATCACAGAAAATCTAACCAATATAGACGGATTATTGGTTTCTATACAAAGAGACTAATTCAATTAGACTGAGACTATAGAAAATCTAAGCCAACAAGATTTAGTTTCGACTTCTAGATTAATTCACACGTGTTGTCATTTATTTTGGTTTAAGACCAAGGGTTGTGCTGAAGTCTTCAGCAGAACCCAAAATTAGCAAAAAGGCAAAGTGAGACCTTTATTGTTGCAGCTAAAAGTTGACTGCGCAGTTTCGATGGGCGCTACCCAATCTCGTCAGAACTTTCGCAACGAATGTATGTCTTTGATTTAAATCAGGGTTCATATTAGTACCAGCGGTCACATATGACAAATGAGAAGCGCTGATAAACAAAATATTCCACCAAACTAAGTCGACACACTAAAAATCTCACTTTGCCAATTCAATGTTATGCATGTGCTCGCATCACTCGTAACAATGCGAAGGTTGTTGTTGTACGTTATGTCCCGTCTTCGCTGTACCTCGTGTGTATTGTTGTTGTGTGTATGTACATTCACATAGGCTGGGACTAAGTTTGTAAAGACTAAAACATAACTCAGCGTGGCTACTTATCTTGTGATCGTATCGTTCCCTTACCAATTCTCGAGATTAGTAAAGATTAGATTTATCCACAGAAATACTAGTTAAGCTATGCTGAATCTTGTTGCAACTACCAGATATCCTAACACTTCAGACTGACATGGAGAGAAAGAGAGGATATCTTAAGCGGAGAACCTAACAATAACTGATCTAGACTGAGATCCTTCTATGTATTAAATAGAGACTGTAGCTCAAACTGTAAGAGCAGCTATTCGAACAGAAAGCCTAATACAACCAGGCTGCTAATAGGTTTCTACACTAAAAAAAAACTAACGCAGCTAGGTCGTGGGAAAATTTCTGTCGAAAAACCTCTCAGATAGGTCATATTGAGACTTAACCAATATTCTGTAAAATATTTCCGTTTCTATCCGAACGACTCATCTCAATTAAATGCGTAGTAAAATAATACTCATAGGCACTATTCTTTGGTATATACGCTAGAAACACGATTAAGAAAAGTATATCGTAAATAAGGAACTCGTGTGATATATATCGGATTCCGGAAAGACGAATTCGTTCGAGACAAACGAATTCGTCTTTCCAAAATTTAAGATGTTAGGTTTCTACAAGTCGAGGATTTTTATTTTTAGATATATGTTGCACTCGCACTTTTCTATTGTATGCCAACAACAATTAAGTCTTGCGACTCAGATAAATTATTTTCCAAGTCCTTACATCGTGTTATGATTTTTTTCCCTCTAGGGGAACGTTTCAGAAGCAACAAGTAAGAAGGCGTTAAGTTCGGCCGGGCTGAATCTTATATACCCTCCACCACGGAGTGCATTCCATAGAATTACTGGTGGATTACCACCTGTCGATTTTACAAAGAAGTGAAGTAAGTTTAAATGATGACCTTAAAGTACGATTTGGGAGAAATACTCATATTGTGCGTGTCTACGAAGACAGACGAGGATAACCACTGAATTTCATAATTCTAGCTACAGCCGCTTGCGTGGTACCAATTTTATCCCGTTTTTATCCTAATAGTACAAATATCGAAAGATATCTTTATTTTTCGTGTCTACACAGTCACAGCAATATACACACCGAATTTCACTATTCTAACTGCAACCTTTAATTGGTACCATGTTTATCCCTTTCGCCCCATTTTCCGCCTAAAAGTACAATTTTCGAACAAATCCTTTATGTTTCACGTCTACACAGTCAGAATTCGAATTTCGTGATTTTATCTTCAGCGGTTTGGTTGGTACCATTTTAAACCCCCTTTTACCCCATAAAAGTACAAATTTCAAAAAATCTCTATATTTTACTTCTCTACGTAATTATAGGAACGTACACACCGAATTTCATGTTTCTAGCTGTTGTCGTATCAAAGGTACTATTTTTATCCCTTTTGTCCCATTTAACCCACTAAAACTTTTTTTTTTACTTTTTTGTGATTACACGTTACTGGAGGAAGGTACGAAACAAATTTCAAGTGTATAAAATTGGAAATTTTCAAAAAAATGCTTAAATAGTCTAAATATTAGGGATATTTTCAGTCCTTGTTAGGGAAAAAATTTCCCTCTGGGCCGATTTTGCCCGGTTTCAATCCCAACCTATCTGCAACCATAAGACATATTTAGGGAAAATTTGAACCTCCTAGCTCATTTCGTTCGGCCTCTATCGTGCTTTCAACAGACAGACGGACATCGTATTAGAATTTTACCAGGATACAGAATATATATACTTTTTGGGGTCTCCGTGGAATATTTTAAGGTGTTACAAACGGAATGACAAAGTGAATATACCCCCCCCCCCCCCCTGGAGGTGGAGGGTATAAAAAGAATAAAATTTTTATTAAGAAAACCTCTCAGACAAGTTATGTTGAGTCTAACCTCCAGTTTGTGTGAAATATTCTTGTTTCTGCACACAGAGGAAAAAAACATGTTTTCAGGTCGTTTGTTGCAAATGAACTTCTTTTGCTGCGTACTCTAAACGTTTATAGTAATAATTGCAAAATGTTCCTCAAATGCAATCTTTTATAGAAAATGTCATACTTATTGCCGTGATAGAACTCTCTTTTACTCGAAAATCGTCAGAAAATTCTTTTAAGGGAAAAGGAGCAAATGTTTTAAGAAAAAGTGGAAATCGTTTAGAAAGTAACTTGTAATCGATATTTTTTATTTTTTTTGTTGAGTGAGTTTCCAACACTATAATAAAGTATAATAAAATAGTTAATTTCAGATTTTTTATTAATTTATGACGACTAATTTCCTTAGGTCAAATATAACATGATGTGGCTATTCATTTAATCTATTTGTAATACGTGCGATATTTTAATGGGCTATATGTGCCAGTTAGTATGATATGGTCTATGTAAAAAATTGAAAAAATTTAGATATGCCAATGCTTTGGTCAGATCTCTAATTCAAGAACTTTTCTTTTAGACATTTATAAAAAATGTACCGTTACAATGACATTTCTCATTTTATGCACACCAAAATTATGTTTTTTGTTAGTTTGAAAGTGGTCTAAGTCACACTATATCCTCTGGCATTGATGTGGGGTGATGTAAGCAAACATTTTTTTATTTATAATGTCCCCTTTTAAGCGATTCAGATAATTTGAATAAAATATAAAATGAAATTATTTGAAAAAGAAATAATAATTTCAATATAAAGTTTCTATAACTATATATATATTTTATTATTATTATTATTATTTTTTTTTTTTTTTGAAATAAAATATTTTGTGTTTTCTTTCATTTTTTGGTAAGGAAATATTACTTTTACGAACTAAAATAAAATATACATATTTTTTAATTTTTTCTATTTCGAGAAGAATGGTCTAAGTCGGTGCATCCTGTGAAAGTAGTGGTTCCCTTAGAGGTACTAACGTTGTCGATTTTTCATAAAAGTTCGATATAGTAGTGGGATATTCTAAGAAAAAAAATTGTGTTTTCAATTGACTCAAACGCAAGCCATTCCAAATCTCAAAGTGTGGATAAAGTGTGACTTATAAAGAGTGATTTTTTTGAGGTTAGGATTTTCATGCATTAGTATTTGACAGATCACGTGGGATTTCAGACATGGTGTCAAAGAGAAAGATGCTCAGTATGCTTTGACATTTCATCATGAATAGACTTACTAACGAGCAACGCTTGCAAATCATTGAATTTTATTATCAAAATGCGTGCTCTGTTAAGAAAGTTCATCGCACGCTTCCATTTTATGGTCAGTTTAATCGACCCACTGAAGCGGCTATTCGGGCTATTGTGACTAAATTTCGCACCAAATTTACATTGTTGGACATTAAACCAACGTAAAGTACGAACTGAAGAAAATATCGCAGCTGTATCGGCCAATGTTAATGATGACCATCAATTATCGATTCGTCGCCGTTCGCAGCAATTGGGCCTCTGTTACTCAAAAACGTGGAAATGCCAAAATTGGACTAAGCGGATGGACCACTTGAGGCGCAGCCGCGGTCAACATTTAAATGAAATTATCTTCAAAAAGTAAATGTCATGGACCAATCTAACGTTTCAAATAAAGAACCGATGAGATTTTGCAAATTTTATGCGTTTTTTTTTAAAAAAAAGTTATCAAGCTCTTAAAAAATCACCCTATATCATTATCATACTAACTGGCACATATAGCAAATCAATTGAGCAACAAAAAGTGAAATGTAAGTAATATAGGAAATCTGATACGATTGTCTTCTAGAGCGGTGAACGGCAAATCGGGAAGTACATTTTAAGATACTATTTGATATTATGAACCGATGTTCTAAGTGAAATATGACGGAAAAATTAGAGCGGAAAATTAAAATCAGGAGAACCATTTCTGTGGAGCTATATCTAAATCTGAACCGAAGTGACCTATTAAAAGACGTTGTTCGTTTACTACAAGAGAAGACATGTTTACTGCAACCAAAATAATGTAATCTACAAACGAAACGAAGTTCGTTTTTTTCTCTTGGTGTAGACGAACGAAACGTTTAATTTAAAGACATTATAAAATTGAACTTTTAAATCATAGGAACGAACGTATGTCAATAAGGAACATATATCTCGAAGAAATAACTCGTGACACTTAAAGTCTATCATATATTGGGTAACATTTTAAATTTGAACTACCGATTACTCTGACTTTGAAGGGTAGAACAACATTAATTTATATTTTTATTTAACAAAAAAAAAAACAGAAATTTAAAAAATAATATGTACTTTTTAAAGCCGATTCTTATTTAAAATTTTAAATGATCCACCCTTTAGAAGATTCGTTCGTCTGAAAATATTTTACATAAACTGGGGAAACGTAACTCAAACTTTCAGAGGCAGAGTTTTGTACAAAAATGTCAAACTCTGTGAGGCTTAACTACACCATTTTCAAGTGTAATTCAAAAGACACCATTTGAAATTCAAAAAATATCAATTGAAATTCAAAAAATATTATTTGAAATTCAAAACTCATCATTTGTAATTCAAAACTCGTCATTTGTAATTCAAAATACACCATTTGAAATTCAAAATACACCATTTGAAATTCAAAAATGTAAACAAACTTATTTAAGAAAAATATACATTAGGTGGGGTAGCATTTATTTTTTCTGCAAATTTGGATATTCTGCAGTTTTGGAAACAGATTTAATAAAATGATAAGCAACTAATAATTATAATGATGTAAAATGTCGGTAATTTCATATATAGTTTATAACCTTCACCAGCTCAGGGAGCATCTGCATATAATTTATAATGACTTGCATTTTACTTAGGGTTGGATTATTTGTGTGGGTAAAACCACTTCCAATATTAAATTGTTACTGATCAGTTTTATTTTTTTTTATCAAAGATTATGCCAATTTCGCTATATCGCAGGTGTATATAACGCCTATGAAAACATTACCATTGACCAAATTTCAGAGTATTCCGGTCGTCCGTATAGAAGTTATAAAATCTTTAAATTTAAATAGGTTAGAGTGATTTGCGTGAGAGATACGTAAATCTGTTTTCTTAACAGCAGAATATTAAAGTTTACTGAAATAAATAAATGCTACCCAACCTAATGTATATTTTGTTTAAATAATTTTGTTTACCCTTTTTGAATTGCAAATGGAATAATTTTTGAATTAGAAATGGAATAATTTTTGAATATCAAATGAAAACTTTTGAATTTCAAATGGTGTCTTTTGAATTACTTATGACGAGTTTTAAATTGCAAATGACGAGTTTTGAATTGCAAATGAAGTGTTTTGAATTTCAAATGATGTCTTTTGAATTTCAAATGATGTTTTTTGAATTTCAAATGATGTCTTTTGAATTACAAATGACGACTTTTGAAATTCAAATGTTGTCTTTTGAGTTACAAATGACGAGTTTTAAATTTCAATTGACATTTTTTGAATTGCAAATGGAATTTTTGAATTTCAAGTGATATTTTTTGAATTGCAAATGGAATTTTTGAATTTCATCTGGTGTCTTTTGAATTTCAATAGAAAAAGTTGTAGAATTATGTTTAGAAAACCAAACTATGACAGTCTATGACAATGTGGTGGTCTGGGTTCGCATACTATCTGTCCATGTGAGTGATAGACAAAATACCAGAGGCAGAGGGCGGTAATTTTCATGCAATATTTACATCAGTTTCTACTTCTTCTGCTTTCAACTTTGGCAATGTTTTTACACATTATTTTTTTTTTTTTGAAAAGCGCGTCAATTCTAAATTTATTAAAATAACAAAAATAGTAAGGAGTAAAACTCAGCTTTGTTTTTAAAAATCCATTAGTAATTTACTGAGTTATTGAATTTAACACTAAATTTTAGGAAAAATTCAATTTTTGGACAGTCCACATCTCTCAAATTTTACGAATTGAGGCCCAATAAAAATACTTTAAATGCATAAAAACAGACAAAAATGGTAAAAAAAAGCATGTCGACCATTTTAATAAAAAAATCCCCAATTTTTAACACATTTTCCCCACTTAGGGAATTCGGGTATATTTTGGTTCTTTACAAGAGCTAATCTTCACCATAGACCTTAATAATGAAAAACCCATCCATTTGCTTACTATTAATGACAAGTTTCGTTAACATTGATTCACTTAAATTATCAAACAGATTTTCGAATAAAATCATCTTCAGCAATGATGCTTATTTTCGTGCTGAAGGCATCCTTAATATATAAAATATATAAAATATTTTTAATATTAAATATATCAGAGTGAGGTTAGTTATGTCAGTGGGAAAGGAATAACGAATAACTCAGCCTGTCTGAAACTTGGTTTCTAAACGGAAAACTGCAGATAAGTCAAACTAAAAATAGGGTTCTCTACAAATCCTTTCGCAAGTATGATAAGATTCGCCTTATAAACCCTAAATAAACGTGGCTAAGTTTAACTTTGAATTGAGAAAATCAAACTCCTCCAGGTGTTTAAACAGAAAACTTTTAACTCAACTACACTAGAACTAAGTTTCTATTGAAAACCCCCCTCCACCACCAACAGAAAAGCATTTCCATCCGTTTGCTCCAGCAAACAAATGTCAACAAACTTTGCCACTATTTCAAGTTCCCTTCCACTCTCTCGAGGATAATTTCTCCCGCTGTACATGTCCTTTGGTCATACATTTAAATACAACAGCCTTCCAACATCCTCCAATCCACTGGCAGTTTCTGGCTCATTTGCCAGAAACTGTGTTTTATGGAACAAGTAAATGAATGAATGTATGAGCGGCCATCTACCGAGTGATTCTATTGCATCTATTTATGTCAGGCAACATCATCGTTTGTAACACCAAGTTTTCTCTGGTAGCAGAGCATAGGGAGGGAGGGGCTGTAGCCATTCGTTAAGGATATCTGTGTATATCTGTTATTTGTACAGGACACATGCAGTAGCAAGATTTCCCCCCTCCCCATACAAAGTTTGTTGTAGACAGCAAACTGCCATCGTTCCGGTTTTGTTTTTTTTGTCTCTTTTGCCGGCCATTTTTGTTTTGGGTCTATTGGGTAAATTGCAGCATAATTTGTGGAAAATCATTAGAATATTGTCCTCGTCCTCGTCGTCGTTGTCGTTCATGTTCTTGTTGGTGTTGCTGTTGTCGTTTGTTGTGCCTGGCAAATTGTTGCTGTTTCATTATTATTGTCGGCGTACAGTTTATGGCTACTCCTTTTTTTGTTTCATTAAAATGTATGGTTTAATTAGAGGAGGAAGACTACACGACCGTAGTTGTTGTGTTGGCAACACTCATTGTTGTCTGTATGTCATGAGGAAGGAGGATGTTCCAAAGGGAAGGCGGCGGCGGCGGCGTCGACTGACATGCTTTTAATTAAACCCAATGAAGTGTTAACTATGGTTAGTTAAATGAATTGAATGAATTTGCACAAAACAAAAAGTATGGGAGCTGTGTGACACGTAACGTGTGGCATTACAAAGATGTCGTAAAATGTTTGAATAATTGAATGAATTTCATTTACTGTAATTAATTATAGTGAATATATCAATGCCAGGAATGATTTCATTAATGTTTTGTTTCTAAAAAACTATGAAGAGAAGCTCGGTTTAGGAGCTATCAATAAAAACGACTGAAATTTGATCGTGGAGGAAATAAAAGGAAATAAGGACAAGTTTCAAGAATAATGCTGGCGGTTCCTTGGCTCTATTTTAACAAGTTCGTAAATGCAACCAAATCTGTCCTAATTGAAAGCACTTCTGTGGTTTATATTCAATAACAAGATTCGTTAATTTTTGAGACGGATGAACCGCCTTATTTTTTATATTTTCTTACAGGCCACGCATTTTTGGAGAATAAAGGTCTGATAAATACACGCAGTGACACCTGCTGGACCACTCGTGGATTTTATGACCCAAAACATGAACAATTACTTAAAAAAGCGATATTTCTTACGAAAAATCGGACATGAATTCATAACTAAAGGAGTATTCATTCTCTTATAACTGACATATGCTACACGTTGTTTGATAAGAAAGAAGAGAAAAATTTAATAAATAATTCCCCATGTCAAATTTTACGTAGAATATTTTCACAGCACCCCCTTCCCCTAAAATTCATTTTTATGGGCCAGTTTAGCACCAAATCGGAAAAAGTACGAAATTAACCCTAAAACGAATCTTAAGTTTTGACTTATTTCTGGCATTTGCGTTGAGTTTTGGTGTATTCAGAGACTCATCAGAATCAGTTGTCAAACCATAGTTGTTTCCGAAAAAGTTTAATTTTGTTCCACAGTGAAATTAGTGGGGGATTTTTCATAAATTCTATTATTACTCTACGGCTTGGACCGCAGCGCAAGAGACAAGTCCGAAGCTTTTTGTATAGACAAGTCTTAAATCCGATCTCAAAGAACATGAATTCATAAATAACATGAAATGTTTCATACATTTTTTCATAAACTTTTCATACTTCATAAAACAAAATTGTTAAATTAGTGAAACTTAGTTTCATAAGATCAAAGAAAGATTTCATCGTAGTAAAGAAACAGTTCTGAAATATTATGAAATATGTCAGAACCAATAAAATATTTGTGTTATGAAGTGTCTTCATAAATATAATGAAGGATTTCATAGTTTTTATGAAATGTTTCATAACATACTACTACATTTTTTTTATAAATCCATTTATTTTCAATGATAATAATTTACAATTTAATAAGTGCCCCAGCGCCACTTGGACATTATTGGGGCGAGTTGGCATATGTTTATGACTTCATTAAAAAAGTAAGCAATAATTCATCAAATTTGAATTTTTAGTAAACAATTGTGATAGATATAAAAGAAAAATTACAATAGAAGCATTTCTATACATTGGAGAAGATGTGATTTTAAATTAGATTTGAATTCTGAAATTATTTTTTAGTGTGTCGACTTTATTCGTTGAATGCCAGCAATTCTCATTTGTACTCTGTTAACTCTGACATAAGTATGAACCCTGATTTAGGTCAAAGACATATTCATTGCAAAGACTCTCGCAATGGTGGTGTGTGTTGATTGGTTAGTCAACGAGTCATCGTACCATCCCGATCGATGATTAGATGGATATAGTCCACAAGTCTACGTAATTAAAGGGATGTACAATCCTTTTGTGGTTTGATTGGCACCATTCCGTTCATCCCATTCTCTCCATTTTACTATATAAATGTATGAATTGGGCAAAAATTACTTATTGGTTTACCAAAAAGGACCTTTTAATAATAGGAGAAAATTATGCAAAAATATAAATGCTGGAATATTCTCAGTACATGTTGGGGGAAAAATGTTTCCCTTCTTTCCCAACCGAACCATTAGACACATACAGTGGTGGCCATAACATATGCAACTAAGGCTGACTTACTTTAATAGGCTCTGTAAGTTTGTAAATTTGAATCACAATGAAAACAATGTTCTTAAAACAAATATTAATACAGCATTAAGATTTCAAATAATTAACAAAATTCACATATTCTGTTCAAATTTTTAATTTTAATTTTTAATTTTTTTAATTTTAATTTTTATTAAATAATGACGTTTTTGAAATTTCTTTTAATCTAACGTTGTTTGCAGAAGAAGTAAATATTAAGCTTGTGTAAAGACTTTTTAGGAATATTCTATTTTATTTTGTTATTTTTTCTATTGAAGTTAAAATAGAATAGAATGGAATGAAATGGTATGCGAAAATTAGGATCTTAGCTCAGATTGCTTATTTTTGTGGAATATAACACAAAAACATTGTCCAGAAATATAATAGGGCTGTTTTTTAAGCCGGGATAACAAGCTGCGATAACAAAAACGTTAATAAAAATTTATTTTTTTGCTCAAAATAAAAAAAAATCACATTGTCGCCAACTACAATATAAATATATGTATCAAAAGAAATTTTCAAAAAAAATATTTTGTGTCGACTTTATTTGACTTAGCCTCGATATCCAGGCTAAGTCAAACATTTTTAACACAAAATTATTTTTCAAAATTTGTTTTCACACACATTGCTTTTGGCGACAATTTTAAAAAAGATTTTTTTATTTTAAGTGATATTTTAACATTTTATTTAGATTTTTGTTATCGCCAGTCTTAAAGAAAAACAGCCATAATGTTCACAAAAATTCAATATTTCGCATTATTGCTAATTTTTTAAAAGAAATTAAAAATTGCTGGTGGACACAACAGTGGTTGACCGCCCAAGTGGTCGGACGGACAATTTTAATGACAGACTTGTGAAAATATACTCATTTGTCTCTTCCTTTAAACGAACTGAACAATTGCAATTGCAATTGCCAGTTTCTAGCTCATTTCGTTCGCAGGATAAAGTGACTTCAACAGCCAGACGAACGGGCGGACATGGCTAGATCGTCTTGGAATTTTACCACGACCCAGAATATGTACTTCCGATGAACATTTCAATGTGTTGCAAGCGGCAAAGTGAATGTACAATCATTCAGCTTCAGCGAGGTCTGTGTGAATTTCATTGGGCACGGGACCAGTCAGTTGATTTACTTCCAAAAAATTCCTTATTATATTGTATATTTTATATTATATAAATTATATT
The DNA here is from genome assembly GCA_947397865.1 of Polietes domitor. NCBI lineage: Eukaryota > Metazoa > Arthropoda > Insecta > Diptera > Muscidae > Polietes > Polietes domitor. The sequence goes on from OX377620.1 coordinate 51,998,382, forward strand.
ATATTTTTAATGATATTCATGAATGAAGAGGAGTGAGTGGTTCGTAGACTTTTAATCACTTCTGACTTTGGCAAAATATGTCATCAACTCACAATTACGTTTTTTTTTGAATATCTCAAATATTATTTATGAATTTTATGGTTCCCTTCTATTGTATGTTAATGAAGCCCATTGACTCCTGTTTCGACGCTTTTTGTATATTCACTCAGTCACCTATTCAGAGCTCACGATATGTGTGCACTCAGATACTAGATTTGAAGTGGCGCATCCTTAGCTGACGACGTGTCGACTGGATAACACCTATCGATTGCAGCAAAATTTTTAAACTACTCTGGAAACTGTTTTAAATTTCAAAACGTTGGCAGTAGAGCAGCTGCAGTGATTTAAATAGAAAAAAACTATCTCTCGTTCTCGGCTAAAGAAAGAGTTTTCCACACTTTCCGGTTGAACAAATCCCCGCACACACACACACACACACATGCAAACAAACACCCATTCACGCACACCATAAACGGCAAGTGATAGAAAAACTAAGCATGGCAGCAGCAGCCAGCAGTTGTTAGAAAAAAACCTCAAGAGTTGCTCTCTGTTTTTGTTTCCGTTTCCTGTTAGAGCAGCGATGAAACTGTGTCAGCAAAACAGAAACAAAAACACACAAAAAACTCAACGACCCGAACGAAATCTACAAAGCCATTCGCTTGGAAACAAAACGGAGAACAAACGCCACTGAATATCCTTTCACTTGTGTTGTTAGTGTTGCTAGTGTTGTTGTTGATTTTGTTCTTTTGTCATTGCAGCGTAAAAAATCTATCGTAATTTCGGCGCGTGTACACCCGAGTGAGACACCCTCGTCGTGGATGATGAAGGGCCTGATGGACTTCATAACGGGCGATTCGTCGGTGGCCAAGCGGCTGCGGCACAAGTTCATCTTCAAACTGATACCGATGCTCAATCCGGACGGCGTCATTGTGGGCAATTCACGCAACTCGTTGACGGGCAAGGACCTGAATCGCCAGTACCGCACCGTGATACGTGAGACCTATCCTTCCATATGGTATACAAAAGCTTTAATTAAAAGGTAAGTTCAGGTTGGAAGTTCGACCCTCCTCACTGTCACTCTCTCTAAATTACAAAATGCCAACTTTATCTTTTCTTTTTTTTGTCTGGGGCGGGGGGATAATTTCATTGCAGACTGATTGATGAATGTGGCGTTTCCATGTACTGTGATATGCACGCACACTCTCGCCGGCACAACATTTTCATTTATGGCTGTGAGAATAAACGTAACCCGGAAAAGAAAATTACCGAACAAGTTTTTCCACTTATGTTGCACAAAAACGTAGCAGATAAGGTGAGTGAGTAGTGTGTAGTAGTAGTCAAGTGAACTGAAGTGGCCACCATTCCTCCTCGGGGCCAAGGGAATAGCTGGGAGAATATGATCAAAGATGAGTGCTGTCTGCTGAAGTGAAGCGGAGTGGAGTTGAGTGAAGTAGTTTTCCGTCATCCACCATGTCGTCGTGCATTGTAGTTGTTTTTTTTTTTAATTTCCTTTCAGCTGTTCCCTTGGGATTCTTGAGAGCTGTATGCTTTTTGACTTCCATCTTCATCATCAGTTTCAGTCCTACATTTTTAATTAGTCGGGAGTTATGGAAAACTTTTAAGAATTTTCTTTAATCTTTGACTTAGCTTTGGCCCTCTTAATATATGTGAACGTTTCTTCTTCGTTTTTATTTTCTTTTTGCAGTTTTCCTTCGAGAATTGTAAATTTAAAATACAGCGCAGCAAAGAGGGTACAGGACGCATTGTGGTCTGGATGCTGGGCATCACGAACAGCTACACCATCGAGGCATCCTTTGGTGGTTCATTGCTGGGGTCACGCAAGGGTACACACTTCACAACACAGGTAAGTTGATGTTGATGTTCTTGTTGTTTTTATTCTATTCTTTAGATAGTAAGGTGTCCCGATTCTCGATAACACATTGCAACCGCTAAATAATATTTTTTTTGTGCAAAAAAATCAACACTATTATTTTTGGATATATTTCTTATCATTTATTTAAATTCAAATTTTAATTAACGACGAATGAGTAGAAAAATACCCAAAAATATAGCTGCCTTAGAATAATTCTAGCTATAATTAGGAAACCGACAAATTGGTTCCCATAGGCATATAATGTATGAATGGAAATAGTTAATTTGTATGTATATAAAGTCATGTCTCGGAGGAAAATTAGCGGTTAAAAAGTATTTCACAAAGTCAAAAAAATTCTTTTTAGCTTTTCGTTTGTTTTATTTTGGTCTGTAATCAACATTTGATTTGATTTTGCTTCTATATTGTATGCAATGCAAATTTATTTACAAATGGCATAGTGTCATTTAAAAAAATAAAATGATCTGGAAATTGTAGAGAGTAGAATTTCCGGAAACCGCCTTGATCTCTTGTAGCATTCGATGCCTTCTATCTTTGAAAACAAGAGCTCCACTTTTGGTCTACAAATACTATATTATGACATGAAATATATAATAATAAAAAAATAATAATATAAAAATATCAAATCAAATAAAGGCTCCAAATACTAAAATTTCATCAAAATTGGACAAGGAAAGCCATCATCGCGGTCAGTTGGTATTGGGTTCATATTTGTAAGATAATTTTGGGATGACGTTTCGAAATAATTCCCTAGTGAACTAGGTCCCTAAAACAAAAATAAGTAAGTCACCAAGGAAAATGGTGACTATTATGGACTTATATCATTTTTTGGAGATTTTTAAGACTGTTGGGAAGAATAAGATATCAGAGACCAAAATTTATGATTTGTATAGAGCACTCCAAAATAAGAATAAATTGATCAGCATCTTATATCGATAACTCGCTTAGTTATCGAGTTATCGGACGTTAAAATTTGAAAAATCGATTTTTTCCTTCCAATGGACTTAAAATGGAAAATTAAAATTGATTTTTTCGATAACTTTTTACTTTCCGATAACTACCTTAGTGATCGATAATTGCCATAGTTCTCGATTGTGGGCATTTAAAAATATGTGTATTTTTATTTAAAGCTAAATTTTAAATTACAAAGGAATTCAATAACAAAGGAGACATAAAATTGAAAAAAAGCGCAATTTTTTAAAATTATTTTTTTCCATTTTTTTTAATAATTAGAGGTTTAAAAATTCTACAAAAATTATTTTTAAAACATCGCGCGATTTTCTAAAATAATTTTTCGTCTCTTTTTTGTCAAAGTTTCTTAAAAGTAAATGTAGACGAGGATCGAAAATGTTTATGTACTTTCTATAAAACTCGGCTTTTTCTGCTATTTTCGATTTCAATAACTCAAAAGTTATCGAGAATATTTATTTGATTTTTTCGTTTTTTTTTCAAATGAATTGAAAATAATAAAAATTAAAAAACGATTTTGTAATTTACAATTTCCATAACTAAGATAGTTTTCGAAAGTAAAGAGTGATTTTTTTGAGGTTAGGATTTTCATGCATTAGTATTTGACAGATCACGTGGGATTTCAGACATGGTGTCAAAGAGAAAGATGCTCAGTATGCTTTGACATTTCATCATGAATAGACTTACTAACGAGCAACGCTTGCAAATCATTGAATTTTATTATCAAAATGCGTGCTCTGTTAAGAAAGTTCATCGCACGCTTCCATTTTATGGTCAGTTTAATCGACCCACTGAAGCGGCTATTCGGGCTATTGTGACTAAATTTCGCACCAAATTTACATTGTTGGACATTAAACCACCAAGACGCTTACGTAGAGTACGAACTGAAGAAAATATCGCAGCTGTATCGGCCAATGTTAATGATGACCATCAATTATCGATTCGTCGCCGTTCGCAGCAATTGGGCCTCTGTTACTCAAAAACGTGGAAATGCCAAAATTGGACTAAGCGGATGGACCACTTGAGGCGCAGCCGCGGTCAACATTTAAATGAAATTATCTTCAAAAAGTAAATGTCATGGACCAATCTAACGTTTCAAATAACAAACCGATGAGATTTTGCAAATTTTATGCGTTTTTTAAAAAAAAAAAGTTATCAAGTCTTAAAAAATCACCCTTTATTTACTTTAGTTTTCTTTTTTCATTTTGACCATATTTTACACAAAAAACATCGTAACGTTCGATAACTAGGTTACTAAGCGAGTTAACGATAATATGTACACCAATTTGCTTCTTCTTTTGAGATCCTCGTTCCAAAAATATATTCAGATCATATACTCGAAGAGTATATGATATTTGATATGAATTAAAAATAATAAAAAAAGAAAAAATCTTTATTTTTAATTTACAATTTCGATAATTCAGATAGTTATCGAAAATTAGTTTTATTATGACTATATTTTACACAAAAAAATCAATTTTTTATTTATATTTTGCTAAACTTTAACCTTCGATAACTTGATTACTAAGCGAGTTATCGATAATATGTACACCAATTTTCTTCTTCTTTTGAGATCCTCGTTCCAAAAATATATTCAGATCGTATACTAGGAGAGTATATGATATTTGATATGAATTAAAAATAATAATATTATAAAAATTAAAAAATCGATTTTTAATTTACAATTTCGATAACTCAGATAGTTATCCATTTTTTTTATTTTCACCGTATTTTAAACGAAAAAAAAATATTTTTTTATTTCGATTTTTCTAATCTTTAACCTCCGATAACTCGATAACTAAGCGAGTTATCGATAATATGTACACCAATTTGCTTCTTCTTTTGAGATCCTCGTTCCAAAAATATATTCAGATCTTGGGGCCTCGGAGAGTATATGATATTTGACATGAATTACAAATAATAAAAAAGTAAAAAATCGATTATTAATTTACAATTTCGATAACTCAGATAGTTATCGAAAATTGTTTTTTTCATTTTCACCGTATTTTACACGAAAAAAATATTTTTTTATTTCGATTTCTCTAATCTTTAACCTCCGATAACTCGATAAGCGATTTATCGATAACATGTGGACCAATTTTATTCTTCTTTTGAGATCCTCTTCCCAAAAATATCTCTTGTCGTGAAAATAGTTCACAATGAATGTCTAGAAATGAAATAATTCTATAAATTTATTTTTGGTCGTTTTCATAAAAATACGAATTGGTTTAAGTGTTTGGAATAAATTTAAAAATCCCAAAACTGAGAAATGACCGTCATTTTGATCACGGATCAAAAGAAAACAACTGTTATTAGAAACTATGTTCGTGGATACCTTTCAATATTTACTTTTGTAGGTGGTGGATGGTGTTTCCAAAATAAATTGACTGTATGAAATATTTTTATGGAAATTGCATAGTGAACGAATTATTTTACAATTTTCAGTTGTAATTCGAAAACCACCAGTTCATAATTACCACCTTAGATGCAAAAAAGATCAATTGAAATTAAAAAATTAATTAAATGGTGTCTTTTGAATTTCATTCAAATTCAGCAGGCATCAATTGGAATTCAAAACTCATTTGAAATTAAGAAATTATTCCATTTGAAATTCCCAATAGTTCATTGAAAATTCGAAAATATAAACAAAAAATAAATTTGCATTCTATAAAATAAAGATGTAAAATGGTCTTGAGTCAGACACAATCTCAAATCTCAGTTCAAATCAGTTACAGAATTAATGAAATCGTAATCAATCGGATAACAAAAATTCCCAGGACTCCCGAAGATACCATTCCACCAAGATACCAAAATTTATATTTGGGACCACTGTGCAGCTAGTCACAATAGTTTTCAGGACTGCCGTAGAGACTATACAGTCAATGGAATTACTTCGATTTTTTTCTCTGTCACCAATTTCAAACTAAAGAACAAATTCTAGTATCGCGTTTTGGCAACAAATTCATTTGAAATTCATTTGCAAATCATAATGGGTAGTGTATCGGATTAATTCGCAATAAAGGCTTCCATCATGTCTCGAACACTACACTCTTCAGACATTCTTAATGAATGCCCAGAAAGTCCAAAAAACCCATTGTGCCACACAACAACTGCCAAAATTTATTGTACATTCCAGCCTTTAATATTCCTTTAATCTTTAACATTTGAAATGTTGCAAGTTTCAATATTGGACCCAGCCCAGCCCACAACCATTATTTAACCACAATATCGAGCATTTCATTTTGTTGCAAAGAAAACATAATCAAGTTGCCATTTATGGTTGTCTGGTCTGCACTGAAACATAACGTCAATAATGGGAATTCTACAGGAAAACCACAAAAACAAGATGAAACATCTCCAACATATTCATTACGAAGCAATACCGAACAACATCATGATGATGATGATCATCATCATCACCACAACTGTCGACATCCACATCCACATCGACATGGAGGACATCGAGACAATAATAACATTAGATTGTCGAATATTGGTTTTATCGGTGGTGATGTTGCTGCTGTTGCTGTTGTTACTGTTGTACTACATAAATTTGATTTGATTCATTATACCAATGGGTGGTCGTCTGGGGGCTCATCTGTATGATGTGATGTTCTCTACAGCTCCATGGGGGATGGGGATGGCTTCCACAACAACAATACAGATTCCCTTTGAACTGGGGGAATATTTATGAAAGATACATATATATGCCCGAAGGTAGAATGGAATATTATTGATTGAGATAATAATAATAACAACAATAATAGATTTTGTTAGAGTCAATAAATATTTCATAACACTCCCAAAAGATATTTATCCTTGTCCATGGTCATGATTTATATTAAAAGGGGAACATGTCTACGGGTTATTGGATCGTTTAGAGTAATTCGAAAAAAGAAAACATATATTTAAATGCTGGAGGATATGGGTAGTTAGTAGAGGATTGAATTTTGGCATTCAATAAATATTGAATACACATATTCGACTGATTGTACACAAGAGAATAAAAAATAGAAGATATATTGCGAAAATCCATGGGAGAATGTTCAGAACGGTCACAACTTCTAGATTTATTTAAGTATTTTGTAAAGGCATTTTTATTTAAACAACAATTGAAAACATGATTTTTTAAATTACACAGGGCAGTGAAAAAATTGATAATTTTCTCATGTTTCTCATAAAGAACAAAAATTGTGAACATATAAAATCAAAAAACTTTATTTTCAAGGTCAAGATCTCAAAAAAACTTAAAAATCGATTTTTAACCTTTTTCCCCTGTTCAGGTCTATAAGTAGCAAACCCTTCAAAATTCATGGAAACAATCAACTACAAAAAAGTATTTAAGATCTCAATAAACATTTCTAGAACATAGGTACTTCCTCGGAATGATTCTTAACACCGTTTAGGTAGGAAACATATATCTTGCAGGACTGTTTTTGTAAATGGTCACTCCGACTACAGTGCGTATGAGTGATATTATCCTTAATCAACAGCACGTATACGCTACGTATACACACACTACAGCACATTTGTTCGACGACATTTGCGATTTTGACCTTGAAGATGAAGTTTTTTTATTTTTCCTTACGGTTTGCAAGATATGAGCCTGAGAAAATGATCATTTTTTTGCCAAAATGACACCGAGGCCCCAAATCTTTGGGGCCCATAAAAAAGTGCATGACTTTGGACAAAACTTTACAATAAACAAATTTCATACTTTTTTCTGAAGTTGGTTTCGCATTTTTAATGCTGTGGTCTAATTATTAAATCGAATTATCAAGTTCAAATTATCTATATTGTTATATAGCTAATAAAATTGTACGTAAACTAGTGGAGTAGATTGGTCCAAATGTGTTACTTTAGTCAGAATTTATACACTAACCAAAGCGAAACTTCCAAAAACGTCATGCTTTTTTTTTTTCAAAAAGGCATTATGATTTTCACTTGTAAATTTTTTGTTTGCTCCTGCATGTGCAAATTTCTTTTATTTTACGTGAAGAAAACTTAAACTGTCTGTCTGTCTGTCTGTCTGTCTGTCTGTCTGTCTGTCTGTCTGTCTGTCTGTCTGTCTGTCTGTCTGTCTGTCTGTCTGTCTGTCTGTCTGTCTGTCTGTCTGTCTGTCTGTCTGTCTGTCTGTCTGTCTGTCTGTCTGTCTGTCTGTCTGTCTGTCTGTCTGTCTGTCTGTCTGTCTGTCTGTCTGTCTGTCTGTCTGTCTGTCTGTCTGTCTGTCTGTCTGTCTGTCTGTCTGTCTGTCTGTCTGTCTGTCTGTCTGTCTGTCTGTCTGTCTGTCTGTCTGTCTGTCTGTCTGTCTGTCTGTCTGTCTGTCTGTCTGTCTGTCTGTCTGTCTGTCTGTCTGTCTGTCTGTCTGTCTGTCTGTCTGTCTGTCTGTCTGTCTGTCTGTCTGTCTGTCTGTCTGTCTGTCTGTCTGTCTGTCTGTCTGTCTGTCTGTCTGTCTGTCTGTCTGTCTGTCTGTCTGTCTGTCTGTCTGTCTGTCTGTCTGTCTGTCTGTCTGTCTGTCTGTCTGTCTGTCTGTCTGTCTGTCTGTCTGTCTGTCTGTCTGTCTGTCTGTCTGTCTGTCTGTCTGTCTGTCTGTCTGTCTGTCTGTCTGTCTGTCTGTCTGTCTGTCTGTCTGTCTGTCTGTCTGTCTGTCTGTCTGTCTGTCTGTCTGTCTGTCTGTCTGTCTGTCTGTCTGTCTGTCTGTCTGTCTGTCTGTCTGTCTGTCTGTCTGTCTGTCTGTCTGTCTGTCTGTCTGTCTGTCTGTCTGTCTGTCTGTCTGTCTGTCTGTCTGTCTGTCTGTCTGTCTGTCTGTCTGTCTGTCTGTCTGTCTGTCTGTCTGTCTGTCTGTCTGTCTGTCTGTCTGTCTGTCTGTCTGTCTGTCTGTCTGTCTGTCTGTCTGTCTGTCTGTCTGTCTGTCTGTCTGTCTGTCTGTCTGTCTGTCTGTCTGTCTGTCTGTCTGTCTGTCTGTCTGTCTGTCTGTCTGTCTGTCTGTCTGTCTGTCTGTCTGTCTGTCTGTCTGTCTGTCTGTCTGTCTGTCTGTCTGTCTGTCTGTCTGTCTGTCTGTCTGTCTGTCTGTCTGTCTGTCTGTCTGTCTGTCTGTCTGTCTGTCTGTCTGTCTGTCTGTCTGTCTGTCTGTCTGTCTGTCTGTCTGTCTGTCTGTCTGTCTGTCTGTCTGTCTGTCTGTCTGTCTGTCTGTCTGTCTGTCTGTCTGTCTGTCTGTCTGTCTGTCTGTCTGTCTGTCTGTCTGTCTGTCTGTCTGTCTGTCTGTCTGTCTGTCTGTCTGTCTGTCTGTCTGTCTGTCTGTCTGTCTGTCTGTCTGTCTGTCTGTCTGTCTGTCTGTCTGTCTGTCTGTCTGTCTGTCTGTCTGTCTGTCTGTCTGTCTGTCTGTCTGTCTGTCTGTCTGTCTGTCTGTCTGTCTGTCTGTCTGTCTGTCTGTCTGTCTGTCTGTCTGTCTGTCTGTCTGTCTGTCTGTCTGTCTGTCTGTCTGTCTGTCTGTCTGTCTGTCTGTCTGTCTGTCTGTCTGTCTGTCTGTCTGTCTGTCTGTCTGTCTGTCTGTCTGTCTGTCTGTCTGTCTGTCTGTCTGTCTGTCTGTCTGTCTGTCTGTCTGTCTGTCTGTCTGTCTGTCTGTCTGTCTGTCTGTCTGTCTGTCTGTCTGTCTGTCTGTCTGTCTGTCTGTCTGTCTGTCTGTCTGTCTGTCTGTCTGTCTGTCTGTCTGTCTGTCTGTCTGTCTGTCTGTCTGTCTGTCTGTCTGTCTGTCTGTCTGTCTGTCTGTCTGTCTGTCTGTCTGTCTGTCTGTCTGTCTGTCTGTCTGTCTGTCTGTCTGTCTGTCTGTCTGTCTGTCTGTCTGTCTGTCTGTCTGTCTGTCTGTCTGTCTGTCTGTCTGTCTGTCTGTCTGTCTGTCTGTCTGTCTGTCTGTCTGTCTGTCTGTCTGTCTGTCTGTCTGTCTGTCTGTCTGTCTGTCTGTCTGTCTGTCTGTCTGTCTGTCTGTCTGTCTGTCTGTCTGTCTGTCTGTCTGTCTGTCTGTCTGTCTGTCTGTCTGTCTGTCTGTCTGTCTGTCTGTCTGTCTGTCTGTCTGTCTGTCTGTCTGTCTGTCTGTCTGTCTGTCTGTCTGTCTGTCTGTCTGTCTGTCTGTCTGTCTGTCTGTCTGTCTGTCTGTCTGTCTGTCTGTCTGTCTGTCTGTCTGTCTGTCTGTCTGTCTGTCTGTCTGTCTGTCTGTCTGTCTGTCTGTCTGTTGAAAGCACGATAGCGGCCGAACGAAATGAGCTAGGAGGTTCAAATTTTTCCTAAATGTGTCTTATGGTTGTAGATCGGTTGGGATTGAAAGTGGACGAAATCGGCCCAGAGGGAAAAATTTTTCCCTCACAAGGACTGAAAATACCCCTAATATTTAGAACATTTTTGTTGTTTTTTAACATATTAGCTTGTATTTACTTGATATTTGCAATGCACATTCCCTATATAGCATAAAAGGGCACCATAGAGTGATTTTTATTTGTAGGGGGCGAAATGGGACAAAAGGGATAAAAATGGTACCTATCAAAAGACAACAGATAGAAACACGAAATTTGGCGTATACATTCCTCTAATAGAGTAGATACATAATATAAAAGTATTTTTTCTAAATTCGTACTTTTAAGGGGTTAAATGGGGATAGAGGGATAAAAATAGTACCAACCTAACGGCTGCATCTAGAATAATGAAATTCGATATATACATTCCTCTGATTGCGTAGACACGTAAAATAAAAGAACTTTCCAAAATTCATACTTTTTGGGGTTCAAATGGAAAAAGGGGATAAAAATAGTACCTACCAAATGACAGCAGCTAGAACCATGAAATTCGGAGTATACGTTCCTCTGACTGCGTAGACACGAAAAATAAAACGTTTTTTCCAAATTCGTACTTTCAAGGGATACAATGGCTACAGGGGATAAAAATAGTACCAACTAAACGAATACAGCTAGAATGCTGAAATTCTGTGTGTACATCCCTCTAATTGTGTAGATACGTAAAATAAAGAGATTTTAGATAGTCGTACTCTTGAGGGGGCAAAATTGAAAAAAGGGGATAAAAATGGTACCAACAAATTGGCCGCTGATAGAATCATGGAATTCGGTGTATACATTCCTCTGACTGCATAGCCACGTAAAATATTTTGTTTTCCAAATTCGTACTTTATTTTGTTGCTTTTACGACAAAAATGGTAGAATCATGAAGTTGTCTTATACTGCGTACGTGAGAGATAAAGTATTTTAAAAATTTATACTTTTGAAATTAAAATAGGATGGAAATACAATCAACCAAACGACAGTAGCTGAAAATACACTCTCTATCCCCCAATATTTAGGGTATTTATGAATGCTCCCTTATATTTACTTTATGAATTGAAGATTATATCCATTATATATATAGTATACAAATATTGATAGCCTTGGCTTATTAATTAAATTTCTTATTTTCATACAGTTAAAATTTGTTGCGGACATTCCTCATAAAAGTTTTAGCGGGCGAAATGGGACCAAAAGGGATAAAATATGGTACCAATGATACGACAGCAGCTATAATCATGAAATTCGGTGTGTACATCCCTCTAATTGCATAGACACGTAAAATAGATGGATTTTTCGAAATCCGTACTTTTAAAGGATATAATTAAAAAGATGGATAAAAGTGGGACCTACCAAACCGCTGAAGTTGAAATCATGAAATTCGTTCTGACTATGAATACTCGAAGAAGGGTTTTTTCGAAATTTGTAGATTTGGGCGGAGAATGGGGATATCTTTAAAATGTATACTTTTCTTATCACTTTGTCTGTATCTGAAAATGCTTCTTTCTAATGGCGACTGACAATCGCCTAATATTTAGGCATGTTCACTTTCACAATTTCAGCATTTTATTTATATATAGTAGTCGATTTTAAACAGTGCGCATAAGTAAACATTATAGATTGAAATAGTAAACAAATATAATAATGTGCATACAAATATCACAATTTTCGTAATATGGTACTGCACTTCTATGTAAAGTCGACATCCTTTAATCTGCTGGTAATACTGTGGAATGCACTCCGTGGTGGAGGGTATATAAGATTCGGCCCGGCCGAACTTAACGCCTTCTTACTTGTTTATTATAACAAGTTTGTGTTTGTATAAATTTACATGATTTCTTATCTAAGGTAAATAAAGGCTGTTTAGTAAAAATCTTAAATCTTATTTTGTTGGAAAACCCATGCAAATGCTTGTTAGCTATTATATTTGGAGACTTGTTTTCTAAATAATTCCAAAATTTTGTTATGATATCTCAATTAGTGTGGAATTTACGCAACCCCAGGGGAAAAAATTAAGTACTTCCACATTTTAAACGCATTTTTAACGCACATTTTAAACGCATGCCAAAATCCCAATTTCCAAAAAAATTAATAATAACGTGCTTAACATTTTAATATTGAGTGGGAACGATTTTTTCGTATGTAGTCACCAATGTAATGTGTCCGTTTTTCACCCATAAGGTCTTTTTTGTTTTTTATTATTTTCTATAAAAAAAAACAATGTTCAATTTTTAATTTAAACAATTTTGTTTATCAAATTTATTGTTTTAAAAATATCGCTTAAAATATTATTAGTACTTCATAACATTAAGTAGTACTAATATTTATTTGCAATAATATAAATTATTATTATTTGCAAAGCAATAAAAAGTATAATTTTTATGCGAAAGTACAAATGTTGGATTTTTTCCAGAAAACAAAATTTCAACAGACTTTGTATTTGCATAAAGGAAATTATTGTTCAAAAATATATTTTTGGACGTATACATTCTGAATAGCTGAGGAGTTGTTCGAATCTTAAAAATATCATTAGATATTGTCTTAGATTGCATTTTTTACAATTTATAATAAATTTTAGTCAAATATGAATTATTTTTCGCTGGTTTTTCTTTACTTTAAGTATTTTCTACTATTACTTTTTCGAAGAAATTTTCTGAATATAGCCCTAGTTGTTATGCCCATTGATTCAGTAAAAAACGGACTAAGACAGTTTATAAGAAATTAACTCAAATGCTATGTTTTGTAAAGCTAATAGTCCAATAGATGAACTGGAAAAAATGTTAAAAGATATCTACAACGTAAAAAATGGCAGATGTTTAAATACAAACCCACAAACAATACAATACAAACTCACACCCTTCGATGAACTTTGACATTTTTGAAAAAAAAAATCGATTTCGAAGTTAAGTAGAAAAAACACACGGTCGTTTTCTCTATTTGTAACTAAATATGTTTTAAACATGTGTGCAGAGTTTGGCCACTCGCTGTCCATAAATAACGAAAATCCATAATTACGAAAATACAAGTGGGAAAAATCCCATATTTGGACATTTCTGTTTTCTTTTTGGGAATATTTCAAACTTTTAAATGTTTTATTATTTTTTTTAATTTACTTAGTTTCCCCATATACCATCCTTCTACCAATTGATCTGAATACATCAGCTTATCAAAGCTACGACTAGGCGAAATTTCCTTTTCCATAAAACCCTTCACTTATGTAATAATTCAGCGTTGTATATCACCGTGCGACAAATCAGAACTTGTTTCTTCCTCCTAAGAACGAGACTATATATAAAAGTAAAGCATGAATAAATTAAATAAATAAGGAGAAAACATTGATATAGTTCGTAAGGCTATCTATTAAATTTTAAAGTACGAAAATAAATTATTAAAACATCTACATCCTTTGGAAATCAAAAGTCATGTAAAAGGGGCAAATGATCACGAAATAAAAAACTGAGTATGTGGTTTTACTACTGCCAGATGCTCTACATTTATCCACAGATATTTTTACAAATATAAATTGTTTTCATCGTAGGAACCACATCCCCTTGAATTAGGACCGATGTCCTCTGTGTTCATGTTAAATTTGCCTTTCATACACTAATACGAAATTTATTTTTTATACCCTCCACCTCCAGGATGGGGGTATACTAACTTTGTCATTCCGTTTGTAACACCTTGAAATATCGACCTGAGACCCTATAAAATATATATATTCTTGAATTCTAAGACGATCTAGCCATGTCCGTCCGTCCGTCTGTTGAAAGCACGCTAACATCTAAACGAAAGGAGCTAGAACGTTAAAATTTTCCATAAATGTGCCTTATAGTCGTAGATCGGTTGGGATTGAAACGGGGTGAAATAGGCCCAAAGGGAAAATATTTTAAACGCTAATATTTTAGCGTTTTTAAGCATGTTTTTGGAATATGTCTTTTTATATTTGCTTGATATTTGGTATGCGCATTCCACTTATAGCAAAAACGTGCACCATAAAGTGATTCTTATTTGTAGGGGGTGAAATGGGGCAAAAAAAGGGATAAAAATGGTACATATTAAACGACAACAGTTAGAAACACGAAATTCGGTGTGTACATTCCTCTAATTGAGTAAACAAGTAAAATACACGGATTTTTTAAAATTCGTACTTTTTGGGGTTAAAATGAAAAAAGGGGATAAAAATAGTACCACTCAAATGACCGCAGCTAGAGTCATGAAATTCGGAGTATACATTCCCCTGACTGTGTAGACACGGAAAATAAACGGATTTTTGGAAATTCGTACTTTTTGGGGTCAAAATAGAAAAATGTGATAAAAATAGTACCAACCAAACGGCTACACCTGGAATAATGAAATTCGGTGTATACATTCATCTGATTGCGTAGACACTTAAAATAAACAGATTTTTCGAAATTCGTACTTTTTGGGGTTAAAATCAAAAAGGGGATAAAAATAGTACAAACCAAATGACCACAGCTAGAGTCATGCAATTCTGAGTATAGAGTATAGAGTAATTTGGAATTAAACTATAATGGAAATACAACCAACTGTAGCACCCACTGTCTACCAATATTAATTAATATTATTAATATATTTATTTTTTGATTTGAAATAAATAATAATGTAATAATAATTTGAAATAACTAAAATATTATATTTATTTATAAAATTATTTTTTCAATATTTGTACTTGTTTTGCTTTGGCTATATAAAAAAATTATTATTATTATTTTCCTGTAATATTACTGCAATCATTCAGCCGTCAGACAAACTCCACCAATATTTTGGTCGAATGTCGAATTTTGCCTGGGCGGTTTTGGCCGAAATTCTGCTAGTTTGCGATCATTCGGATCTAGATTTGTCTGCTTTTTTCGATGCAAATCAGATACGATTTTTGACTAAGGGGAAAATACTGTGTGTTTAGTTTGTTCTGAAAGGAATATAAATGTGGCATAGCTTAAAAATAAATTACATTTTTCTATTCATGTTCAGGTCCTTTTCTGATTACTTAATTTAATTAATTTCATAAAAAATCGAATTTATAAATTATTTTTTTTATCGATTCAATTAAAATTTTATTTGCTAAAATTAAAATAAAATTAATAATTTAATTTTTAACTATTTGTTAAAAATTCATTTAAATTTTCAATATTTCATCTATATAATATTGTTTTAATTGAAACTTTTTAGTGATAACTTTATTTCATATTTTTTTATTAATAATAGGTCCGAAATTAAATAAAATTTTAATTGAAACTGCGACTTCTTTAATTGAATTGGGATTTAATTTTGGAATTCGCGTGAATAATTTCCAGAAGGAAATTATTTTTGACATTTTTGAGAGCTCATATTCTGCATTTCTGGACCAGCTCACTGTCAATTTTTTTCAAAAAATCTCTCCATCATTTAAAATCGTCATTTTTAAATATAGCCAATATTTAGACACCACCCTTTACAAAGTTTTAAAAATACTAGTGGTATGTATCTTTCCTATACGGATTCAATTAAAAACTATCAACTGTTAATCAAAGCTCAGCAAATGTGTGTTAATCTGAGATAACTCACCCGGCTGCTGCCAGCCAGTTAGTTGGCTTTAAGGGATTTTCCAAAACTCGAACACCCAGGCACCCGCACAGACACAATCACTCAACTTTTTTTTGCCCAGCTTCGCCCCGTACAAATAACAAAATTTTCATTAACTTTGCTCTGGTTCGAAACAAACCGAAGAACAACTACAACAACAAAAAGTATGGTTGGTATTCCATAGATACCCATCAGCGTTTAGATAAACTTTGTTGGTTAATTTTTCCCTCTCAAAGAAGAAGAAGAAGAACTGCACAGAAAAAAAACGAGATATTCGAGCACTTTCGAGGCAGCAATAAAAAGAAACTTTATACTTTTAGCCAAATTTTGCTTTGCTTTGCTTTGAGTGGAAAGTACATTACGTGCAACTAACACAGGAGGACACGGGCGGCAGTCGGGAGCGGCGAGCCCACTTAAGCTTTTTATCACAACATTTGCCAATTGAATTCAGAACGAGTGGGCTGTGGGTGATGGTCTGTTCAAGGACTTGAGGAGGAGGGAGGAGGAGGAGAAGATATCTTTCGTGATAGCAGTGGTTGTATGTACATACTCACTGACAAACAGACAATCCTTATTGCTCCTGGGTAATTTTTGATAAATGCTTACCGAAGCATTTCCATGATGATATGTTGGTCGTCGATATGGTTGGAGCTCCATTTGTATGTGCCATGTAATTCTATGGGTAAGTAGCCTGGGTTTTTATGAGGGCAAGAGGGAGGACACCAATTCCCTCCCAAAAAAACTGTCCGAGTAAATTTAAGCTGATTACAAACATATACCCGTGAGGATGTACAACACACCATCTGTATTCAGCCATCATGCTGTGTTGTTGCTAAGGAATTTCATTCGTTTCCTATCCTGTTGTTGTTGCTGTTATGTATGTATATTTAATCGTATTAAATTAAATTTGCAAAACATTGCATATGCATACGGACGGATGGAAGGACGGACGAGTATGTTCATCGGTCGTATACGCACTTATATATTTACGAGTAGGTACTTGTTAAGTGCTTCTTAAATTCATTAAATGAAAATATATTCTCTCCATCCTCTCTCTCTCTGGTGGAACGTTAGGATTGCATGAATAATACCACAGCAGGCAGTCTTCCGCGAATTCAATTCGTTTACCACTCGAAAGCAGTCAGTTTTGACAGAGATTGGTATTATTTTAATGCCCTGCACCATAGGTTGGCATAGCAGGTGTATGCCATCAAATTTACAACACATGGAGACCCTTTAAACTTTCTGTGGTGCATCAGATGGATATTTGAATAGTTATTTTTCTAGTGTAACTGTGAAAATTGGCATCTTAATTCAAGTGTAATGTATGTAGAGGTAGGAGACGATCAATTAAATATACATATTTTTATTAAATCCAAATGTTTACAGGCAGATACACTCTGAAAAAAGTTGACCATACTACAATGAATTACATTGTAGAAAAATTTAACTTCGTATAGTTTTAAACAAATTTATCATTAAACCAAGTAAGTATTTACTCAAACCGAGGACATTTTTTATTGGTAATATCTTTGTAAAACACGAGGTTAGGCGTTGTTGTATGTGTAATTTGTTTTTGTAACAACAACACATTACGCAAGCTTTCGGTTTTCAAATTAGAAAATGAGAGGTTAATCAAGGACTCAAAAACAAAATCCAATTACGTTTGCTCTTAAAAATATGCTTCAAAATGATCGCATATTTACGATCAAATAGAAATTAAAAGCTTGCTAATATAGATATCCACCACAATACATTAAGTTGGTTATTGTCATCGAATTTCGGGAAAAAGCTGTGGGAAGTTCAATTCGTATATGCATTCAAAAAATTATCTTCATAATATTTATGATTTTGTCTTAACCTCAGAGAACATTTTCATTAAAAAGTCGCCAAAGAAACACTTCATAAAATGTATGAAGCATTCGATGAACTTTTGTCATACAAGTTCATTATTTTTCATAAAATGATTTATGAAAATTTTCATAGATTTTATAAAGAAACTTCATTAATTTTATGAAAAAGTTTCATAAATATTAATAACTAGCTGAACCCCGCTCCCTTCGCCAGGCAAAAAAAAAAAACAAATGGTAAAATTAAAATCAGGTTTCATATTGATTGTTATCGTGGTCAGTAATATAGAGTGATTTTTTTGAGGTTAGGATTTTCATGCATTAGTATTTGACAGATCACGTGGGATTTCAGACATGGTGTCAAAGAGAAAGATGCTCAGTATGCTTTGACATTTCATCATGAATCGTCTTACAAACGAACAACGCTTGCAAATTATTGAATTTTATTATCAAAATGCGTGCTCTGTTAAGAAAGTTCATTGCGCGCTTCCATTTTATGGTCAGTTTAATCGACCCACTGAAGCGGCTATTCGGGCTATTGTGACTAAATTTCGCACCAAATTTACATTGTTGGACATTAAACCACCAACACGCTTACGTAGAGTGCGAACTGAAGAAAATATCGCAGCTGTATCGGCCAGTGTTAATGATGACCACCAATTTTCGATTCGTCGCCGTTCGCAACAATTGGGTCTCTGTTACTCAAAAACGTGGAAATGCCAAAATTGGACTAAACGGATGGACCACCTAAGACGCAGCCGCGGTCAACATTTAAATGAAATTATCTTCAAAAAGTAAATGTCATGGACCAATCTAACGTTTCAAATAAAGAACCGATGAGATTTTGCAAATTTTATGCGTTTTTTAAAAAAAAAAGTTATCAAGCTCTTAAAAAATCCTTTATATACGTTCCAATTTTCAGCCTTCTAGCTCAAAAAATTACTTTTGCAACCGCCCACGAAACGAAAATTCATATTTATCTTTTCCGTGATCAGTAATATATACGTTCCAATTTTCAGCCATCTATGTAGCTCAAAAAACACTATTGCCACGTTCCCAAAGACATCGAAACGATAATCAAAATTTCGGTATCACATTTCTCTTTCTCGTGGTCAGTAATATATATGTACCAATTTTCAGCCTTCTAGCTCTCAAAAACACTTTTGCCACGCCCCAACGCCAACGAACCGATAAAACAAAATTTCAGATCTTTATCGTAGTCAGTAATATATAAGTACCAATTTCCAGTCTAATACCTCTCAACAACACTTTTGTCACACCCCCACCGCCCACGAAACGAAAATTCAAAATCCGGCATCATATTTATCTTGCTCGTGGTCAGTAATATATATGTTACAATTTTCAGCCTTCTAGCTTAAAAAAGTGGTCAGTAATATATATGAACCAATTTTCAGCCTTCTAGCTCAAAAAACACTATTGCCACGCCCACTCCGCCCACAAAACGAAAATCCAAATTTCGGCATCATATTTATCATTCTCGTGGTCAGTAATATATATGTACCAAGCTAGAAGCTCTCGAAAAAACTATTGCCACGCCCCTCCGCCCACAGAGCGAATTTTTAAAAATTCTATAGCGTACAGTTCATTCCAGACCTGCATCTATCTGTACTGAAATTTTCAACAACATCGGTTCAGCCGTTTACACGTGATTGCGGAACAAACAAACAGACAGACAGACAGCGATTTTTTAAACGCACATTCGGCAAGTGAGTTGTGCTTCTCGTTCGTTTGTGAGAATCGGGATTTGATGTTGAAAAGTCGCTGCGAAGCCACTTGAAAAGACTTTTGAAATGGTCGAAATCATGATCGTGGTAGTCTGCAGCCAGGTAATAAATGTCACCATGTCATTTGTAAATAAATTTGCATTCTATTAAATATAGATGCAAAAGGGTCTTGAGCCAGGACAATATTCCAGTTCAAATCAAATATTGATTACAGACCAAAAAATACAAACGAAAAAACTAAAAAAAATTGTTTTATGAAATATGAAATGTTTATGAAAAAATTTTATGAAACATTTCATTTTATTTATGAATTTTCCACACATATTAAGAAAAAATTCACTAATTTTATGAAAAACCTTTTATGAAATCGCTTCATAAATATTACGAAGGAAAATTCTTTCAGTGTGGATCAAAAAAATTAAATCAGACCACTCTAATAGCTTTTAACTTTATCTTTAAAATAAAAAAATAATTTTTAGGTCTGGGGCACAATTTTTTTGTTGCATAATTGAACTTTTTGTAAGAAAAATTAATTAATTAATTAATTTTGATTGCATTCATAAAAAAAAAACATTTTATATTTTTAATATGAATATTTAAATTATGACTATGAAACTAAAGGAATTACATTCATTTGTGATATATTTTAAAAACAGATTGAAATTCAGATACGCCAAGTCAAAAAAGAAGTAAAAAGGCGTTAAGTTCGGCCGGGTCGAATCTTGTGTACCCTCCGAGTAGTACCGAAAGATTACATATTAGGAAAATTGTGATGTTCCTTATGCACATTACGATATTATGCACACTGCACAGTGGGAACATACGGCCAAAACCCTATAACTTTTTTATTTATCATAATAAAATTCTGAAATTTGTCATTTTGATATGTGACATTATTTCTGGGCGGGCCACGCCCATGACTATAACTTTTTTATCGAGCATTATAAAATACTGAAATTTGGCATTTTGATATGTCCCATTATTTCTGATTTTTGGAAAAAAAAAAATGAGCGGGCCACACACACTTTTTTACTAATTAGGAGATTTCGGTTTGTTATAATATGGGTCACTTAAAATGACTCTAATGAAAATATTGCAAAAAAACTGCAACTTTAGGTTAATAGTACTTGATCCCTTGGACTATAGCAGTATACACAAATCCCAATTTTCAGAAAAATTTTAATTTCGCATCAAAAAAGTTGGCACAAAATCATGGCCATTTTTCGAAGTTGTAAATAAAGGTTTCTTTGTTAGAATATATGCAAACAAGAATTTTGCAAACCTATATTATAATATATATTTTTTAATATGAAATGGTTTTATTTAAATAGTTATCTTTCATTTGACAACATCATTTATTTATTTTTTTAATTTTTTTACTGTTGGCCGTTTGTTAACTCTGTGCATTGGTGCGATATTTGTTAATTTTCTTTGACTTCTTATTTGTTTGATATTTGTTGCTGTTTCCGACTTTCAACATTCTTAGACTTAATATTAAAAATAGCAGGAAAACACTTTTCGCATATATCGTTAATTACCTATCAAAACGAAATATTTTCGTAATAAAAATACGATGATGACTGCGATTTTGCCCAGAAATATTATATGTCAAAAATATTTTATACGTGTTTTCTTTTTTAAAAATAACCGATTGAAATTTGATAAAATCAAGAAAATAAATATGTCGGGAAACATTGAAAATGGTGTAGAGTGAAAACACTACGCATAATTCAAAGAGTGTTTAAAAGTGGACAAGTTTAGAAGTGGACTTCTTTGGAGGATTTGGAAATATAAATATTTGGTAAACATCCAAAGTATATAATGTATCCAAGTATGAAAGCAATCTGTAAATTTTAGATTGGAGAACGAACTAATGGGTCATATTTAAAAAATATTTACTAAATACAATACACCAAAATGCAGTGTTGCCAGATTAGGGGGTTTTGTCCCCAACCATGGTGTTTTATGATGGTCAAAAGGACAACAAATATGAAATGGGGACAGGGGTTTTTTGTGGGGATTTCATAAAAAAAAATCGGGTGTTTTGTGGGGATATTCAAAATACTTTGAAAAATATTTAGTATTTTATTTTAACTAGGAATGCAAATTTATTTACAAATTTCTCGGTGATATTTATTACTTGGCTACTCGTCCAGGCTTTGGCCAGAAAAGAAATTATAGTATCAACAAAAAAAGGAGAATTGAAATGTAATTGTTACAAAGTATTAAATACTATCAATAAAAACTAAAATTACATTAATGGCGATCCAAGTTCCCGTTAACATTCGATTTCATCCAACAAGACATCATCCTTCCATCATGAAACTTCACAACACGATATACATATATGTGCCAATTAGAATGATAGTGGTCTAAGTCAAAAATCCAAAAAAAAAATAGATGCGCTAATTTTTCTCTTTACTTCGATCAGATCTCTAATTTAAGAACTTTTGACATTTATAAAAAATTTACAATTACAATGATAGTTGCGTACCAAAATTGTCTTTAGTGCTAGTTTGAAAGTGGTCTAAGTCAAACTATAGCATTTTTGTATGTATAATGTCCATTTTAGGCGATTCAGCTAATTTGAATAACATATAAAATGAAATTGTTTGAAAAGTAAATAATAATTTCAATATAATGTTTCTAGACGAACAACTTGTAAACTTTTATAAATATGCATATATATATGTTCTTGAAATAAAATCTTTTTTATTTTCTTTAATTTTTGGTAAAGAAATATTACTTTTGCGAACAAAATTAAAAATTTTGTTTGTTCAATTTTGAAAGTAGTGCTTCCCTTAGAGGTACCAACGTAGTAGTACGATATTCTTAAAAAAAATTTTGTGCTTCGGTGGAAAAATATTTTTGATTTTTTTTCACTGAACCAACACTTGGGGGGTGTCCCCTATAAATGCAGTGCATTGCGTTGGCTAAAAGAAGATAAGGGGTAGGATGGAGGAAAAAGGGAGAAGTATTTGTTGACATCTGTTTTGAATCTCTGGATGTCATAATTGGCGGGAAAGATATTTGCCGGAAGTCGATTCCACATAAGAGTTGCGCGAGCAAAGAACGAATTCATTCTGTAATGTGTAGTGCGTCCAGCTGTCCAATCGACAACTAATGGGTGAGAGTTCCTTGAAAGTCGCGTATGAGATCACGAATATCCGAGGAACAAAAACCATAAAAGAATCGATAAAACAGCGACACACAACCCACATTACGACAATGTTCAAGGGAGACAATAGAATTGGATATCCTACCGTCGCCTATCAACACCATCGCCACGGACAGGGTCAAGTAGCTCCAAGGAAGATCTTGGAGCACCCGACCATATATGGGAGTTGTATTCTATCTTAGGTCTGATGCGTAATGTAGATATTGAGAAGATCGGATGGAGTGAAGAATTTCTTACACCGTTTTAAAAAGCCAAGACACTTGAATGCTTCTTTCGACACATCAAATACATGTGTTGTCCAACGAACATCACAATGTATCTTCATGTCCAGAACATCAAGAGTGCTCAATATCTACACCGTTCATAGAAATCGACGACACCATTGGATCAGTGAATCGCTTGTGTGACAACAAGGAACACTGGGTCTTACGTGCATTTAAATCCACTTTATTCACTTGACCCCATTTGGAAATGGCCAATAAATCCTGGCTAAGTGACTCATCCATCAATCTCCTTTTGTCCTCAATTTTTTGACGACTTGGTCTATGATCGAATGAGTATGAATGACAGAGGTTGCTATCGTCTGCGAATGAGTAGATTGGATTTGTAGTCCGATCCAAGAGGTCGTCAATGAAAATAAGAAAAAGGGAAGGGGAAAGGACAGAGCCCTACGCACCCCTGCGGTTAACCTATGCTCGTCGGATGAGAACCCATCTACAACAACTCGTATAGTGCGATCTCTGAGGAAGTTCGATATAAATCGAGAGAAGTCACTACCAACACCAAAAGCAATGAGCTTTGATATGAGTACGCCGTGCCATACTCTATAAAAGACCTTGGAGATATCTAGAGCAACAACCTTACTCTCCCCAAACTTGTGGATGGATCGATTCCACTTTTCGGACAGTAGCGTTATCAGGTCTGCCGTAGATCGATTCCTACGGAAGCCATACTGTCGATCATTAAGTAAGTCGTTAGTCTCTAAATACCTCACAAGATGGTGATTAACTATACTCTCCATAACCTTCGAGAGCGCAGAACAAATCGCAATCGGGCGGTAGTTAGCAGGGTTATTAGCCTCACCTTTTTAGGGATGGGCTGTATGTTCGCAATCTTCCAACGCGTTGGGAAGACCCCTGGACGGTATGCAAGGTTGAAAAGGTTGCGAAGTGGACGGGCTAGCGTCGAAGAGCACTTACATAGGACAAGTGCTGAGATACCATCCGGGCCTGGAGATTTATTTACGTCGAGTTTTTTTTTTTAATTTTTGGTAAAGAAATATTACTTTTGCGAACAAAATTAAAAATTTTGTTTGTTCAATTTTGAGACGAATGAAAGTGATCTAAGTCAGTACATCCTCTGAAAGTAGTGGTTCCCTCAGAGGTACAAACGTAGTAGTACGATATTCTTAGAAAAAAATTGTGCTTCAGTGGAAAAATATTTTTCAATTGAACGGATAAAGTCTGACTTATACCTCTATCATTCTAACTGGTACAAATATGTTTTAGCGAAAACTTCAATAACTCAGTCAAATACCGATGGTATATGAAAAACAAATTATCGTTTTACACTCTACTAAATTTCCTTTTTAAATAAATTCACAAGTAGTACGTTTACATTACAAACTAAAGAGAAATAGGAAAAAGTTGTGAAAAATTTAAAAGTATGTGATTATGGACAAATGCACACAGATTCCTCAAGTTTTAAATAAACTATATACGTATATCGTTCGAAAGGCCCACAGGTTAAGGCTAAGTTATAGGCTTATGAATGATTAAAGGTACGCAAAACTGGGGTTTGGGGTATCTGGGAATTTTATGTAAAGTGAAAATGCTAGGCACACAATTCAGGCTTATTTAAAAGGAAATTACACGTGGTCTTCGTTGACAGATTTGTATGTTAACCGAATATATATAGATTTTTAAGCCTCCTTACAAACCCTCTATTAAAAAAATAGTTACTAAATGTAGTCCACCAAAACACTATTTCTTGGGCGATTTTATATATTTACTTTATACTAAAGGAGATTTTTTCAAAATGTATTCCAGATGTTTCTTTTGTTTTTTTCCTTTCCATCGAAACGAAATTTAGGGGAAATTTGGAGCATTTAATTGCTTCCTGTCAAATTTGTCAAATGTACCATTTGAGTAATATTTCCGTCACTGTTTTCTCATTTGAAATGCTATTTTCTAAAGAATTAATTTGTCAGTGTTATGAAATCCATATTTTCTTTCTTTAACCATTTTTTACACATTTTACATGGGTTTTTTATGTTGTGCTTATATAGTAAAGTTATAAATAAGTAAACATATTGAATGAATGCAAAAATACTGAATAACCATTTTCTAAACAATTTCTTTAATTACTGAATTTTTTACTTTTCTATATTTTTATAGTTTTTCATTGAATTGATTTTGTGTTGTCTTTCTTTTCGTTGCAGGATTATGAACACATGGGACGTGCATTTTGTGAAACATTGCTGGATTACTGCGATGACAATCCGCACAAAGTAAAGAACAAAGTTAAATTACTTAAACGTATCAAAAAGATACGCAAACGTGAGAAGCGCGAACAGAAGGCATTGAAATTAAAGAAATTGGCCGAACAGGGATGTATAATCGAAGAGAAATTCAAAGTTAAACGCAGAACAGGCAAAAGTGTTTCCTAGGACCACTACACTCGATACTCAATACACTCAACATACACATAGACACAGACAACACAACCACCAACAGAATCCTATCCTGTCATCCAGTCTATCGCTACTACTGGCCAACAAAAGAAACCCAATACTACCATAGTTTATGATACATAATCGTATTCGTAGTCGTATTATTGTTGTTCTTGTTTTCGTGTTATGTGTTCAGCTTTGTTTTCTTTAATATTTATTTCATAAAATTTGTTCAAATGTTTCTGTTTCATGTTCTGTTTTTGTTTTGTTACATTTTGTAAGTCATTAGACACCCTACACCGTATTTGCTGCAGAGGAGGCTTACTTAACTCGTTAACGACCAAAGAAAACTGGCATTAAACTGTCGTGCTCATATGAGGCAGAGGGTTGTAATGAGTTAAGTTGTAAATTAATGCCTTCATTGGTGTAGATTGCTCTGTATCCTTGTGCAGTCGACCTTTGCTGCTGCTGCCAACGCTTCCTTGTCTTTCGTTTGTTTCGTTTTCAATTTTATATTCATTTGACTGCCTTTTAAACGCTGTGTTTACAGAACTCTTTCTTCATTCGACTGCTTTCATTCAAGCCAAGTCAAAACGAGACAAGACAACACAACATAACGACTCTATTCAACACTCTACACTGCACAAGATGCTCATCGTCGTCGCATCGTGTACAAATCGTTTTGTTGTGTTTTGTAATGTGAAATTTCATAGCGGAGAATACTTCACGGAATACTTAAGTTTTCAGTTTTAGTTTTTCCCTGCTGAGAACACGAAATGAAAATGTTTTCTTAGCATGCCAAGAAAACATTTGGCAATGCATAGCTGCCTTTAGGCGAAAATACAAATGGACATAACTACAAATTTATTTTAATTTTGCAAGAAAAATCGGTTGCAGAACTACCAGACTCAGCAACGAAACCGCAAATAATGTTTGGAAACAAATCTATTTCTTTTTCAACATAGTCCACTTTTGATCGATATACATTCGTAACTGCTTTTATATCGAGAGGAACCATTACGCTCCTCAAAAGCGATCATCTCAGCTGTTACCTCTTCAGTATGTGCAAGTCATTCACTACCGAGTCATTTTTTCTATCCGCCCTGAGCATGTTTGGAAGATCTTTTTCGTGGAGATCATTTTCGTCCGTATGACTGGCTGGTTTACACGAAAAGGTACCTTCAATATTTGGCACTACAATTTTGGTATTCAGTAATCTTATGTGAAGCGATCTCACAAATTTTGCCTATTCTCTCCGATTTTGAATAACTTTTCCAAATATGGCGAATAAATCTGAATTTCTCGATTTTCAAAAAATAAGAAATTGTAGACACTTGGGAGAATGGAAAATAAAATATTTTGTCATAAGATAATTAAAAAAATAACTTTTTTTATAGTACGAGATACAAATATATTTTTTCAGTTCAAGCTAATTTCTTCTAGTAACGATAATTGTAAAAATAAATGTTTACTTATTTATTTTTAATTTATATTATAAAAAATATACCTTTCTGTAAAATAAATTTTATTAATAGCCAATAGTGTCAGTAAAACGCTCACAACGATTCATGGTGGTTTTCCTGGCAGTTACTTTAAAACAATTATAAACGTAATTGCTGTCGAAATTAAAAATATTTAATATACAAACTTAAACTAAGCTACTATATTCCGGCTTCAAAAAAGTTGTGGTATTCTCGACTGAAATGAAAAAGCAAAGGGTTTATTTAATGTACTGTCACAAAATATTTCGGCATTATCACTGTCCCTTTGTGGACATTAATTATTTATATTAAATATGCTTAACTTCGAGAGCAATCACGTTTATATTTTTTAGAGTAAATACTAGGAACACCATCATGAATCTTATGGAGCGTTTTACTGACACTATTAACTATTAATAAAATTTATTTTACAAAAATCGAAGTTATATTTTTTGTTTATAAAGTAAATAACAAATAAAAATATATTTTTTTAGATTTGCAAATGTCTGTAAAACTAGATGAAATGTGCTTGAAATTAGAGAGAAATATATTTGTATCTCGTACCAAAAACAGTTAAAAACATTTTTTCGATCCACTCTGGTGTCTACAAATTCTTATTTTTAGAAAAAAAAAGGAAATACAATTTTACTCTCCTGATTTCGTCGGAAGACATTCAAAATTTTCTCGTTGGTTTAACATAGAATTCTTCAAAACCTATGTAACTTCCACCAATCGTCCTAACCTAGCTAAAATTAATTATCCATAATTTCGGATATATAGTCAACATTTCGACTTCTTGACTTTTGAAAAGTCAACTTTCCTACTTTTGAGGAGTCTACTTTTCGGCTTTTGCAAATGAATGAAAAGACTAATAGACGAAACAAAATCAAACATTTGTATTGGATATATAAATCTGAACCGATCTTTCCCACTTTTAGCATAGATGTTTCTAGTTGTTGTGCCAAATTTGAAGAAAATCTGATAAATATAGAACGAACAAAGTAAAATCGGTTATTCTTTTATCAAAATAATATTTGTATACCCTCCACTAGCGTATTATGTCTTTGTGCATTTCTTTCTAACATCCAAAAGGAAGCGAGATAGACCCATTGTTAAGTATACCGATCGTCTTAGAATCACTTTTTGAATCGATTTAGCCATGTCTGTCTTTCTGTCCCTCCGTCCATCTATTCTTGTACAAAGTACAAATGATAGATTTAGATATAGCCCCCATACAAATGACGCCCCCTATTTGACATTTTCCGCTCTCGAAACCACATATTTTATTCAATATGTTTTACATTTTGCACAGCATTTTATAATTCAATTAGATATATCCATGGTAAAATTGGGTCTGATCGGTTCAGATTTAGATATAGCTCCCATACAAATTTCGCTCCCAGTTTCACTTTTTTCGATCTAGAAGCCACATCTTTTACTCGATTTTCTTCAAATTTGGCAATCTAATCTGCCTAAAAACATCTATGGTGAAAGTGAGTCAGATCGGTCCAGATTTATATATAGCTCCAATACAAATTTCGATCCGGACTTGAATCTGTCCGCTCTATACCCCACATATGTAGTACCCATAGAAAAATCGTTCCCGATATCACTTTTTTCTCCGAATTCAATTGTAATGGGGCAGAAAGTGGAGGGTATCATATAGTCGGCCCCGCCCGACTTTAGCCTTTCCTTACTTGTTTATTTTGAAATACTCTAGTCTATACTACTCTACTCTATTAGGTATTCAGCAACTTAAAATTGATTGAAGCATAAAGACGATTTTTTGAAAATGGAAAGTCGACTTTTCGAGTTTTTGGTAAAGTTGATTTCGACTTTTTCCGACTAAATGTCGATGAATCGAAAGTCGTTTTATAGATCCTTAATTAGCCGAAACTTGTTTCGTAAAAGGCAACGTTTTGTTCGTTAGAATACTACTAAGTAAAATCATTATTTACTATTTTTTCGTACCACAAAAAAGATTATTTCAAAAATTCAATTTGGTGACGTCTATTCCTATTGAACACTATTATATTGAGCACTATTTTGACAGATATAGGTACGGTTTTTGTAACTTATTTTCGTGCGTCTACGGCGAACGGTCAAAAATCATTCAACAACGAAAAACAAAATGGCTTATAGATTTCTCGTAATATTTGAGTGGTTTTCGACAAGTTACAAACACAGGCCCATCGTCGAGGAGTGTCCTGCTATATATGCATTTGTTGCACCACCCTTTTAATAGGTGTTCAATAAAATGCTGCCACTATTCGACCAATGCAAAATAATAAATTATTTATCTCTTTAAAGATGTGGAACTATAGTTTCTATGGGATCTTTTAGAAAACGTAGAGAAGGCATATTTACAGGACTACTTTGAATGTCTACCGACATTTTCGATTTACTTGTAATAAGTCAGAAAAAGGACTCCTTACAAGCCTGTTTGGGGAAGGCATATTTGAATGAATAGTGAATCTCGTAAAAGGCCCTGTTTCCGTTGATGGGTGTAGACATATACCCTATTTTTGTAATCAAACAAATTGAACATGTTTTCTACTTCTTGGGTAGTTATGTCCATTTGAATTGTAGACAATGTTAGTTACATTGTTCTCAGTAAATATTTAATACAAAAACGCACACAAACAGAACAGACAGCTACACAAACACATACACATGTACATATACACATATATGTTACAACATATAGTTATCTAAGTTTTCGCAAAGTTTACCATTAAGACTAACAATATAAATATATATAAACATAAACATAAAAATGCATACACACACATACATATACTCATACAAGCAAACAAACCAAAGGAAACGCATTTTCCTTAACAAAAGCAAAAAACAATATAATAATGATAACAAGAACTTAACATGAGTTTTATGAGATTTTGTTATTCTATGTTATCCATGATATGATGATACTAAAAATTAACTTTCAAATTTTCTCTTGTTTATGCAACAAACACAACAATAGCAAAACCCCAATGCTCTAGCCCCGTTTCGTGTCAATTTCATAATGGAACTTTTGTCCCCTTCCCCCACATCCCCCTACTTAACTCCTTGTTACGTATTAACCATTAAGGATTAATTTTAATGCTCTCTATTCGCTTAATCTCATTGCTTATGTATGACGCCTGCCTAAGCATACAAGTTTGGAAAGGATGCTACACCGCCATCACCAGATCAATCACTACCAATCCTCCCCACTCTATACAACAACTGTAGTTTTGAGTTTTAGTTGGCGTAGTTTTCGTATCAACTCAAAATTTAATTTAATTTCTCTCTGTATTATTTTTAGTATTTCTATTTCTATTCTATTTATTATTTTTTTTTTTTGTCTTTTTAAATATTACCATTATTATTATTTTTAATTATTTATTAATAAAAGCTTTTACACTTTACCAATGTACTCTGAATAACACAATAAACACATGTAGTTTTATTATTATTTTTGTTTCTTTGTTTTTCGTTATATTGATGCAAAAGGTTCGTTGGGTTTACGAAGGACTACATTAAAAAATAAGATAGAGAGGTCGCATACTTTTTGTTCAGAAAATTGTGTCTCTGACAATATTTATTTTCTAGAAAAAAATGTGTCTCAGTCTGAGAAAATATTTTTGCTCTAGAAAAAATTGTGTCTCAGTCTAAGACAATACTTTTCTTCTAGAAAAAATTGTCTCTCAGTCTCAGTCTGAGACAATATTTTTTCTTCTAGAAAAATTGTGTCTCAGTTACTGAGACAATATTTATCTTCTTGAAAAAATTGTCTCAGTCTGAGACAATATTTTTTCTTCTAGAAAATTTGTGTCTCAGTTACTGAGACCCGCATATTTTTCGTCTAGAAAAATTGTGTCTCAGTTACTGAGACCCGCATATTTTTCGTCTAGAAAAATTGTGTCTCAGTTACTGAGACCCGCAAATTTTTCGTCTAGAAAAATTGTGTCTCAGTTACTGAGACCCGCATATTTTTCGTCTAGAAAACATGTGTCTCAGTTACTGAGACCCGCATATTTTTCGTCTAGAAAACATGTGTCTCAGTTACTGAGACCCGCATATTTTTCGTCTAGAAAAATTGTGTCTCAGTTACTGAGACCACATATTTGTAGTCTAGAAATTTTGTGTCTCAGTTTTTTGTCTATAAAAATTGTGTCTCAGTTACTGAAACCTCATATTTTTCCTCCTGCAAATTGTGTCTCAGTTTTTGTCTAGAAAAAATCTGTCTCAGTTATTGAGACCGCATATTTGTCGACTTGAAAAATTGTGTCTCAGCTTTTGTTTAGAAAAATTGTGTCTCAGTTTTTTGACTCGAAAAAATTTTGTCTCAGTTTCTGTCTAGAAAAACACAAGTCTGAGGAAATATTTTTCGCACAAAAAAATTTTTGAATTTCAATTGACGAGTTTTGAACTTCAAATGATGTCTTTTAAATTTCAAATGGTGTCTTTTGAATTTCAGTGGATATTTTTTGAATTTCAATTTATATTTTCTGAATTTCAAATGTAATTTTAGAATTTCAAACGGCGTCTTTTGAATTATAATTGAAAATGGTGTTGAAAAATGTTCATATTTGTCGTCTAGAAATTTTTTCATATTTTTCGTCTAGAAAATTTTTCATATTTTTCGTCTAGAAAATTTTTCATATTTTTCGTCTAGAAAATTTTTCACATTTTTCGTCTAAAAAAAATTTCATATTTTTCATCTAGAAAATTTTTCATATTTTTTCATCTAGAAAATTTTTAATATTTTTTTCGACTAGAAAAATTTTCATATTTTTCGTCTACACCATTTTCAATTGTAATTCAAAAGACACCATTTGAAATTCAAAAGGTATCAATTGAATTTCAAATATTCTATTTGAAAGTCAAAAGACACCTTTTTAAACTCAAAAAATATTAATTGAAAGTTAGAACTCGTTATTCGTAATTCAAAAGACCCCATTTGAAAATCAAAAGACATCACTTGAAATTCAAAACTCATCATTTGAAATTCAAAACTCATCATTTGAAATTCAAAAGACATCATTTTTGAATTTCAAATGGAATATTTTTTAAATTTCAATTGACGAGTTTTGAATTCAAGTGATGTCTTCTCAATTGTAAGAAAATGGTGTAGAAAAATTTTCATATTTTTCGTCCAGAATTTTTTTTATATTTTTTGTCTAGAAAAATTTAATGACTAAAGGTAAATATGTGCATGATAGATTTAAAAACTTCGAAATTCTTTCAAAATTATGTTGAGAACAAAAACAAAAGTTGTCTACAAAAAACTCATTTGAAATCCTAACAAACCATCTATTGACAATACAGCTTAAATTTTCAAAATCTTTATATTTTTAATATTAATTATTTATTTCATTCACCTTTGCACCCATAACGTCACCCCGTACTAACCACTTAACAATGTTATCAGATTCTGATTTTCTTACGTCAACAGGAATGTTTGAGACTGAAAATCATAGAGCGTTTGCTCAAGGAGGGTTCCAGTGCCGAAGAGCCCATAAATATACCCCTGTCGGACTATTCAAGGTAAGCCAATGTGTAGAGCTCCAGAAAAAATGAAACTTATTTTATCCTCGCCAATCAATAGTGATGAAGGCAGCAGTTCAAGTTCCGACAATGAAGGCAAAGGATCTTCGTCCAAAGATTTCTCCGACTTGGAGGGGCCTTGTTGCCATCCCCTGAAAGCTCCACCCTGTTCACCGGAATTGGATATAGAGTCTCGTAAAGTAAGTGAAGACATAAAAAATTATTTAAAATTTAATTCCCTTGAAAATAATATTTTGAAACTACAGTTTAGATACTGTCGCATGCGTAAAGTTATGCAAGAATTAGATCGCATCTATTTTCAACCATTATTTCATAAAAAATGCCGCTTTCTCATGCAATCGAGAAGACCTCCTCCTCCTGCTCCCAAACGCTTGCAAAAACGTAGACCGAACAAGAAATCTGAAGAACTTTCAAGAAATAAAATCGATTGCAGTCAAAAGAAAATCTTTGGAGAACAAATTCCAACTCGGGTGCAAGATCAAGTGTATTTGGCCAATCAAACTTGGCCTCAATCCAAAGTGACCCTACAATATGTCCATGAAATAGACCTCTGCCAATCACAAAGTTCCTCCTCGAACAGTACCGTGAAAGTGGAGATTCCCCAAGATTTGCGGCGCAAAAAACGCCGTAAGGGTGGCCAAGAATTACTGGAGACAAAACCTCATTTGAAAGTTTCCAGAAAATTGCGTTTATGGTTGGAAAAACGTCAAATTGTTATTATTCGACGAAAATTGGTAAATAGAAGATTGAAATTTCAGCAATTCAAAACAAAAAATTTCAGACCAAGACTAGTAAGATGGAGATAATTAGTCCACTATAGTCACAAAATTGTCTAGTTTACAAAATAATTAAAAAAATATATAATATTTTATTTAAATTTTTTCGATAGTTCAAAATAAATATAAAAACTCTCGGACCTAATCTTCAAAAAAAAATGGTTAATAAATTTCATAATAGTGGAGAATATTTGGGACTTTTTCCCCCTGATTAGCCCACTGTGCATTGCCTTGTTGCAAAACCGATTTTTTTCTTTGGTTATCTTCCGCTTTTCATTGAGTTAATGAAAATTTCAATTTCTTTTCTTTTGTTCTGCTCTGCTCTGTGGGTCTTTTTTTATTGTGTTCTTGCTATTGAAAATTAATTGTCTTTCGACGTCGTTGTAAAATTGTATAATTTACATTTAAATCGATTTTCTAGGTGAGAGAAAGCAAGCAGGCGTCGTCGAAATGATTTAAGAAATGAAAGAACAAAAAAACAAAACAAATTAATTAAAAGTTCATTGTCAGGGACACATTCGGCAACTCATTCATGTAAATTTATGTGAGGGGAGAAGAGAAAATCTGAAAAAAATCCAAAGAGATTTGCAACAAATAGTTGAAGGAAGATCAAAGGACAATAAGGGGGAGGGATGGTGTGAAGAGATGGCGTGAAAAGTAGGCAGTGGAAAATCTCCATATCAGAACAATTTTCACGACAAATTTCCAAGGCAAAATGGAATTCCTTTAGCATTCACAGAAACAATAAAACTGAAAAAAGCAGTTTTCCTCAGCTCAGATCTGGCAATATATTTAAGTCTCCGGTGATATGGGATACGACAATAAATTCGCAGTGATTTTGCGTTTTTTATTATTCCCTATTTCCAAAATTAATTAATAATAGCACATGAGATTTCTCTGCTGTTAATAAATTCTGATTTGATATTCATTAAAAATTGATAGCCAAGCAAATACTTAAATTTAGTGCAAAACGATGCAATCAATCAACCATCGATCACGATTAGCTAGCACAATATAAATCTAAAGTATGTCAGCCAGAATATTCTGTGGGTTCAGCACATGTGTGGGGAGGAAACATATGTGCCAAGCGCACCCATTCACCAGAAGTGTGGTCGGTCGTTCAGTGTAACGTCACACTTTCGTTCGCTGGTTCGAATGCTTCCAATTGTGTCGTAATAAACGCAATATCGTCAATTTCAGCGATAAACAACGACATACATACAGTATGAGAGTGCATGTATGTATTTCAATTGAGTTCAGTGTTACATTGGAACGTGATAGCCCACAACCATCCCCTTAGTATTAGTGGGATTTTGAGATTGTTTTTTGTGGGTTCCGTTGAATTGTTGTGGATTGGTTGATTTAATAACATATCATCAAGAACTTGTTGTTAAAGAATAATATATTGATATTCTCCTTACACTCATTCATCAATCACAATTTATTATAACCCAAATTTATGGATTATCTATGTTATATTTTTGCTCTCAAAATTTTATGTAATTTTTCGTTTCCCTATTTCGACTACATTTTTGTTTGGTTTGTCACTCCGTATATACTCGAAAGCAGTTTGCTCATTTAGTAACACATTTGCAATTATATTGTGAACAAAAAACGATATTTTGTAACTTTCAGCATTGAAAAATTACCCCTCTCAAAAAGAAGATTGATATGTTTTCTAATGATTCATAAAATATTTCGGCTCTAGTAACATCCACTGGCGAGACTACCTCTAAATATGGTTTTTTAATTTATTATCCCAAATTTAGACACAAAAACTTGGATACACATTGCTAGTAAGAATACCATTAGACAGCATTATAAAATTTGCAAACGAATCCCGAAAAATTCGAATTAAACATATTCAATCTAAATATTCAATATTTAATTTGTTACACCAAATGTTGGCCTCAAAGGTTACAAACTTATTGAGAGTATGTAGTTTCTTTAGAACCCCATTATTAACTTCAAAAAAAAATCCCGTAAATTTGAATTATTATTCAAAACGTAATAAGGCTGTATTTATAAAAATTAATTAATTAAAAAAATATTTGCTTTTGACAATAAAAAATATTTTTGTATGAAGTAATACCTCCTTTGTTTTTAATTTGTTTTTATACAGTAGTATAAATTTGCATTCTATTAAATATAGATACATAATGGTCAATATCCCAGTTCAAATCAAATATTAATTACAGACCAAAAAATGCAAACAAAAAATGCAAACAAAAAAACTAAAAACAAATGAGCGCTGGCACGGCAGAAGTATTGCTGGGTAACTATACCTGCATATACACATAAAGGATGTTTTTTATTGGGGTATAGAACTTTAAGTTGGCATCACTTTTTTAACTGGCGGCCATTTTGTCAGCTGTCAAGTGATTAATATTTAGTTTGGTTTGCCATTTCATCATGAACAGGTTGACAAAAGAACAACGCTTGCAAATCGTGCAAATTTATTTCGATAGTAATGGTTCAGTTCGCGAAGTTCACCATTTTATGTTCGACATAATCGTCCATCAGAGCAATTAATTCGGTTAACCATGGATCGTTTTCGCACTACGTTTGCTCTATGTGATAATACGTATCCGCAGAGACGTCGAACAGTGCGCACCGAAGAAACAATTGCCGCTGTAGAGCAAAGTGTTGAAGAGAACCCGAATGAATCGATTCGCCACCGTGCACAGCAATTGGAGCTGCACAGCAATTGGAGAAAGTGGTTGAAAATTGGACCTGTAGAATTGGCTATATTCGAGCCAGCCGCGGCGGCCACATGCCCGAAATCATATTTAAACATTAATGGCATAAAATTATTCTTCCAATAAAACCAAATTGATGGACATTAAAACGATTTTCTTGTGTTTTATTTCAATTCGAAGTTCTATACCTCAATAAAAAACACCCTATACTTACATATGCAACTCAATGAGCTGCTTGTAAGATGGCATGTGTGCTTTATTACTTGGTGCGATTTTTTAAACGCAAATTCGGAAAGTGAGTTGTGCTTCTTGTTCGTTTGTGAGAATCATCTCCTTATAGAGGCCGGGTTTGATGTTGAAAAGTCGCTGCGAAGCCACTTGAAAAGACTTTTGACATGGTCGAAATCATGATCGTGGTAGTCTGCAGCCAAGTAATAAATGTCACCATGCCATTTGTAAATAAATTTGCATTCTATTAAATATAGAAGCAAAATGGTCTTGAGCCAGGACAATATCCCAGTTCAAAAAAGTTTTTTTTTTTAATTTGTTGTTTTGTCAATTTATCTCACCAAGGTTTTGTTTAATTCTAATATTATAAAAATTTTTGTTTGTATTCCATATTTGATGATAATATTGTTTTTCAAAGCCAGTTTATTGCAGTCGTGTAGTCGGGAATTATTTTTTCAATTCCCCGGGATCCCGGGACAACACGGGAAATCGTTAAAGTAAAATAAATATGTATATATTTCACAACGAACCTGTTACAGAATTCATATAATAAAGCGCAATGTGAACTCAATTCAAACATCTTTTCAAGTTTCAAAATTAATTAAAGATAAGATATTTCTTATTTTATTGGAAAATGTGGACACGACTGAGAACGATCCTTCACATTAATAGTCAGTAGAGCATTAAATGAAATGTTTGTTCTTTGTACTGTCGCTTCGAAAACTTTAAATTCTTTATTTTTGGCGTCCAAAATCAACATTTCCCGGATTTTAATTTGTCATATCGAGCTTGACAGGAAAATCCGAAAAAGTGGTGTTCTAGAGGAATCCGCCTCGCTAATGGATCCACTGGATTTTGAATAAAAAGCAATAGGCTTCAAACAAGTTCTGATTTTTTAATCCAAAGCTTTTATATTAAAATTCCTATAAAACATTACATTTAGGTTTCGAATAACAATCGACAAACAGAATCTTAGTTTTTGGTATGGAACCATAAATATATATAATATATATAAATATATAAATATCCAATATCACATTTTAACAAGATGTCTTCCGGTCTATTCAAAAAGAATCGCTGCGTCAGGTCAATATTAGAGAATGTCTTTGACTCGGGTAAAAAATGGCGCATAACAAAGACGCCACCAATGACATAGACTCCGAAAGCAATTTAACATTGAATACTAAACACATCTACTTAATACCTCTAATTTAAGCAGTTTTAGCCAGTGGTGGCAACATGTGGATTATGAGTGTATATCCGAACGCAGCTTAAAAATATTTTGTCATACAACTGCAACATTTGACATATATTATTAAAAGTGATGTGATCTAAATTTTTATACAACATTTTTAATTTTATTATGGAAATGATGGAAAAAAATATGCGATGAAATATGTAAAATTTTCTACTGAATTCCCGCGGGATTCCCGTACGAATTTCCCGGGATACGGGAAATGAAAAATGTGCGGATTCCCGGGAATTTTCCCGCGGGAAATACCGGGATGCAAACCCTATTTCGTACCCATTCCTTTTTCTCTCTTTGTACTCCGTGAAAGATTTTAGACAGCAATAGTCTATGCGTAATGTTGCTCTATTATAACTTTAGTTACATTTGATTGTTTCCCTATGAAAATATGATTGAGCCAAGAATTTCCAATAACTTGAAGCAGCCAGCTTATATTTTACTTATATTTTTACCTATATTTGTATACCCTTCACCTCCAGGATGGGGGTATACTAACTTTGTCGTTCCGTTTGTAACACGTTGAAATATCGACCTGAGACCCTATTAGAATTCTGAGACGATCTAGCCATGTCCGTCTATTGAAAGCACGTTAGCATCTAAACGAAAGGAGCTAGGACGTCCAAAATTTCCATAAATGCGTCTAATGGTAATAGAAAGGGAACCGATTTTCCCTTACAAGGACTTAAAATACCCATAATAACCTCTCATATTTTAGAGTGTTTAAGCATGTCTTTTCAATATATCTGCTTGTACGTACTTGATATTGGGTATGCGCATTCCCCCTGTAACAAAAAAAAATAAAGTGGTACTTATTCGTAGGGAGTGTAATGGGGCAAAAAGGGATAAACATGGTATCTATCAAACGACAACAGTTAGAAAACAAACACGAAATTCGGTGTTTACATTCATCTAATTGAGTAGATACTAGGGACCTATAAATCGACTAATCGATTAATCGACTTTTGGGAGGAAAAAGTCGAAATCGACTTTACCATTGCCAAAAGTAGAAAAGTCGACTTTTGTTTACGAATTTGTGCATCAATGAATTTAAGTTATTGAATACCGATTTTACTTTTTTCGAT
This sequence comes from Polietes domitor, assembly GCA_947397865.1. NCBI lineage: Eukaryota > Metazoa > Arthropoda > Insecta > Diptera > Muscidae > Polietes > Polietes domitor. The sequence continues at coordinate 52,036,704 of OX377620.1, forward strand.
ATTCTTCAAATTTGGCATAACAACTAGAAACATCTATGCAAAAAGTGGATAAGATCGGTTCAGATTTATATATCCAATACAAATGTCTCTCGATTTGGTTTTGATTTGGTCTATTCGTCTTTTCATTCATTTGCACTGTCTTATTTTTAATTATTTACAACAGTCCAAAAGTCGAATTTTCAAAAGTCGAAAAATCGATTTTTCAAATGTCGAAAAATCGAAATGTCGACTTTTCATATATTTGCAAAAGTCGAAAAATCGACTATTCATATATTTCCAAAAGTCGAAAAATCGACTTTTTGCTCCAACTATACATAAAAATTGATCTTTTATTATTGCATTATGGTCCCGCATTACAAAAAAAAAATACAATTTTAGAATCTATGGATATGTTTTCTTCGATTTTAAGTAAAATTATCGATTTTGTTTTCCAGACGTTATCATAACTCGAAAATATATGAACAAATATATCGAAAAATGAACGATATCAAATTGTTATTAACATTATTTTAAATCTGATTAATAAGAATTATTCATCAGACTTATCTTAAAAAAAATAAGTTCATGGAAAATTGATAATGGCCGGAAATGTCTGGGTGATCGTCAAATCAGATCTATTGCGACTGAAAATAAACATTTTCGAAGAAAATCGATAGATAACCCTTGACATTATTCTTATTTATGTGAAGGCTCCTTTTTTGGCACGAATTTAAATTATTTTGTCAACTTGGGGTGTCTTTGCGCAGATTTTATTTCGAATTCCCTTATTGAAAAATATGATTGCCAATATTGAAATTCTCTTGGACATACCTATGGAAAAGTACCGACTCTCATGGATTACAATGGCTTGCCTATATAACTCTTAATAATATTGATTTATTTGTGAGGATAATTGTTCGGTTAATCGAATAACTTTTGACGAAATTATTTGATTAATTGGAAATTCTTTGTTTTCGAACAAACGATTAATCGAATAAATTAAAAGTGCGAATAATTGGATACCCTAGTAGATGCATGTAAATTTATGTCCCTTCTTGGGTAATTAAAAAAACATTTTCCCAGCTTAAAAAATAAAAAATGTTGGCTTTGGACATTAAAAAATGGAGGTTACTTTTTCCTTTAACAACTGAAACTTCAATATCTAGACTAAACACTAATCGCGAAAGATGAAAAAAAAACTCTCCTATTAACTGAATTCTATGAAACGCAGGAGTCTTTAATTCGTTGTGTCTATAGACCATGACGTAAAGAACTCGTAGTTAAACTAATTATTATCTGTGTTTTATAGAATTGAAATAATAGGAGAGTGATTTTTGATCGTTCGCCATAGACGAAATATATAAAAAATATATATTAATAAGTTACAGAAATACGATCTTAAATATAGTCAGATTTTGGGGAACTACATATTTACATTTATGCTCTTAAATTTATTATATTATTTTGTTTTGCCATTATTTTACTTATTATTTCAATTCTAATTTATTTCATATACATACAAATACTCAAAAATATATTTTTTTAATTGGGCTTCAACAATTATAAAAATAAATATTGAGTTATACACAAAATTAAGGTGCATATAACTTATTAGTATGGTACAATTAGTACATAATGTATCATAGCAACATTATTTGATTTTTTAAGAAAAAATCCGAACTTTGAATGGCCACAAAAAATCTTCTCTAGGCATAAATAAAAATTCACAAAAAATTGATTCTTTCTAAATGAATGTGGTTCCAGTTACACTCTACCTAGTGTAGTCACTTGACGAGTAAAACAATATTGGGTGGGTTGGAGCAATGACAATTTTCATTTGAAATTTTATCATACACTAAGGAATATGTATATTAAAGTGGCCCAAGTACTAAAGTAAAAGTTTTTCCTTCCCATCTCAAAATAGCAAAAATTAAATTTCTTTGAAACTCAACAACGAAAAGTGGAGATAACAAACAATTCTATGAAAAAATGTTGTAAATTATTGTAAATTTTATTAGGATCATTATTGTGGAAGATCTTAACACAAATATTCTCGATTTATTCCCTTCTCTATTCCAAAAAGACTGTCGGGCAGTGTTATTATTATAATGAATTATATTTATCATACTTGTAAGTGAATGAATAATATGAATGGATTAATTAGGTGTTTGGAGCAACATCTATTATAATTAATTAAATTTGATTTTATTTTTTTTTTCTAGCCATAAATACCTATACATTTTCTTTTTGAGGTTTTGCTATTTTCTACGAAAAACAAACCAATAAAAATCACCCAACTACGTCAATATCGAAACTTTGTAATTATTTACATAAATTTTTAAATTGAACCACCACCTAAAGGACAAGACATGAAAAATATGGCCATGAAGTGAAATACGTTGCATTGTGGTTCGTTCTGTGGGTTGCTTATTGTTGTTCATTTTTGGTTTATCCTTTTTTCTCTCTTTTTCGTTTGATTCGTTTTTTCGGTGGGTTCTTGGCATTGACAGTGATTTTTTATGTGTGCCACAGTCACAGCCACGGCACAACATGCCATTCGGCCAAAGCCAAACACAGCCCCAAAAGAGACAACGAACGACATAAAACAGAAAGTTTTTCGTTTTTTTTTTGCAATGAAAACAGAAAAATTCAGTTTACAAATGGGTCATGCAAAATGTCACAAAACAAAAACTAAACGGGCCGCAGCACAACAACAACAACGACAATAACAAAATAAAGACGAATGAATGCCAAAATAAAAAGAGGTAATTTTGTAGATAATACAACCGAACCAGAAAAAACAACAACCACTAGCGGTTGTGCGGTATCAGGAGCTCAGCTGGCAACAAACATGCCACCACGCGACACAAACGGAAATTCTTGAGGAAAACCCTTCTTTCGAACATGAACAATGCAAATGAAAATTACGTGTTCTCGGCGATGGAAGGCGAACAATGTTTGCCAAAAAGTTTGCCGTGTCAGCAACAAAATACAAGACAAAACAAATCGCTTGGCGGCGGCGGCTTCCGTTTGTTTTGCTACTGAAAATGGTTAAAACATAACCGAACTAACTGCCACCACTGCTTACCAGTGGCAGTGATTTATGCATCCACAATTGGCATCATTACAAATGCATGCATTTTTGTACAAAAATATTTGTGCTCATTATTCAAATGTTCACTTTGCCGCGAGCGCTGCGCTGCACTGCCATGCTGTGCACGGCACGAGGTGCAACATAATCGTTTAATCGTTTTGGCAATTTCAGTCACCACAATTATCTGCGATAAGACAGACTGCCGGCAATGATTTATTTCCCTTTGATCGTTGTTTTTGTGAGTTTTTGTTTTTTTTTTTTTGGGAAAAAAATTCATATTTGGATGCCAGATAGAAACAACCAAAAAGAGCATTAACCTCGGCTAGTTCGAATTAAGATATGTAGAGAGTATTCCAATTGTCATTAGAAATGTTTTAAAGAACGTAGTATAGGGTGGGCTATTTAAAGTTTTAAATTAGAATCGGTATAAAAAAATAATATATTGACATTTATTACTTGGCTGCAGACTACTACGATCATGATTTCGACCATGTCAAAAGTCTTTTCAAGTGGCTTCGCAGCGACTTTCCAACATCAAACCCGGCCTCTTTAAGGAGATGATCCTCAGAAACGTACGAGAAGCACAACTCACTTGCCGAATTTGTGTTTAAAAAATCGCACCAAGTAATAAAGTACACATACCATCATCGTGCTTATTGACATAGTCACCGAGATGAAAACAAGTAAGGAAGGCTAAAGTCGGGCGGGGCCGACTATATAATACCCTACACCACTCCCTGCGTATGTACCTCGCTCTGATTACTAAACCCAGGTATTTCATGGGAGCAATTTTATGTAGTTCATGCAAATTATATAAATTATATTCATATAATTTATATGCTATAAATTCATCTTCAGTCAAATTTAACGAGTATGGTAAATAATATGGTAATTGATCTAATTGTCCGACAGACAAATACAAATTATACAGTAGTATACCAAAGTCATTTCAAAGTATGGACATATGGACATCACCCAAACAATTCTCATTGCAATTCAATTCGGTAAAAAAGTGAAATCGGGAAGGATTTTTGCATCCTGTAAATGTATGTGTTTGACAAAAAATTTTAAATCGGAAAAGACATTTGTATGGGGGTATATTGAAACCTGGAACGATGTGACCCGCTTTTACCATGTGTTTATTGGTGAAATATAATATGTAAAATTTGGCCAAAATCGGTTAAACATTCGGGAGCAACAATCGTATGAGGACTATATCTAAATCTGAACCTATCTTACCCACTTTCTCCATAGATGTTTCTAGTTCGATTATAAGATGTTGTGCCAATTTTAAAGAAAAACGGGTACAATGTGTGGATTTTAGAGCGGAAAAAGTGAAATCGGGAGCGACATTTGTATGGGGGCTATATCTAAATCTGAACCGATCTTACCCAATTTTTGCATACGTGTTTCTAGTTGGATTATAAGATGTTCTGCATAATTTAAAGAAAATCGTTTACAATATGTCGTTTCTAAAGCGGATAAAGTGAAATCGGGAGCGACATTTGTATGGGGGCTGTATCTAAATCTGAACCGATCTTACCCAATTTTTGCATACGTGTTTCTAGTTGGATTATAAGATGTTCTGCAAAATTTAAAGAAAATCGGGTACAATATGTCTTTTCTAGAGCGGAAAATGTCAAATCGGGAGCGACATTTGTATGGGGGCTATATCTAAATCTGAACCGATCTTACCCATTTTCTCCATAGATGTTTCTAGTTCGATTATAAGATGTTGTGCCAATTTTAAAGAAAAACGGGTACAATGTGTGGATTTTAGAGCGGAAAAAGTGAAATCGGGAGCGACATTTGTATGGGGGCTATATCTAAATCTGAACCGATCTTACCCAATTTTTGCATACGTGTTTCTAGTTGGATTATAAGATGTTCTGCAAAATTTAAAGAAAATCGGGTACAATATGTCGTTTCTAGAGCGGAAAATGTCAAATCGGGAGCGACATTTGTATGGGGGCTATATATAAATCTGAACTGATCTTACCCAATTTTTGCATACGTGTTTCTAGTTGGATTATAAGATGTTCTGCATAATTTAAAGAAAATCGTTTACAATATGTCGTTTCTAAAGCGGATAAAGTGAAATCGGGAGCGACATTTGTATGGGTGCTGTATCTAAATCTGAACCGATCTTACCCAATTTTTGCATACGTGTTTCTAGTTGGATTATAAGATGTTCTGCAAAATTTAAAGAAAATCGGGTACAATATGTCTTTTCCTGAGCGGAAAATGTCAAATCGGGAGCGACATTTGTATGGGGGCTATATCTAAATCTGAACCGATCTTACCCATTTTTTGCATACGTGTTTCTAGTTGGATTATAAGATGTTCTGCCAAATTTAAAGAAAATCGGGTATAATATGTCGTTTCTAGAGCGGAAAATGTCAAATCGGGAGCGACATTTGTATGGGGGCTATATCTAAATCTGAACCGATCTTACCCAATCTTTGCACAGGTGTTTCTAGTTGGATTATAAGATGCTGTGCCAATTTTAAAGAAAATCGGGTACAATATGTTGTTTCTAAAGCGGAAAAAGTGAAATAGGGAGCGACATTTGTATGGGGGCTATATCTAAATCTGAACCGATTTTCTCCAAATTCAATACCGATGGTCATTGGCCAGAAAAAATAACTTCTGCCAAGTTTCATGACAATCGGACAACAATTGCAACCTGTAGAGTGCGAACAAGCTTAGATGGACAGCAGACGGACGGACGGACAGACGGACAGACAGACATTGTTAAATCGACTCAGCTGGTGATTCTAAGCCGATCGGTATACTTAAAGGTGGGTATAGCTCGATTATTTTTTGGTGTTACAAACATTTGGTGCGAAACTAACTTATAATACCCTAGTCCACGAAGTGGTGTAGGGTATACAAAGTTACAAAGTTTTTCACAATAGAAAATTCTCCTGCCACTCTCTTCAAGCTTTTACCAACTACTGTCTAATTTGTCGTCTATGTTTTTTCACCGTGTTCCTATATATTTGTGCACAACCGTCTGTGTATCTCTTATAATTAAGCCTTTTTCCAGGGGAGACGTCAATTATATTTAGCATTTCCAATGTGTATCTCCTTGTATAATTATTCTCGTCCGCTAATATTTCGACGTCATTAAAGTTTGGTTTATGTCCCGTCAAGGTACAGTGGGCTGCAAGGACAGTTTTTTGTTCAATGGGTTTGTCAAGAGATTTGTGTTCGGTTTTATGTGATGAAAGTCTGGTTTTCAACTTATTTTTCGTAGTGCCGACATATACCTTCTGGCATATGTCGGACTTGCCACCGTTGCATTTTATCTTTTACACGACGTTTGGTTTCTCCTCTTTCTTGATTTTTGGTTTTGTCCTATTAAATAGTTGGTTGACGGTCCTTTGTGTTTTATATGCCAACTAAAAATTTTCCTTGTCGTAAATATTAGAATGTTTTAGTCTTTTTTCGACTTTGTCGAACTGTTTCTTCCACATTTTAAGAGATTAAAAATATTTTTGAAAAAAAAAAATATGATTTTGAACCAACATAACTTTATTCCTTTGCATGCCTTTGAAGAATAGAATACATATTTATATGGGTTGAAGAGTAACCCCGTTTTTCAGGATAACTTTTGTCTGCAAGAAATTGCCTTCTTGGGAGATAGGACAAACATTTAGTGTAAAAAGATTTTTTAGTTTAAAAAGGCGAATTACCTAGTCATCCCTATCGCGAATAAAATTTCCCTGTGAAGGAATTGTTCCCTTCAAATTGCACTCGTGATTTTTGTACATTTTCAAGTTTTTTTTTCTACGACTTTCGTTGAATTTACATCCTTATTTCTGTTCCAATGCAAATAAGTGAAAACTATTCAAGGACTATATTTGTATTACCATCTTACGCCTTCATGGGAATAGAAAATTCCACATGAATAATTAACCTTTTATTTGCGATAATGGTAATTTTTTTCTCATTATATTTTGAAAAGTAAGTACGCAGCTAAATAGATGAGCAAATTTCTTTTATCATCAAGCGAAATTTTATGCCAATCGGAGTTCATTTGCAGGAACTATGTCCAAAAAAACCTAATAATAACTGACTGACAAATGTAGTTAATACAGGTAAACTGAACACAGTTAGTACTGCATGAATCCTTGGGTCCTTGTCTTCAGTTCAATTTTTTACCGTACTCAAAAATGTTTACTAGAACATAAGTTATTGGATTATGGTTGATAGATTTTAATTCTGAACCACTCTGCGGCGACGCCTCCAAACAATAGTTGTTTTAAAGTTCTTTGCGTTCTTACATTTCAGGTCTTTAATTAACCCATTAAAGACCAGAAAAATTTCTTCTTTGCTGTTTCTTACTGTTTACTGTTCGATTAATCCAACACTGTGTCAAAATGTTTTAAATTCTCTCAAATAATTCCAATCAAACGTTATGCTCAAAAATGTTCCAACTTTTATAACTAACTTAGTTACAATCGAACCTGGATAAGTGAGACAATTTTGATAGTCTCTGCACACGTCATACAAAAAACCTCTTTAAGTGGGATTGGAGGCGTCGAAATGTTATGACCCTCTTTGTAGACGCAAAATAATTTAATAAAAATCGTATTTTTTAATATTTGTTTAAACAGCGCGACACCCCCCTTTGTAAAATTAGAAAAATATAATATTTTGCTTTAACGAAGAAAACTATTTCAAGAAATTATTATATTATATTATTATATTAAAAATAAAAAACGAAAAATAAATTTTCGCAAAAAAGATTCCTTCGAACCGGATTTGAACCAGTGACCTATGGATTTCTACATCAGAGACAATTTCGTATCTACAGTCCACCGCTCTACCAACTGAGCTATCGAAGGCTATGTGAGAGAGGTGACTATCTGCGGTGTTGTACATGTTGTAATACTTAAGGTGTGTTTTAGTTAGCATTGTCACAAACCCAGCAGGGTTTGTGGCTTCAATATAGGTGAACAAGAATATATACCATAGTGATGAAAACCAATACTATACACCATGGCTATATTCACCAAGGTGGTGTAAACGAATAGTGGTGTTTATAACAGTTAGTGGCCGCACTCAAAGAAATTTGTAGTTCATCAATACTTCGTTTACAATTTAACAAAACAGTGGCACAACAAAAAGCTCAACCTCAGTTTTTTATCAACTAAAATACATATTTTGATATTAATCCCAGTGTTACGAGTGTTACAAAATCCCCTAAGAAAATTCGATATAATTCGACACAGAAAATTTTTTGAACAAACTTCATGATAACATTGAAAAAATATTTTTCACTTTTGCTTTTATTTCGCTTTTGTAGCAAAACAATTATCAAAAGCATTCATTTTACTATTCTCCACTCCCGACAGCTGATTTTCAACTTTTGGGTTGTGTTTTTGCGAAAAAACGGAATGCTGACAAAGAAAGTGGAAACAAAATTTTTGGTAGCGAAAATTCGGCCAAAAATTTAGAAAAATTAAACCAAAAATAAAGTTCATGTCTTGTTCTGAGGTATGTCCTGCTAGGCAGAGCAACGGTTACTTGCATTGCCTGCCTTCGGCAAGGCTTAATGATTTTTTCTTATGGGCAATGTGGAGTAATGGTTCCTATTTCAATTTATTAAATATGGGCGATTTTTCATATTTGAATTTATGAATTTTGAAATTATGAATAAAGACTCAATTACTAAATTAAATCAGGGTTAGATGTTGTCTGTTATAAATGGTGATTTTTTAAATGCTATAGGAAAGTCTTTAAAAAAACACATAAAATTCAGAAAAATGCATGGAATCTTTATTTTAATTAATAGTACGGTCCATATAATTTAATGTTTGAAGATTATTTCATGCAAATGTTGTTGGACCATCCGCTTAGTCCAATTTTGGTATTTCCACGTTTTTTGAGTAACAGAGGCCCAATTGCTGCGAACGGCGACGAATCGATAATTGATGGTTATCATTAACACTGGCCGATACAGCTGCGATATTTTCTTCAGTTCGCACTCTACGTAAGCGTGTTGGTGGTTTAATGTCAAACAATGTCAATTTGGTGCGAAATTTAGTCACAATAGCCCGAATAGCCGCTTCAGTGGGTCGATAAAACTGACTATAAAATGGAAGCGCGCGATGAACTTTCTTAACAGATCACGCATTTTGATAATAAAATTCAATAATTTGCAAGCATTGTTCGTTTGTAAGACGATTCATGGTTAAATTATAGACCAAACTGAAGATGTTTGACAGTGAAACAAAACACGAAACGTGCGTCAGCTGTTTAAACCAGTGTCGCCAAAAAGATAATAACTAAAAAATCACCCTTTATATTATATTATTGTAATTTGTCTGCCACTTGAAAATGTTTGCGACAAAACCGCCAAATTGGAAATATCCAAGTGTTGAGCTGAGAAAATATCAAATCTGGTCAATATACAGTAAAATCTCGGAAAAGTTATGTCTCGAAAAAGTTAATCTCGCGGAAAAGTTAATCGAGCGGCTGTCTTCACGTGCCGCTCTAAAAAGTTAATTTTTAATTAACTTTTTTGAGCGTGCATAAAAAAACCGAAAAATTCTGAGTGAAGAGAAATATTTTCAGTTACGGTACTTCACGAATACATATGTATTTTGTTTTTACTACGTATTGCACATTTGTTTTATGTAAAAATGCAATTCTTGTCTCACAATATTTTAAGCCTTTGTTGTGAAAAGAACGCGGTCACAAAAATTATTTAAAGTGCGTAGTAAAGTGTGTGAATAAAATGTCAACAAAAAATAAAAAGCAGCAAAGACTGACTGTTCTACAAAAATCAGAAATTTTGAAAAAGACTGTCCAAGGTGTTAGTGGTAAAAGATTGGCATTAGATTATGGAGTAACAGAAGCAGCTATCTCAAAAATTAAAAAAAAGAAAAATGAAATATTGGAAGCTTTGAGTAACTCATATGAACAGGTACCAAGGAAAACTCTACATAAAGCAGAATATGTTGAGTTGGATAAAAGTGTTTATGAATGGTTTTTAAAACAAAGAGACCGTAATTGTGCAGTAACTGGACCATTGATAAAAGCAAGAGCTAGAGTCGATTTCCAAAAGCTTTATCCAAATAAACAATTTAATGCGAGTGACGGTGGCTAGCAAATTTTAAGAAAATGCACGGTATTCGCTTTCTTAAAGTGTGTGGTGAAATTCTATCTAGCGATACCGCAGAAATAACACCTTTTATTCATAATTTACGGGCAAAATGTGCCCAAATGAAGATCACTGAATCACAAATATACAACGCTGACGAGTCTGGACTTTTCTACCGTTTATTACCCGATAAAACTTTCGTCGCAGCTACGGAAAAAACCGCACCAGGGAGGAAAATAGCCAAGGAGAGAATAACCTTTTTGTTGTGCGCAAATGCGGATGGTTCGCACAAATTGACTCCGTTGGTGATAGGAAAAGCAGCTAATCCACGTTGTTTTAAGGGATTTGAAAACCCATTGGAGTACGTTAGTTCACAAAAGGCATGGATGAATGCAAAACTTTTTTATAACTGGTTTCATAACTCATTTGTCAAACAGGTAAATTCAGCAATTCATTAAATACATGTGCATTTCTATAAGAGCTAATAACTTTAAAATTTTACAGGTCCGCAAATTTTCTCATGAAAATAATTTGCCACCAAAGGCTTTGTTGCTCATAGACAACTGCACGGCACACAAGCCTATTGATTTACTGAAAACTGAGGACGGCAATATTATAGCAATGCTTTTTCCGCCCAACGTCACACCAAATTGGGTTATCGAAATAAACTTTTATGCAACATGCTTGCAGAGGAAAACATTTCAATTGACCGTATGTTGCAGTTACATACAATTCGACAAGCCATATTGATGCTTAAGGCAGCTTGGGATGAATTGTTGCCAAGTGTTCTCAGCAACTCATGGAATAAAATAAACAAGTGGGATGATGATGAATATCAAGACGAAGACAACATTCCACTGTCTGCGCTTATTGCACTGAACAGCGAATACAACAATTCAATTAACGAAGTTCAAGTTTTACTTTCGAAGGTGTCCGATAATGTGGAGATCAACATAGATGACGTAGAAGGCTGGAATGAAGATCAAGCAACAGAGGATGTAGAATGCGAATTGTCTTCTGATAGCTCTGACTCAGATATCGAGCAAAGTAGCCCACAAGAGGAAGTTAGTTATAATTTAGCACTCCAAAGCATAAATAATTTAATAAAATACTTCAAAAATGATGTAAAAGAGGTGGAAGACTTGATTCTCAAACGCACTAAATTAGTAGCAGCCTACCACAACAAAAGCAAGAAACAAACAACTTTAAAAAGTTATTTCACAACACCTAATACATAACTGAAATTTTTTCATTAATTATAAGTATGTACATATAATATTAAAAATAAATGAAATAAAAATATTATTTACAGAAATATATGCTTTAAGCTTTATTTCGATAAATTTAAAAAACCTTCGGAAAAGTTAATAATTCGAAAAAGTTAATTACCCTTGGGACATTTTGATTAACTTTTCCGAGATTTTACTGTACTTTAAAACATTTGTTGTGGGATGTATCTGCTCGTATTATTATGTACTAGAAAGAATATCGAGGGCTTATATTCAATAATGTATATCTACATATTGAAGAGTTTTGCCAAACTCACCAAGCAAGCATAATTTTAAAATAATGCAATTATTTTCTTTTACAAAAATTTCATTTTTGATTGGTTGTTAATATTCTAGAAGATGAGTTCAAAAAAAATTGTTGATAATTTGCGAATAAAATAGTTTCTTTGCTCTCCCGGTATTATGTTTTTATTACTTTTTACAATTAACATAAACAAACAATAAATTTTATCCTAGAATGCTCATTGTGGCCAGACCAAATTTGACTTTGACGTAATGTAATTTTGTGTTTAGACCAAAAATCTAATAACTGGCTCCGTGAATTCTACAAATGTAGGGTTTTCAGCCAAATGATATCGCTATTGAACTGATAGGTCCATCATACAGTGGTGAACACGAATTTAGCACATTCACCACATGTAACTTTATAAGGCAAATATTTCAACTTCTTTTTATGATTTTTGCCCGGTATTTTTTCTAAAATATTACGTACGATAAGATGACCATTTAACGTCGTTTTTGTTCGGTTCTTATGTTGCATTTTTGTGTTATTCCATCTAAAGTACAAATAATACGAAAAGTGATTGGACAGTAATTTAGCACAAATTAAAAAAACTTTAATCAAACCGGAAAAAAAACTGACCTAACCAATACATTTTATTATAAACTTAATATTTGGTTGGATAACAACTATTTTGAGTAATAGCTGTACATCTTCTGGACATACTCTCTAGAAACTAGAGACATAAAACGCTCCATTGGAATAGCATATCAGGAATTTTGAGTTTCATTCAAGAAATAAGACAGATTTTTGGTGTTTATTGCTATAATATGTTGTTAAAGTCCATTCCATAGATTCTCGATAGGATTGAGATCCGGTGACTGTGCCGGGCCATTTTTAAAAATCTATTCTGTTCAGCTCCAAACAGCTCTTCACTGGCGTTAAGTGTGTTTTGGTTGGTTGTCGTGCATAAAACGCCACTTAAGTGGTATGTTTTTATCTGAATATGTTATCATAGTATTAACAAGTAGATTTTTGTAAATATACTGGTCCATCAGTGCATCGACCAACACAGTTGCCAGAAAACGCAGTACACACCAACAGATTTTCGCCAATAAGCTTTACCGTCTCAGACTTGTACTTTGGGTTGTACTCCATGTTTCGGATCCTATTAGATCCGAACCGACAAATGTTCGATTCGCCAATCCAGGCGATATTTTCCCAAAAATCTTGGATTTTTCTTAATGCTCCTGAGCAAATGAAATTTGACACTGTAAGTCATATTTTGATACGTCCGGCTTATGTTGAACAATGCATCCAAGTAAATATTTTTCATTGGTTCTTCTCCTTATGGTTCTTGAGGAAATGATAATGTCAAATTTTGCCGAAAGGTCTCTCTGAATCACTGTTGAGCTTTTAAATGGATCTGCTACGCAGTTTCTATAAATTAAAAAATCCGATTTATTGGATGTTTTCTCGGCATAGGACATTGTGCGACATTTTTGAAGCTCCCATAAGTGCCCAATATTGCATACAATCTGTATGGATCAATTTATAATGTTTGCAGTATCCCCAGCGGTACTTCCACTGTCATTCAATTACATAATAACCTGACGCTGCGCCTCAATGCACTATTTTCCTTCAGCAATGTCTAATTATAAATATTGTTAAATATTCGAATAAAAATTAGCGAAACATACCAATTAATTAATTTAAACGCCAAAATAAACAGAAAATAACAACTTTTACCAAATGTGCTAAATTTGTGTCCAGCCCAGATTGCGAATTACTTGCAAATATATGAGAGTACGCGAAAAAGGCACAAAGGAATACGAAAACAATTATGGGGCTTACTGATCACACCATAAGCAACACTAAAAAACAAATATTCGGCGCAGAGTTCATTATCAGAACAAATTATTTGCTATTATAAACAGCACGTGTGAAGTGTGCTAAACTCGTGACCACCACTGTATAAGTGAAAAATGACCAATCAAAGTAAAAACGCTAAAATGGGATCTGTTGCAGAGGAGATTCATAGCATCAAGAACATATGCAACACTAGATATATTAACTCGCGAGGTGGCCCAACTGGTTTGCAGTAAAAATGATCCACATTTTTGGATCTCAATATGAATATTAATACGAATAAGATAATTGCATTACCCATATTTCATACGGATATGACAGATGCGGCAAAATAATTCAGATCATTTTAAGCAACTGTGGTAAAGAAATTGTAGTAATACAATTTCTCGTTTAACCTGGCTGGATATTTAGTGCTTTCAAAGTCAGTGACCACCCTAGGGTCAACTAGTTTAGATGTTTTATCTGTGCTTATTCCATTCCTTCATAATGACATGTTTAGCATTTCTTTCGTCGTTATTTTATTTTTACTGATCTCACGCTCCACCTAATTCCTTTAAATGTTCTATGTGGTGGATTCAATTGATATTTATTGTTATTTGTGTAATATCCACATCTTCTCTTGTTGAAACCAAAATTCTTATTTGTGTAATACCCTCATCTTCTCTTGTTGAAACCAAAATTATTCTCCTAGATTCAAATAATTACACAGATCCAAATAAAAACCTTTCCCAGAATTTTGGAGTCATTTTTATGTACTCATTAGCAAAACCAACTCGTTTTTTTTTTGTTTAAAGTCGGATCTGTACGGCTCTTTACGAGCTATACGACCATTATTGACCATGACGCGGTCTCTTCATGGATGTCTTTTCCGAAGGAATCTCTGATATTTTCGCTGATTTTGGAAGCCGTAATTCTAGGATTTTCTTTTACTGATACAAAAATAGTTTACTTTTCCCGTTCGGAAAGCTTGGCTTGGCGCGGCTTGAGCTAAATAGAACGAGTGGATTTGAAATTTGTTCTTTTGGATAAAGGAGTAACTTATACCAATAGTCTTAGCAATTTCATTCAAACAATTTGTCATTGTATAATTTTAGAATAATTTCTCCCAAATCAACAAAAATTTCTTTTGTTTAGCTTTCTAGCTCTGTGGCAATAACAGCGACAATAAAGTAAACTGTATAACAAGTCGAGAGTATTAAATTTGTAAACAAAACCTTTTTATTTATTTTTTATAATTACTTCAAATTAAAAAAAAATTAAAGTGTAGATAGATTTCGCACATATTCCCGGAAAGATTGTCACTACCCGAAACTTGAAATAAATTTTCGTTAGATTCGTCTAAAATGTTTGCCACTGAACAAAGTATTTAATCTGAGCTTAAAATTGCTTAATAAGCGGCGATAGAGATTATCGCTTAAAAGCGCTTAATTATCTGTACAATGCAAAGAAAATCTGCAGATATCCCAGATTACGAACATTTTTAAAAAATAATGTCATGTTTCTCACAAAAAAAAAAAACATTTCTATTTTTTAACTATTCTTATACAAATTATAGCTTATAACGAAAATATGACCATGAAGTGGGTTATATCGGTGCCTTCATTAAATTCACTTTAATCGTCTGTCACATTAGGTCGACGAAGAAACAATTTATGAAAAATAATTTGCAAAAAAGAAAACTCCTTCGAACCGGATTTGAACCAGTGACCTATGGATTTCTACATCAGAGACAATTTCGTATCTACAGTCCACCGCTCTACCAACTGAGCTATCGAAGGTTATACTGGCACGCCTTCAATATTGGGGAATCCATTGGAGGTGGATTTTCGTATTTTATTTTTTTATTTATTTTTTTATGCGGCCTTAATTTCGTTGTTAGAAAAATCCAACATTTCGCATAAAATATTGGCATTTGATTAAATAAAAACAAATGTGAATATTTTCAGGGTGACAAAAACAATCTATCGATCGACTCAATTTCAAGATAACTATGAGATCTTTGAATGAAAGGTTATCAAATGGGTAGAATAGTTTAAATACAATGAACAGAATGTTATTCTATTTTTCCTGAATATTTGCATTTGAATTATTTTTACCGATTTTTTTCGAGCTGGCCAAAATACATAAAAATAGTCGCACCGCTCAGCACTAAATGGCTATAAACGGTGTTATTGGACTTTTCGTAATTCCAGGGAGTAGGAATTACAAAAAGTCCAACAGATTGGTCTACTTAAATACAAGACTTTCATATCATTAAAAAATACCTGTTGGTTTACTTGTTTTATTAAAACAATAAGTAAAATTGATACTTTGAAAGGAAATCAGTGATATATATGAGAGGTCGAAATATGGGACGAGTCTGAGCCAAATTATAAAAAGTTTGCCATTGACAGCAAAATTGAATCTCAGGTAGAAAAAAACAAACCCGATTCGGTAATCGTCTCAAATGGATTCACCAACACTGCCAGTATAACCTTCGATAGCTCAGTTGGTAGAGCGGTGGACTGTAGAAGATGAAGCATCGTTAAGTAGAAATCCATAGGTCACTGGTTCAAATCCGGTTCGAAGGAGTTTTCTTTTTTTACAAAATGACTTTTTCATTTTATAAAAAATTTCAAATATTTAAAAGTTGTCACAAAAACATTTATTTAATTAATTAAATATAAATAAAAAAGAAAGTAATCAAAAAAAAACTTCCTTCGAACCGGATTTGAACCAGTGACCTATGGATTTCTATTTAACGATGCTTCATCTTCTACAGTCCACCGCTCTACCAACTGAGCTATCGAAGGTGATGAACATTGGGTGACAAAGTTGTCACTTGTAACAAGCGGCAACACTCACCAAACTCATTCAATTATCGGCTTTCGTACCGTTAGCCAACATTTACATTTGATGAGGTGAATTTGTTTGTGGGATATTGGTCGTTTGTGGTGATTACAGAAATTCAACACACTCATTACACCACGTGGTGTATAAACGAAAGAGTTTCATTGTTGCCAATACAAAAGTTACAACATTGGCCACCGAAAGTGCTGCGCTTTTGTCACCCAACGTTCATCGCCTTCGATAGCTCAGTTGGTAGAGCGGTGGACTGTAGAAGATGAAGCATCGTTAAATAGAAATCCATAGGTCACTGGTTCAAATCCGGTTCGAAGGAAGTTTTTTTTATTATTTTTTTTAATTTAAATTTTTTCGACATTTTTTTTTTTTCATTTTTATCACAAAGAAATCCATCAAATATGAAACTCGGAAGGATTTTGTCTGTTCATTCAGAAAATTATGTAGCAGATTAAGAGTAAAAAGATTAACGTAAATTATGGATTAAACACATTTTTAGAACAAATTTACTTAATGGATTTTTCCATACAATACCTTTCTTAAAACCTTGATAATGCTCTTCCACACATGTATGAATTTGCTCCATAGTAAGAATTTTTTGCTAGACCTAAATTTCCGATTTTCGTCGAAGATACCTATAATATTTGTACTATCATTTTAGAAATATAAATCCGATAGCACCAGCTTATGGGTTCAATTAAAGGTACCAATGTAGCAACCAATTCCCCTTTCACATAGGAACAGTCTCCAGCAAATTGATTTTTTGGTGGCACGAAAAAATTAAAAAAAAAAATGTTTTAATTTTTAATAGCTAACGATCTAACGAAGAAAACATTGTCTATATAATAAAAAAAGGCCGAACACATATTTTTTGAGAAATCGATTTTTTTGTTAATTATGACCGAACTTGTCGGTTCTAGAAGTTATTCCGCTCTTTGTAGTCCTAAAATATTCTTTATAATCATGATTTTTTTCAATTTTTGTTTAAATAGCGCGAACACCCTTTACAAATTAAATAAAATAATATATTGTTTTCTTTTGTAATAGTTGGGATCTTAATGAAGAAAACAACACAAATTTGGAAAATTCGTGGTTTAGGGCTCTAAGAACGAGCTACTCACTCATGAGAAGAAGAATGTATAACCAAGAGCGGTTGCATCCATTATATTTAGACTCTTTTAATGAATGAAGATTGCATAGCTACTAGCTTCAATTTTCATCTTGACTCAGTTGATATTTTACCAATAACATTCAAAGGTATTTTGAGGCCAAATTTCAAACAAAAAGTGAAAATATGGTGGAAAGTAAATTCAAATGACACATTTAAGATTTGTTTAAAAAAATTTGAATTTCAGAAAATGGTCGCAGACATTGAATTTTATTTAATTTGCTTATTATCTATTGCTCGATGTTTATATGGTCGCCTTTTGTCACCGCCCTACCCTGTATCACACACGCAGTGGTAACCACACATGCATAGCCTTCGATAGCTCAGTTGGTAGAGCGGTGGACTGTAGATACGAAATTGTCTGATGTAGAAATCCATAGGTCACTGGTTCAAATCCGGTTCGAAGGAGAATTTTTTTAATATATTTTCTTTGCTTATTATTTAAAAAATTAATCAAAAAAATTAACTTCGATTAGTAGTCGAATTTTAAAAAAAATGCTGCACGGATAAAAACAAAAATAAAAATTTTATAACCGAGACCTAAAAATTTATGATAACAATGAATATCACAAAAAATATTTTTATTGGTATTTTCTATGTTTTTACTACAATAATAATAATTAAAATTTGTTTTCTTCTTTAAGATGCCAGCTATTAGAAAATAAAAAATCGTGAAATAAAATATTTTTTCTATTTTTTCGAGCATACAAAATTTTTTTTTTTTAATTTTTGGTGACTGTTCCTCAGCCTATGTCATATGCAGAATATTTGTAGCCCTTCTGTTTAACGTATAACCTGTCGTGAGCGGATTTACAGCACCAAAATTAAAGGTGCCTTCGAATAAATTGGAATTTTAGTAAAAAATTATTTAGAAAACAAATTAATCTTTTTTGGGTTTATAACGCTAAAATACATACATACATCAGAAAATGTTATACACAGTCCTTCAAGAATTTTATGTACAATCACTTAGTAGGCTACAACAAGAAGGGACATAACTTCTATATTTATTCACAGATTTTCTGCAGTCAAACCTTGTTTTCTTCGGTAGAATGCCAGCTATCAGAAAAGAAAACAACTTATTGTATTGTATTCTTAACGGGCTCTTATAGCACCAGAAAAAACGCTTTTGAATAATTCATGTGAAGTGATCACACATTTGGCTGATCCGATTTAGATGAAATTTTCCAATTATGTACATTTATGCAAGGAAAAACTGCATTTCCCGATTTTCATAAAATGAGAAAATTTAGAAAATAGGGAGAAATTTTAAAAATTTCTAACTTTGTAGTACGAAATACAAATATCCTTTTTTTCCGATTTCAAGCAGATATCTTCTAGTTTTAAAGAAAATTGTCAAATCTTAAAAAAATATTTTTTCTTATTTATTTTATAAATAAAAATATACATTCGATTTTAGTAAAATAATTTTTAATAGTTAAAAGTGTAAGAAGATGTAAGTTTCATGATGGTTATGGTTCCATGAACGTGTTTTCCGTCGAAGTTAAACATATTTAATATAAATGATTAATGGACAGTGATAATGCTGAAATATTTTGGAATAATGCATTAAACGAAACAAAGATTCATTGTATTCGGGGGAGCATCCACAACTTTTCCGAAGCCATCAATAAATAAAGTAATTTAATTAGTAATTAGTTGTATTAAATATTTTTAATTTCGACCGCATTTTTTTTTATTGTTCAAGAGCGAGTGCCAGGAACACTATCATGAAACTTATGGAGCGTCACACTGACACTATTAACTATTAATAAAATTTATTTTACAAAAAAATAAGAAAAAATATATAAAATTATATTTTTTTATGATATAAAAATTTTCTTAAAACATATAGTAAATTTGCTTGAAATAAGAAAAAATAAATATTTGTATATCATACCACAAAAAAGATAAGTTTTTTTGGTTAAAACATAATTTAAAAAATAAAAACATATTTTTCTTTAAGATTTAAAAATATTTTTTAAAACTAGAAAAAATTTGCTTGAAACTAGAAAAGTATATATATTTATGTTTTATAGTACAAAATAGTTTGACAAACTTTAAAATTACCTTGAAACAAAATTACTTTATTTTCGATCCACCCTAGTGTTACAATTTCTTATTTTCGAAAATCGATAAATGTAGTTTTATTAGTCATGTAGAAAAGTACATATTTGTAAAATTTCATCAAAATCGGATAGAAGAGATCGCTTCACATGAAATGGCTCTTTTTAAGCAAAATTTAAAAAATGTGTTTTTGTGATTTTTAAATTTCTACAAAAAAAAGGTCATAACTTCTTCATTTATCTATAAATAATTTCTTTTAATTAAACATATAACCGAGCTTGGCCGGTTAAACGTTACATATCTTAAAGGTCTCAAAAGAACCTTTCATATGACGGATATAATCCTATTGGAATAGATCCCAACCTGATCCATCAACTAACTTTATACAACATAAGAACATCATTATAGAAGGGGATTCCAAAATGATTTCGATATCATTAAATATCGATTAAATTAATTCTCGTGTTTTTATAATAAATGTCAAATCTCTTCTCCCCTCCCCTCATTTTCAGCCCCACAAACTTAAACTGCGCTGTAAGTCACTGCATCGACGAAAGAAAGATGAACGACTGCTGTTGGATCTACCCACAACCGATCCCGGATCAGATCTAGTATTTTCCACAGACGACGAGTACATCATAGACTCCAATGGCATTCAATGCTATGGTACAATGCCGCGCAACATACGTCGCGGCCTTTTGCAAAGTGAACTGCAAAGACGCTACATCGAAGAGATCGGAGATGGTCTGAGAAATATGCCACCGGAATTAATCATAACATCGCCCTCGAACAAAACCAAACATCCACCCATTAAAATACTCTTTAAGCCGGCTACCGCCAAGAAATCCGTGCCGCCAAAATCCGCCGAATTACCGATGATCGGAGTACCAAGACGTACCAGTTCGTGGCATAATCTGAATACTGCCTCCCAGTCGTCGCCAATAACGCCGCAATGGTATTCCATAAATATGAACGGACCATCGCCAACGCCATCCGCAAAACCGGTTATCAGAACCAAGTAAGTAAAGTGAAGAGTTCGCTTAATTTTGGAAATGTTTTGTGGGAAGATTGTTCATGATGAAGCCGAAATATTTTGAGACCACATGAAACAAATCAAACTTGCATTTTAGTCCGCAACATCCACAACTTTTTCCCTTCCATACTAAGCTAGTATAAATAAGGTCAACAACACTAGAACAAGAAGTAAGCACAGGCTTAATATTGTTGAAGTGAATATAGAAAAGGATTTGACAGGTGTACACTTAAAAAATACAAATTTGTTTTTAGAAGTTTCGATTTGCAAAATACATATTTTGAAAATCTATTCTTTTACATTTTATCAAAATTGTTTAGTTTTATTTTATGTTTTTGCAAAATGTTTGAATTTTATCGAGAACAAATGCCTTTTTATAGATCAATTGCCAAAAAGGAACCACTGAGCAAAGAAGACTTGGACATCAAATTGTCGCTAAAGAAGAAAATATGGACTGGC
This sequence comes from Polietes domitor, assembly GCA_947397865.1. NCBI lineage: Eukaryota > Metazoa > Arthropoda > Insecta > Diptera > Muscidae > Polietes > Polietes domitor. The sequence goes on from OX377620.1 coordinate 52,057,837, forward strand.
ATACAACCGGATGATGCGCCACATGGTGTCGATCGCACCAGGGCTCTGTCTTGGATACCACCACCAGCACCACTGAAAACCCCCACCAAAAAGGCCACAGACCATAATGGAGCAACGTGCTCGTCCAATGCAAAAAGATTGGAGAACGAAGCGTTTCTGACGTAAGTTGTAGTGAATAAAAAAGACCAACGAAAACAAGAATCGATTTGAAGTCGACAGCATTTACTCGGATTTAAGTCGGAAAATTTGGTTTTTGCTGAAAAAAATACATTTTGAAGAAGAAAACACGAATCTGCCAACATGACTTCGAGTATATTTTGTCGTACAAATAATTGAGTTTCATTATTTCAGGCAGCAAACTAAGGTTTCATTTAATTAATTATTTCTTTAATAACACTTTTCCTTTTTGCTTTTCTTAGTGCATGCTCCCAAAAACTATTGGAATGGCAAATCATGAACTCCAATGGCGAGAATGTTGATGATGGCGAGGCGACACCTCGTAACCACCAGAAAACCAAACTGCCCATGGCATTGATGATGCCCGAACTGAATGAAGATCATACGATGCGAATCTTTAAACATTTGGCCAATATTAAGAAACCGCAAAAACCAAAATCTGACAACGAAACGAAATCAAAACAGAAAAGGTAACACACACAAAACTCTCAAACATTCCAAAAAAGATCGCATTTAACAGATTCTTATTCTCATTTTACAGAAATGTCATAACCAAGGTCACCGAAACCACAAATTTTATCACAAAAATTTCAAAAACCAAATCACGCACCAACTTGGCCACCTCGTATCGTTCCTCGAACAAACAGAATGGCGGCGGCGGCGGAAGCGTGGGCAAACTCCCGGGTCGCAATAGTAATAAATTCAAGACGGGTGGCATTGTGGCCACGGCCGTACAACCATCTTCCACCAATGCCAAGAATAAGACTAAAAAACAAAAATCTTCCCATAAATTGAGTAGTCTACATGATGTCATAGCTCCGTTGAAAATCAGCGGCACCAGTACCAGTGGCGGAGGCGATGGCCGACCATCTACCAGCGCTGGCATTGGTATTTCATCCACTGCCACCACAATAGTGCGCAAAGTTAAGACGAAGCTAAAAAAGAAGAAATCATCGTCAAATTCACAAAATGCTGCTACTACCACCATCAACACTTTGACCGTAGTTTACAATAATCCATGTAAAGCAACAGCCGGTGGCAGTAGTTCCTCATAGATGGCGGTGTTACTGGAAATATTTAGCTAATAATAAATAAAATATTTTTTATTAATGATTTTGAAAAAAGAAACGGAATTGTGCCGATGTCTTATTATTTATGGAAATTGGATATAAATGGGTTATGTGAATGGTTTAATACGATACGCAGAGAGGATGAACTTAGTGAGTGTGTAAATACATCCATATCCTGTTGATATATCTTGAGCCAGAATAGACTGTGAACATAGTTCGTTTTCATTCTAATGTGAAATGTTGCTTCTTTTCTATTTCATAGACATATATAGTGTCCGGAAGATATGACCAATTGGGCTACCCGGTACAAAATATTTCAAAAAGACTCTTAAAGTTATCAGAACAATATCTTTAAATTAAAAAAAAAACTTTTTTACTTAAAAAGGAACCTACATTTTTTATGTGAAAGCCACTGATCCAACGGTGTCGTCGATTTCAATGAACGGTGTAGATATTGAGCAATCAGATACTCTTGATGTTTAAGGCATGAAAATAGAATGCGATGTTCATTTGCTGTGTCGAAAGAAGCATTCAAGTGTTTACGCTTTTTAATCCATTATTACCCGGTACCCGATCCTGTTGGAATTTTTTCTTGATTTTTTGAGTACTACCTAATTTTAGCCCAATTATGAATATTTTATATACAAAAATTTTATATCTATATTGGTCTTCAAGATAAGACTGATGTAGTTTTCTACCCCTTGTGCCGTTCTTGTTTAAATTATTAATAATAATAAAACAATCATGTCAATATTAAATTGACTTTAGCATTACAGTAAAAAAACTTCTCAATTTAATGTAAAAACATAACTAAAATCTTTAATGCAAATGTATTTTAAAGATTTGCGTGTGGATCGGGGGAAGTAGGCTCTGTATAGGGGGGTTGTTGATATTATATTAAAACAAACATTCTAAATATTTGACATATGGGCAAATCAGACAACATTAATAGCTCTTAACTTTATTTTTTTTCTTATTTCGACAACTATTTTTATTATGAAACTTGAAGTTAACTTGTTCTCTTTTATTTTTATTAAAAGTTGAAGTATTATAACGAAAATTACTAATTTTTTTACTACGAGTGGAAATTTTTGTCCCGTCCGTATGCTACACCTAATTAAACATTAATTAAGAGATAATTCTCATATTTCATAAATCTACGAACAAAATATATCCTCTGACCTTCATTTACATGTTATAAGGAAAAACAAAGTTCTCAAAAAATCGCTGAACTTTGTATATTTCTATAAGACCTTCAAAAGTACTACAGTTTTTTGTCGCGTCCGTTTCGATGTAAAATTGTTTATAATTTTGTACTAATTTGTACTATATCCTGACGATATATTTTTAAAATGTGGTGCTCTTTAAGCGCTTTTGAACACTAAAAAGGCTGATCGATTTTTTCAGTTTCTTTCTTGTTTTTGGTGTAGTTTAAGGCGTGCGAATGTCGCGTCCGGGCCACTGGGAGATGTCCATATGTCAACAAATTATTGTTACTCCCTCTAGTTTCACAGAAATATCATTTTTAGTTCAGGGGTAGAAAACTACTCGTTAAGACCCGTTAAAGCGGTGTAAGAAATATTTCACTCCCTCTGATTTTCTCAATATCTACACTAGCTTCGTCAGACCAAATATGGAATACAACTCCCACATATGTTCAGGTGCTCCAGGATCTTCCCTGGAGCTTCTTGACCGAGTTCAGAGGAGGGCGATGGTGCTGATAGGTGACGGTAGGATACACTATTCTATGGTTTCCCTTGAACATTGTCGTAATGTGGGTTGTGTGTCCTTGTTCTATTGATACTTTCATCGAGTTTGTTCTTCGGATATTCGTGGTCGTATACCGCCCGTTCGGTAGAGATACGCGACATTCCAGGAACTCATACCCATTTATTGTTGATTGTACAATCGGCCGCACTACACATTACAGAATGATTTCGTTCTTCGCCCGTACTATCCGTATGTGGAATCGACTTCCGGCAAGGCAAATATCTTTCCCGCCAATTACGATATTCAGAAATTCTAAAAAGTTGTCCACAGACACTACTTCCTCTTTCCTCCTTCCAATATCCCTTCTTCCTTTCGCCAATGCATTTATAGGGGACATCCCTTGAGTGTTGGTTTAGTGCATCATGTCATCTTGTGTATATGTCACCTTAACAATTTGGCACTGTACAACGAAAGCCCAAATTGAGTCATAAAATGATGAATAGATATCTATTTACTTGGGACCAAGATATCAGGAAATGGGGAATTTTTGAAATAAACGCTTTCGATTTAACTGTACATGTTAAAGAAATTTGGCTCTACCGTTTTCTTTGGCTCTCGGCAGGGGAGCTCGAACGAGAGCGCAGGGAGGAAGTAGGCTAGGTTGGGCAAGGTAAGTAAAATTACATTTTTAACATGACATTCACAAATTTGCATATTAAATTTGATTCTGTCCGTCTTGCCTACGTCCTAAGGACCCTGATAAAAGTTAAGATCCTCAAGGTAGTTTTTGCCGCATCACAACTCTATGGTTTTCTGTTTTCCCACCACATCGCCTTAAAACTCCTATAACAGAGAAAGGCCACTAAAATTACAAAAGCCGGTAGTAAAATTAGTAATAATCATTATATCTTGGACATACTCTAAGCTTCCACAACCAATGAAAGGACATACATACTTCATACCGCATAATGGTAAGGCCCAACTGTGTCCGGCCTCAACACACAAAACACTTCTGGTTTTACCTTAATGGCCCCCGCTTATCAATACAAACAAATGATGTGTAATCTGTGAAGATATATTTAACCACATAATAGCATGATTAGATTCCTCACATCGCACCTACTCCCTTGTCCACGCATCCAGACATCCAGGCAGGATTAATTTCCATAATTTCTATGAATAATTCACTTATATATTTGGCGAAAAAATCAATTTGTAAGCGCCTTTTGGCAACAACAGCAACAAACCACTTGCAAAAGACCTCTTTTTTGTTGTTAATCCATCCAACCACAACGTTAATTGTCGTCGTTTGTGTGTTTATTTTTGTTTTCATTTAGAGTAACATTGAACTCACCTTTCGCTTTCGTTTCAAACGTCGTTTTTTGAATTAAAACACACTGCACTTGCACTCGATAACACCGCCGTTAATGGTTCACTTGATTAATTTTTAAAACAAATATTCTGTTCTTCGTATATAACTAGTATTTCACACTTACTTTTCTTCTTAATTTATTTATTTAGTTTTTTCTTCTTTCTTTCACTTAACCGTCGAATCACATCAACTTACTTTCTCACACATACACGCGATTTTTTGCAGGTTCTCAGCGATTGTCAAGTTTTTGACATTCCCATGCATAGAAAAGGTTAAATTATAGAGAGACGTTACACTAGAAAGCTCTAACGAAATGCCGTGGTACTTACTGGGGGTGTTTACACATTATGATTTATTATACAAATCCGATTTTGATTCTGAGAAGAGTTTTCGTATATTGTAAAAAAATAATACGAAAATATTGCTTATATATATATATATATATATATATATATGTTAACTAAAACAATTATTTTTCATCAGAAAATGCTTACGTTCTTAAGATTCTACGTTAATTGTACAACTTAAGTAGGTGTTATTATGCCTTATAAGTTGGAGTGTATGATATCCGAGGCCCTAAGATTGGATAGAGAACCTCAAAATTGGAAAAATATTGCTCAGGATGTTATCGATATATGACTTACTTATCGAGTTATCGGACGTCAAAGTTTAAAAACATCGAAATCGGTTCAAAATGGAAAATTAGAACATAAAATTAGTTATCGACAACTACCTTAGTAATCGATAACTTGCATAGACGATAACTATTATTATTGAAATTTGATAATAATTATGTGTATTTTTATTTAAAGTAAAATTACAAATTATGTTATAGATAATCGGTTAATTATCGGACGTTAAAGTTTTAAAAAATCGGAATCAGCTCAAAATGGAAGATTAGAAGACAAAATTAGTTATCGAAAACTACTTTAATAACTTGAATAGTTATCGTTTATGGAAACTTGATAAAAATTACGTGTATTTTTATTCAAAGTAAAATTACAAATTATGTTATAGATAATCGGTTAATTATCGGACGTTAAAGTTTTAAAAAATCGGAATCAGCTTAAAATGGAAGATTAGAAGACAAAATTAGTTTTCGAAAACTACTTTAGTAACTTGAATAGTTATCGTTTATGGAAACTTGATAAAAATTACGTGTATTTTTATTCAAAGTAAAATTATGTTATTAATATATCGCTTATTTATCGAATCTTAAAGTTAAAAAAAAATGAAATCAACTCAAAATGGAAAATAGAAAACTACCTTAATATTCGATAACTTGCATAGTTATCGTTTAAGGCAATTATTTTTATCGAATTTATGTGTATTTTTATTTATAGTAAAAATAAAATGACTTAATTACAAAATTGCATATATACATGCAAAGAAAAAAATGTGAGAAATCATACAAGAAAAGCGTAATTTACCTAAGTTTCTAAGTGAAATACAACTTTAAAAGTTCTTTGGCAACTCATACACAACACTTGGGTAATTTGGTACCAAAAAAACTACTGCCAGTTATACAATAAAACTTGAGTAAAATTACTTTGTATTTTTTTAGAATATTTTCATTCTGCAGCGCTATTCGAGGTTCTTTTCAAAAATGTTCTCCTTTTTAGGGGTTAAAGTCATCGATCATCTCCATTTCATTTTGATTTTTAGCTGAAGCATCTTCCACTTCCATCGGTAATGTAGTGTGTCTCCCTGTAAAGGTATGTGGTGCCCTCTAGATGTGAGGGTAATGATTAGGGTGATTGACAGGCGCAAGACAGGGGGGAAAATATCAACCATGGAAAGGTGAATGAGAGGTAAAGGGAAAGGAAGAGGATGAGGGGGCGAGGAGAAGAGGAAGAGGGGTTTCCGTCTCTGTTGATCGGGTGATAAGAGGAAAGAGGTTGCTTTTTTTTGCAGCCAGGAAATAAATTAAGTATAATCTCAAAAATCCCAAAACGCTGAGATAAAGAAAAATGCCCGTAAGCCGTTTGGGCAAGTAAACGAAAACTTTATTGTGCATATTTCGCGAATAAGGCGAACTTTTAAAAATAAACAAAATTTTGCAACTAAAATTTTATATAATAAAAACCAGTTCAGACCAACGACGAGGACCTGACCTGACCCGTACGGACGGAATTAGCTGCTCCTTGTGTGAGTTAGCGGGGACACTTGGGGCCCTGAGGGATCTGGCGCGTTTACACACGGACGGTGACAAGTACGTGCCGGTTAATAGCACTGGACGGATGACCTGACGCCGAAGACTAGACGGACGTGAGCTGTTCCCAAGTAAAGATGCTGAAATGATGATGGCGTAAAAAGGCGACATAGCAGGTAAGTGATCTCACCGTTTCTTTCTCGTTTGTTGAGGGCAGCAGGAGTTAGGGATGATCTGGAACGTAAGGCCAAGGGATCATCATGGTTAGGGGAGGGCAGGCCGGCGTGCAGCCAACTGTAGCACGCCAAGAATTTTGCAGGTTCTGGTTCTAAGGAGAAATAAAAACAAATATATGAATATCTGGTAGCTGTCTGTCTATAATTGTGATCAACAGTTGCATACTTAGTTTTTGTTAGTTGTCCCCTGTGGAATTCGACTGTGGGAAATCGACAACCCGTACCCTGAACTAGCCGGGGGGATGCCATCTGTGGTAAGTCAGACAGCCGGATTCCACGCGATCTGGTATGAGTGTAGGAGGTAGGTAGTAGGGGGACACTACAAAATAGCGCCCATCAACGGGGGCCCGAGTTTTCGGGTATCCCGAGCATTACAGAATAATCCTTAGGTCAGTTAAACATTCTCATAGTACACGTACGTCCCGGGTTAGGGCCTTGAGAGGAGCCAACCCGCGTTGTGGCGTGGAAGAGAGTGTTCTATGACAGAAAGGAGCGGTAGCCATCAGTGTGAGGTATTAGGCATGAGGCTTTCGGTCAAGTGTGTTCCAGGCCGGTTCGAACCATGCTGTACGTCAAACTGCCAAAAATAAAAATAGGTTAGAGTAGGTTAAATAGCAGAAATTAAATTAGGTTACCAGGTAGCTCAATTCCCGAGTCAGTGGAGTATGTCCTGGGTTTAGAAAATATGGAGTTTAGAGTCAGAGTGACCCACTGACGCCTGGAGGTAACCGATTTAATACCAGTTTCCTTTTCTTTTGTTGACAAACTACTGGATATTCAAAAGATAAAAAGAAAGAAAAAGTTTAATTAGAGAACCAGAATTAGCGAGTAGTATTTGTGTTGCCCTCAACGCGAGGGATCGGTGGGAGACTTACCTGTCGTGTTTATGTTTTGTTTGATTTCTGAATTACAACTGCATTTTTCGTGGATCTTGCCTGTAAAGGAAGAAAAAGTTTTTGAAATACGGTATTGAAAGAAAAAATTGATTATTAAATTCGATTATTGGAGATTATACATATATACATTTTTTTGTGGATTTTGGAGGTTGATTTAATCAGAAGGTTTGTTTTTTTTTTTGAATTTGGTAGAAGACTACGTCTACTAACTATCCTCTTCCTACTTTTTTTGGTTATACGGAACTAAATACTAGAGATTTCCCGAAGGGTCCAGATTTTTATCTTTGTTTATTTGTTCGTTGTTGTAGGGGCAATTTTATTGCTGAGTGTGCCGGGATCCAGTGGAAAGGGCCCGTATTGTTTTTGTAAAGTTTAAAGGCAGGTATGGTCGATAACAGGGCAAAGAAATACAAAGAAACTACACATACGGAAATGGAAGCTTAGGGAAATTTAGAGACAACGAATGCCGCGAGGGCAACAACGTCAGCGAGCACATCGGTAACGGGCTAGTCTATTGCTCCCATAATGTCTACGGGGGATGTATTAGACGGGGGAGTGCTATCTGATTCCAGCGAAGGGTCTTCCACTTTAACGTCACCCGATTTTAGTAGTATAACGGCTCGAAACGTGAGACAGGAATTTCGGCAAGTTCAGGCGAACTTGGTTTTGGAGCAGGATGTAAGAGCAAACGTGGGTTTAAGGGAGGATAACGCTGTCGACCATGTCCATAATGTCGTAGATTCGGCCATAGGCCTACGTCATGTAGAGCTCATACGTATAGTGGAGGATCGTCTGCGGGTCATGGTACCGGAAATCGTCAGGGAGAGTATATGGTCAATGTCCAGAGGGTCTGAAAATATCGCAAGAGGGCGAGAAGACTTCTTCTTTAATCAGCCTCCACAACGGTCTCAGGAAACTGGACAGGGTGTTGCTAGCCAGCACATGACCAGAAGAGACATTACGGCTGAACATCCGGGGGTTTCACAGCAACCGTATGCTATTCCTCCCCAAATAGGACAACAGGGAATGTGGTCAGCACAGCCTGCAGGGGGTCAGGTTCCTTCAGGAACAAATCCTACCAATAATTATCAGCCCGTACAACCTTCGAACGACTCACAGCAGTACCAATACCAGAGGCACGTGCCGAATAAGGTACCCGTGAGTAAGTGGGGTCTAAAATTTGACGGAACCCCAAATACTATGTCGGTGGAGGATTTTGTGTTCAGAGTAGGGGAGTTACGCAAGGATTATAATTGTTCGTGGGAGGAAGTGATAGGTGGATTCACGTTTTTACTAGAGGGTGCGGCACAGAGCTGGTATTGGATGCATCGCCGTTTGACACCCATTCGTTCTTGGGAGGAGTTGCAGGAAGCGATCCTGAGGCAATTCCGCCAATTCGAAAATGACTTCGAAGTACAGCGGCACATCATGGACAGGCGTCAAGGGCCGCAAGAGACATTCGAAGAATTTTATAATGCGGTTTTGAAGCTTCGAAACCAGCAAGAACAGCCTATGCGAGAGGACGACTTGGTGAAGATCATGAAGTTCAATTTGAAGCCTAATTTGGCAAATCTAATCTTTCCCATTACCGTCTTTGGACTGAGCCATTTCCGACAGGAGTGCCGGAAGGCTGAGTTGCTGGTAAGCAGGCAGAGGGCGGCTTCGACGTCGCTCCGTCAACCATATGTACCCCGTGTCCATGAGGTAGAGTTAGGGCCGCCTGAACAGAACGTCGAAGTTAACGAGGTTACAAGGTAGAGCAACTATAAATTTTGGAATTGCCTGCAGCCTGGACATGGTTTTTTTTAATTGTCCGGAGCCCAGTAGTAGACGATTCTGCTACCGCTGCGGAATGGACAATGTCGCAACACCCAATTGTCCCAGATGCACGGGAAACGCCAAGACCGGGTAGTATCAGGTTGGGGGAACGTGCCCGTCCAACAACAGTCCCCAACAGTAGGAGTTGTCCATAAGGAAGATGGAGTACAAATATTAAGTAGATGTAAGGATTTGAATTCAGGAAATGGAGTAAAGAAAAATGAATTAATTAGAATTAAGGAAATTAGGCCGTTACATATTAGGATTAAGGAATATGAAGAAGCTAGACTTAAGATTTTTGGGGTTAGTAAGAGGATTATTAAGGCCCGCGAGCGTTACCGGCGTAGAAAGGAGTTGCGTAAGGAAATTGCTGCAGCAACACTGTTTGAAGGTGAAGATAGCCGATTTTATACGCGGATTTCAATAGCAGGAGTTAGGGATGATCTGGAACGTAAGGCCAAGGGATCATCATGGTTAGGGGAGGGCAGGCCGGCGTGCAGCCAACTGTAGCACGCCAAGAATTTTGCAGGTTCTGGTTCTAAGGAGAAATAAAAACAAATATATGAATATCTGGTAGCTGTCTGTCTATAATTGTGATCCAACAACAGTTGCATACTTAGTTTTTGTTAGTTGTCCCCTGTGGAATTCGACTGTGAGAAATCGACAACCCGTACCCTGAACTAGCCGGGGGGATGCCATCTGTGGTAAGTCAGACAGTCGGATTCCACGCGATCTGGTATGAGTGTAGGAGGTAGGTAGTAGGGGGACACTACAGTAAAGCACAGCATTGTATAGGACTTGAATGTTTACTTGGTAAAATTTCCTTTTGGTCTAAAAATGACGCCGGTTCTTCATTTGTTTTCAAATAATTAAATTCAATAATAGATTTTTTAAGGGAATGTATGATTCGGCCATTTTCAATCAATAGTGATGTTACTCCAATTGCATGGACCTGCTGAATACTGAATTGTGTTTTTGGGCTAATCATTTCAAATTCCTTCACAAGTACTTGTTTTCGGGAATATTGTAAAATATCTCGATAACTACGTTAGTTATCGACAATTTGTCTCTACTTCTTCTGCCTATATTTGAGCTTTTTTATATTTGTTGGTTTCGATAACACGAAAGTTATCTCTTCTTTCCATACAAATGAGCTTAAAAAATTGAAAAAAAAGAAAAATCGATATTTTTAATTTTTCAATTTCTATGTTTCGACGACTAGGATAGTTATCGCAAATTATTATTATTTTGTTTCATTCAAATTCCTTTTTAAATGACGTCAAGCATTTTACAGAAAATGCAACTTGCAATAAAAATTAAAAACATTGAATACCCAGTTTTAAATTTGTCTTGCTTTATTGGAAATGATCCTTTAGAATTTTAAAAATCGATCGAAAAGGTCGTCAAAATTGGCATGTGACCATCTCTCGATCGTGTGATCGCTCAATCTAATGGCTGCTTTAATAGATATAGTGCCCAGTTTTTGGGTGGATATTCAAGTACCTCATTAATAGCCTCTTCACACTGCAAAATCAATCGATTTCAGCCTGAAATGATATAAGGCCCATGCCAAATTTGTATGGGATTTGACATTTGTAAATCGCAGCATACGAAATGTAACTAAAATCACATAAGGTCAATTTACAAATGTCAGATCTCATACAAATTTGGCATTTGTAAATCGAAATCGTTTGATTTCGCATGCAGTCTGAAAAGACTATTATACTAATTAAAACCAAGTACTGTGATGCTGCTGACCTGTTACCAGACTGCTGTTTATAGTGTAGTTTGTGTTGTATATCACGATTTGATGTACACAATTGTATTTATGGTAAATGGTTATCACAAATACGTCAAATCGTGAAATCCGCTACTACTTTTTTCTAGCGTTTTTAGTTTGAAATCTAAATCCCACCTAAAGAATGGTGGAGTGCTGGAAACACCGGTAAAAATTTACCGACCTCGCCAGAAACATAGAGAAACGTGAGTTAAATGTTTTTAATTTTGATAAGTGTAAACGCCGGAAACGATTTTAGATGCGATTTTTTAATGTACGAGGGGAATCATGTGATTTTGTGGGAGAAGAATCGTTTTACACAATCGTGTAAAGTAAAGTCTGCTTAATGGCGACACTATTCGTTCATTTACATCAAACGTCATGTTACGTTTCGTCACCTACGACTCAAATTTCACTAAAGAAGACTTTAACCGACCTATTCGGTGTCTGAGCTGTAAAAAGTTATGTCGGCGTTGGCTTTTTTTTCGGCCAACTCTGTCATCTGACGCCAAAAACTCGCAAAATTAAAATTTGTCGGCGTCTTTAAGTTGGTTTTAATGTATTTTATTTTAATCAACAATAATTCACTTTATTAAACAAAATAATTAATTGTAATGTTAAGACAATTCCAGTGCGGAAATGAGAATAAAAGCAAGTGCCAGTTCAGAATGAAATCCAATGTTAAATGAAAAACAACGAAAGGAAATATTGCCACAATTTTTTTGGAGGACGCAAAACGCAATTATTTTGTAGAAATAAATCGGTATCGCTTGAGGCGAAACGGAATTGTGTGATTTAAGGCGGCATGTTGTGTTTTGGTAGGAATTCATAGGGGTTTGCTGCAATTTTTTGTTTAATTTTCGAGGTGCTGAATTCCTTGAGAAATCGTTGCAGCAGGAAGAAGAAGCAGGTTCGTTTGGAGTCTTCAGTCTTCGTACAGTTTTACATAGAATTTGGAGGTTATTTTTTACTTCGAAATATCATCCAATTTTGTGTATTTACAGCGTCGTCGCTCTCTTGCTCTTTCTGCCGGTTCCTTTACGTAAATACACACTCTTACACGAAACATGGATCTGTTTGATCAGTTGAGAACTGCCGGCCCTGTGGACAAATCGTTCAAAAAGAATGAGAAAAATGTGAAGAATGCGAATAAGGACAAAGATTTGGTGGACACCACCAGTAAGAAGCATACGTCCCATGGCAAGGATGTGGAATCCCACAATAAAAAGAGTTCATCTTTCGACAAAGAGGTAAACACACCGAGCAAGAAGCATTCATCCCATAACAAAGAAGTGGAATCTCACCGCAAAAAATCTTCATCGCTTGACACAGATTTGGATTCCCCCACCAAAAAGAATTCATCCCACGGCAAGGATGTGGAAACCCACAGCAAAAAGAATTCGTCCCACGGCAAAGATGGGGAAAGCCACAGCAAAAAGAATTCTTCCCACGACAAAGATGAAGAAAGTCCCAGTAAAAAGAAGTCCAGCCATGGAAAACATGGAGAGACTCCATCTAGAAAGAATTCATTATCCCATGAAAGCCCCGACAAAAAGAAGTCTACTCATGGCAAAAATATAGAAACTCCCAGCAAAACTAAGTCTAGCCTTGAAAAAGATGTAGAAATCCTTAACAAACATAAATCAACCCCAGGCAAAGATATGGACAAAATCAGCAAAAAGAAGACAAACCAGGGCAAAGATGTAGACGAAACCCCCAGCAAGAAAAAGGCAACACATGTCAAAGAGGTGGAGGAATCCACAAAGAAAAGGAGTTCTATCCATGACAAGGATGAAGTAGAAAGCAACAACAAAAAATATTCAACCCACAGCGATGATGTGCAGACTACCAAGAAAAAGGTATCTACCCCTGGCAAAGATGTGCATTCTCGCAAAAGTATGGACAAAAAATTGGCGAAATTCAATGCCAAGCACAAATCGAACGACAGTAATGCCAGTCAGCGTCGAGAGTCCCTACCCTCTCCCGTACCACAAGGTCTCTTAAGGAAGAAAGGCGATAAGTCGCGTAGCTTGTCTCCACCCAAAAGCGGCCAACATGCCCTCATCAAAACTCTGAAGATAAAGTTGGAGCGTAAAAATATGGATGCGTTTATGGACCGCTCAACGATTCACGAGGACTCAATTGACGAAAATCTGAAGCATCTGGGAAAACATAAGGAAACCAAGGAGCCGAAGAAGAAGACACCCACTAAAGCACAACAGAAACTATTCGAACCGGCGGTGGTGCGTCCAATGAAGACGAAAGCTCAAATTCTAAAAGAATTCAATGTAAAGCCGTGCATTGTTCGAATACACCGGGATAATTTCAAAAAGATTATGCGGGAGTTTAAGAAGAACAAATCGTTGGCAAAACCAACAAAGCTGACATTGGGTGCAAAGAGAGCAGCCGCTTCCTCGCCAACAGGTAAACATGAGGGTTCACCTCCTGCCAAAAAGGGTAAAATGACATCTCCGCCTAAGGCGAAGACAAGCTTTTTCATAAAGCTCTCCACGCCCAAGCTGGACAAGTCGAAAGCGGACAAATTTAAGTCGGAAAAGAAAGCGAAATTCACCTCGAAATTCATCTCCAAAGTTTCATCGTCGACGGTGGCCCAACACAACAAAATTAAAAATTCGAAATCTGCAGCCACCACCACACCCACAAAATTCTCTCGAAGTCATTTGATCAGCTCGTTTGGAAAACGCTGGTTCAAGTCACATGTGCGCGTAGAGAGATGCGCCCATCCTCTTATGCTCACGTTTGAGTCGAACGCTCGTGCGCGACGCCTTCAAACCAAACACAATAAATCAAAAAATCTTTCCGTTTCTTTTCGTGATCAAGTCGAAGTCTTCGGCGGCAGCTCCGAATCCGATGATTCTTACGATGAGAATTTCTGTGCTGTACCCACGACCTCACGCAATGGCGGCAGCGGTCGCAGAGCGAATGCCGCAAACGCTGCAGTACCCGCCGTTGTACCCGCCACACCAATCGTGATGCCTGCCCGTTTGAAAAAGGTGGAAAATGGTCGAGTGGTCGATGATATTCTACTGGATCCATCGCTCTTTTTGGATCCGCAAAATATTGTGGCCAGTACACCATATTCACCTGGACGCAAGAAACGCGATCATAAATCATTTAGTCCATTGAAAGACGAGGGATCGCCGAGTCCACGCAAAGAGCAATTGAAATTGGCCAACGAGAGGGTACCGCCAAGCGGCCTAAGACGGTTGAATATCGATGAGGAGGACGATGAAGATGATGATTGTGAATATATTGGTAAGCATTGCAACAATTGTTTTTATTTAGGAGGTAGGGTGGGTAGAAAACGAGAACAAAGGCAAAAACGGAATCTGCGGAAAATTCTAAGATCATTTTTCCAAGAAAATAGTCATTGGAAATTGAATTCAAATTCTAAGACGAGCAATCCATTTCCGTCTGCCCGTCTCAAATTTTAGGAAAAAGATTTTAGCCTAAAGTCATCCATCAACAGGATCATTACTTCATTCACACTGGCCCCTGATGATATATATTGTCTGGCATTTCTGAGTATCACTTAATTATAATCTTGTTTTATTTATCCTTTTTTCCTTGCAGTACCTATTGAATTGCCACAACGTCGTGCCTCGCGCACCAGTTCCACAAATACCGATGGTGGTCCAACTATTATTCCTCCCACATTTGATGATGAAATTCTTCCGTACAGTACATCTGCGATTTTCACACAAATTGACGAGGCAATCACAATCGCTAAAGGAATTGTGTCACCGGCTACGGTAACAAACACAAACACAACCACAGCCACAAACACGGACTACAGCGCCAAAACAAAGGACGCAGCAGCCACCGCCACCAACAACACAACTGAGTCACCGAATATTGAATCTGATAATTCGGATTCTCGCGACAGTTTTCAATCTGCAAATTGTCAACCAGCAGATCAAGAGAAAGGCCAGCAGATATCGGCATCGCCATCATTGGCTCTAAGCGATGCCGCCAACTTCAATCATGTGGCAGCTGATGCAGCCGGCAGTGCGACACAATCGAACAATATAGGCGGGCTAAATGGCAACGCTAATAATTCACTTGCGGCAGATCTCGGTATCAGTGATATGTCCATGAATTTGTTCATTGAAGGTAGGTGGTTCGGTTCGTCAACTAAAGACTACTATTTGGTATTTCTAAACCCATTATATATTGCAGATTCACAAACGAATGAAGACAGTCCGGAGAAGAGCTATGTAGATAGTATAATCAATGAAACCATTGATAAATTAAGCAAAGATATCGGATGCGATGACAGTCCTGCTGATGGGCAACAACATTATTGAAATGCAATTTAAACATGTGGCTTGTAATATTTTTCAAAAATGGTACGTATGAGTAATATTGTTGGAAATGTTTCTCTGTTTGTGCCTATATGTTATGTGATGTTCACAGAAAGGGGATAATCAGGGGGATCAAAGGGGATCATCATTTTAGCCTTATTTATAACCACCACCAGGATTTTATTGCAGAGTGTTTTTTGTAACACAAAACGAAGAGATACAAATTGTTTATTATATAGATAGACTTAGAATCACTTTTTGAATCGTCTGTGTGTGCATCTATTATAGTAATCAAAGTACATTCTACAGCTATTGCCCAATCCAACGAATGTCTTTTGTGGGTCAAAGAGGCTTTTGCATTTGGTTCAGTTTTACCTGATGAAATTATTCCATACATCTCTAGTTACACATTTTGTTCAAATTTCGTACCTCACTACATATTTCATTGGTCCATATTCTAATATAGGCTCCATTCAAATGTCATTTCTCGATTTTTGCTTTGATATAGGTCCCATAGAATTGTTTGTCCCGATATAATTAATACAAATTTACTTGAAATGCTTATGTATTTGTGCATTTGATTATATGACCCAAAAAGAGAACAAAATAGACCCATACCGATGAATGAGAGCCAAATTAGGAACACTAGGCTCTTCTAAAATTGTAAACAGTGTGCAAAAATTGCGAAGGACTGGCATGACGAACACCATTTTTACATCTTTGTGTGTTCTCTGTTATGATGCTCGATGCATGTTCGTGTTATGTACATCCGAAAAGCCGATTGTGGTTCGATGCATGAGGCCATTGGTTTTTTAGGAGCATTTCGCCGTCACGTACAGACAAATTGAACTATTTCGTTGAGTTATATTACATACATATATTTTTTAATTGATTCATCAGATATCTAAAACCTTTTATATCATTTAAAAGATTGCAAAATAGTATATTATCGTATATAAAAAGAATCAGTCGTTTAAAACGACTCATGTATCCTCACACTCAAAGAGCATCTCTATGGAATTTACTTAGTGTAGGATTATTTGCATGGGAGGTACTATAAGGTTCGTGACACATGGGCCCAGCTTAAACATTTACAAAACAATTGTAACAACTTGATTATATTTCAAGTCAATATGATTTATTCTAGATATTGACAATTGTGTGGGAAGGAACTACTCCCCAAAGTGATTATAAAAAGTTGATCAAAATATAAGTATCAAAGCGAACACTTTGGACAATTTAAAATAATTTTATTGGTTTAGAAGTGAAACAAAAAATTACGGAAAGGCTAAATGATACCCTGTATCACTCTCTGGTTTTGATTACTACATCTAAGTATTTTTGTATCGATGAGGCGATTTTATGTAGTCAATTTAACGAATATGATAAAATAGATAAAAGTATTTTGCATTTTGTCGGTGTGATCCTCTATCATATTAGCTGCGCATACGGAAAATGTATAACGATCATTTTCAACAAAATTGGTTGTTATAATTTGAATATTGATTACTATGTAAACAAGTCGGAACGAACATATGAGCGTAGGGTTATATAGTTAGCAACAAAAATTTCGACTTTCTGACTTTTTTAAAAATGTAAAAAACGATTAAAAGCAACTTTCATAAAATTATTACATTCATATAATTATATTGTATATATGCGTGTATAAAAGCAATGAAGAAACTCTAAAAAAAATGCACCAACATTTTACAAACGATATAACGAAGAAAACCCAACTTATTAAATTCGTAATTGACTTCCAATATGTCCAGTTTAGTTGCTTCTTTAAAATATAAATATGATTTGAACTGGGATATTGTCCTGGCTCAAGATCATTTTGCTTCTATATTTAATAGAATGCAAATTTATTTACAAATGGCATGGTGACATTTATTGACCATATAATATAAATATCTTCTCTGGAAACTTTCTTCGGACACTTATATGTTCTATGTCAGTCTTTAATATCTTTTTAATCTCAGCGTGAAGTCATCATTATTTAACGCAAAACAAAAAATGAATCATTATTAACATAATTAATTAGGAGATAGAATTTTTTATATAATTGGTTAACGATATATAACAATTTGTGATGTATTTTGTCTTTCTTAACTCGAAAATGATAATAAAAAATTATGGATATTTTTTATTACAATTCAAATTTGTTTTTGGAAATATAGGGCCGATTACAACCGACTGTATTATCAATTGTAGGTACTTACGATGGCTACAAATGTTGGGAATTTCACTTTCACATAGAAAATTACGAATAGTCTCCAAAAATTGAGAAAATTTTTTTTTTCGAAAAAATATTTGCTGACACAAAACAGAAAAAAATTGTTTTGTTATATTTTAAATACCTAACATTCTAACTCCGAAAACAATGTCTACATATAAAGGATCTATGGATAAATGTAAAAGTTATGATTTTTTAAATTATTATAACTTCTACATTTATCCATAGATTATTACTTATAGACACTGTTTTCATAACTAAAATGTTATTTTTTTTTAATTTTTATCTATTCTTTATGAGATTTTTATGAAATAGTTTTTATTATTTTTTTAGATATTTTTTTTCGAAAAGGAAATATTTTTTATTTCTTTTCCGAAAAAAGTTTATTTATATTTAATTATTTTTGCAAAAAAAAATATTTTTTATTTTTTTTTTTCAAAAACAATTTTTTTATTTTTTCAAAATAAATCTCAGTTTTAAAGAGACTTTTCCTAAAGTACTGTTTCTATGTGAAAGTGAAATTCGAAATATTTTCTCAGATTTTATTTCTCAGTTGATTCTTACCACATTTACAACCAATTCCGGCAAAATTTGATAAATTATCCCATCCTTTACCTTGTAAAACCTACAATAAATATAATCTATATGAAAATAAATTTGTTTTCTATAAAATATATCGTGGGCTTATATTCATAAGTGGCTATGAACAAAAACACAACTTTTCAGGAGAAAATTTTAAGAGTAATTATGAATCATTCTTCTACAGTTTAATCTAAAGAGGATTACTAATTGCTACGTTTAAAAAGTTTTCGAAATTTCCTATTGTTCGCGGTTTTATGGTTCATAGCCACTTTTGCAATTAAAAGCCATTAATGCTCAAATATATAAATAAGACTTATTATAAACTCGATAATGTTTTTTTATGAAATGTTGGCAAAGTTGTGTAGAAAACGCATTTTCTGGGATGTATACAGCGAATTTAAAGATTCCAGCTCCATCCGTCAGATTGGTGCAATTTTTATCCCTTTTTGCCAAATTTTTTACCAAAAGTGGATATTGCGATAGGGCACTGTAAACAAAAAATACAAATTGGATATTTTTTGGAAAATTTTCATTTTCGCGGGAAATATGGTTAAAATGATTTTCATGCATTACATTTCCGACTGAATTTTTGTTTGTGTATTAAGAACCAATGTCGCATGTAACATATATGTAGCCATTCGCGAAAATCGC
Organism: Polietes domitor; assembly: GCA_947397865.1. Taxonomy (NCBI): domain Eukaryota; kingdom Metazoa; phylum Arthropoda; class Insecta; order Diptera; family Muscidae; genus Polietes; species Polietes domitor. The sequence goes on from OX377620.1 coordinate 52,076,839, forward strand.
AGCAGTTGTTGAAAAATCCAAAATTCGCGGTTGCAATTGTTTATATTTTAACTTTCTCCATCCAAGTTTCTGAAACTTTTCTGACACAAATATTCCCCATGAAGTCAGCAATCACATGGCAAAAAAATATTTTGGATTTCTCAATATGATACGCGGGTTTTTCTAATGATACTTTTCACAATTTTTGATTTTATAGCCACTATTTGTCCTATTTTAGCCTGATAACTTGGGAACCAAAGTGCTATTAACCGCGAATGATGGAATTTGATAGTACGATATACCCTAAGTCTAGAAAAATGTTTTAATCAAGATCGTTGTAGAGAATTATAACCTTCTGTGTTATACTGTTCCATTTTTTATCTATTTTATTTATATTATTTGTATGTTCATAGCTACTCATGCAGTCACAAACTAACGTGTGAGTTGATAGCCAAATCAGAAAAATTTGAATAAAAAAATGGCTTTAGAAAAAAATTTCTTCGCCAAATTTATATGACAGATGACAGCCTAATCAGAGAATAGTTTGGCATCAAAAACTCATTTTCGAGAAAATGGTTCATAGCCACTTATGACTATAGGCCCTCGATATGTAGATCCAAGGAAGCCTTACGCCAGGCGTATTATCAAAACGACTTTTCCCGTTTTGTTAAAAAAATGCTTCTGCCCAATTTCATGGCAATCGGACAACAATTGCGACGTGTAATGTGCGAACAAGTTTTAGATGGACAGCAGGCGAACAGACAGACATTGTTAAATGTGGGTCTAGCTTAGGGTTTGCATTTTCCCGTACTTTTTATTTCCCGGGAAACGGGAATTATTTTTTCAATTTCCCGGGATCCCGGGACAGCACCGGAAATCGTCAATATCGTTTACCATGAGTTAAGCTTATTTTTTCAAATGAAACAATCACATTTTATTAAGGTGGCATGTGCGCTTTATTACTTGGTGCGAATTTTTGAACGGATATTCAGCAAATGAGTTGGGATTCTCATTCGTTTGAGAAAATCATTTACTTAAATTCATTCAGCAAATGAGTTGTGCTTCTCATTCGTTTGTGAAAATCATTTACTTAAAAGTCGCTGCCAGTGGTAGTCACACTATCAACAGAATTCAATTCAAAAATCTTTTCAAGTTTCAAAATTAATTAAATGTATGCAATAAAAATTTGCAAGTGTATATTTGAATTAAGAACAGACAATGCATTTATGGCTCATCAGATATTTCTTATTTTATTTGAAAATGTGGACGCGACGGAGAACGATCGTCCACATTCAAAAGATGTAGTCAGTAGAGCATTAAATAATATGTTTATGTTGTCTGTTCTTTGTCCTGTCGCTTCGAAAACTATAAATTCTTTCTTTGGAAAGCTAACTTGACTTTTTTAATACAATATTGTTACTTGCGTTGCTATAGCATTGTTTAAAATATTTCAAACGACTGACTTCTTTTTTTTGGGCCATTCGGATATACGACAAAAATCGACTTTTTCAGGGTTTTTAAATTTTGTATATGGAGTTTGACAGGCAAACCCCGAAAAAGTGAATTTTGGGGCATATCCGAACGCAGCTTAAAAATATTTTGTCATCGAAGTGCAATATTTGACATGCCTAATTAAAATCGATATGAGCTAAATTATTGTACAACATTTTTATTGTAGAAACGATAGAAAATATATGCAAAGAAATATGTACAAATTTCTACTGAACTCCCGCGGGATTCCCGTACGTATTTCCCGGGATACGGGAAATGAAAAATATGGGAATTCCCGGGAATTTTCCCGCGGGAAATCCCGGGATGCAAACCCTAGTCTAGCTCGATTATTTCTTGGCGGGAAAATTACTTATATATAATACCTATTCAACGAAGTTGTGTAGGGAACAAAAAAAACATTTCAAATTTGAATTCTCCAAGGAAAAGATTTCGTAAAAAAAATATATATATAAATATATACAGTCACCACACGGAAATAAAGTTTGAATTGTGTTATGATAATTTGCAAAATATTTCGTCCCTATAAAAACAGAGGTTTCCAGTGTTTTTTTTTTAATGTAAATACCAGAGATTTAAACAAATGTGTGACTTTAAATTATAAGACTAGTAGCTAGCTTTTTACAAAAAAAAATTAATTAAATCATATGTCCAACGTGGTTGTCAATTGCCGTGTTGTTATCGACATCTATTAGCCTCCCAGCAATACCGTGAAATTATATATCTGATGGAAGGTGTATAATATTCAATCCGGTCGAATGTATCTCTCTTTGTTTGCTTTAATTTTCTTAATAAATGTGAGAACAGAGGACTACAAAAACATTCAGTCTAAATCGAATCTTTGTCGACAATCCGAAAGATATCCTATGAAAAGAAACACACCTGATGGTCCGAAGTAAGTATCAATTTCTAAATAATAATCTTAGGGGGAAAATATAGAGAACTATTTTATATACAGATGTACATTTTAATAAATATTTAACAAACGTTTTTCACATTTCTTTTCATTTCAGATGTAATTTTAAGTACTTCCTTTTAATAGAAAAAGCCACCCTGTTATTCGATGTATCTTTTTATACGAATTTTTGGATGCTTATATTTTTTGTTTCAAACAAACAAATTGTTTTTACTATCCTTTATATGTTTATAAGTAGTTTTGTGTTTAACAATAATGACTTGTTAATAAAACAAGACCATCTTGAATTAAATCCCCGCCCCGCCCCTCATACGCTGTAAACTCCATCCCCCCACCCCCATCAAAATTGTACACTTTATGCCCTTCCGCCCCGCCCCTTCCACTGCATATTTGCTAATAAATATGCATCGATGTCCTTAATAAATACTAATAAAAATACTAATAATAATAATATGATACTTAAACAAAAATATACATATTATCTATATATATAAAAAAATTTTTAATGACTTTCACTATTTTAATTTTTGGTTCCCTTTCCATTAACGGTCTTAATTGTAATGAAAGCTTACATACGAACCGGAGATTATCATGGCTTAAATTTGATTTTTTTATTTCAAGTGTGTTACGAATAATAGAATTCTTTAGGTCCCGTATTCGTAAGTTCTCGTTGTAACCAAGGCCGTTGGCTTAGATAAGTTCACACTTTTTCATATCAATTTTGTTTAGTATTTGTTTAGCATTATTTGAATTTTAAAATAATTATATTTTATATAAAATTGCACAGAAAGGATAATGATGTATTATTACTTCTCATCTTAAGAGTACATAGTAGTATGTATGTATAAATCATTCTCAAATTGTGGCGAGAAACATAATAATAATAATAATAAATAAAAGAAGAACAAAGCAACTATATAAAAAGAAAACAAAACGAAATGAAAACAAATGTTAAGCTTAAGATCCATCATTGTATATGTTTTATCTTTTTAAAAATACAGCATATATGAGATAATTTTAATAATATTACAATGTGTGTTTTTTCTGTTGAGAGGAAATATTCAAAATGTTTAAATGTCATAAATAACAACATAGCAAGAGTCTAAAGACAGATCGAATTAGAAAATGTCCTCTCCGATTTTTTTTTTTTTTTTTTTTTTTTTCACTAAGCCAACACTCAGGGGATGTCCCCTATAAATGCAGCGCATTGCGTTGGCGGAAGGAAGATACGGTATTGGGAGGAGGAAAGAGGGAGTAGTGTTTGTTGACTCTAGTTTTAAACTTCTGAACATCATAATTGGCCGGGAAGATATCTGCCGGAAGTCGATTCCACATACGGATAGTGCGGGCGAAGAACGAATTCATTCTGTAATGTGTGGTCCGGTCAGTTGTCCAATCGACAACAAATGGGTGAGAATTCCTGGAAAGTCGCGTATCTCTACCGAACGTTCTCACGGGCGGTATGAGATCACGAATTTCCGAAGAACAAATACCATGAAAGTATCGATAGAACAATGACACACAACCAACATTACGACGGTGTTCAAGGGAGACAATAGAATTGGATATCCTACCATCGCCTATCAACACCATCGCCCTCCTCTGGACACGGTCAAGTAGCTCCAGCGATGAAGCTGGAGCACCCGACCATATATGGGAGTTATATTCCATCTTTGGTCTGATGTAGGTAGTGTAGATATTGAGAAGATCAGAGGGTGTGAAATATTTCTTACATCTTTTTAAAAAGCCTAAACATTTGAAGGCATCTTTCGACACATCAAATACATGTTTTGTCCAACGAACATCACATTGTATTTTCATGCCGAGAACATCGAGAGCATCTGATTGCTCAATATCTACACCGTTCATTAAAATCGACGACACCATTGGATCAGTGAATCGCTTGTGAGACAACAAGGAGCACTGGGTCTTACGTGCATTAAAATCTACTCTATTCACTCGACCCCATTCAGAAATGGCCAACAAATCCTGGCTAAGTGACTCATCCATCAATCGCCTTTTATCCTCAATTTCTTGACGACTTGGTCTATGATCAAATGAGTATGAATGACAGAGGTTGCTGTCATCCGCGAATGAGTATATTGGATTCGAAGTCCGATCCAAAAGGTCGTCGATGAAAATAAGAAAAAGGGAGGGGGAAAGGACAGAGCCCTGTGGTACTCCTGCGGTTAACCTATGCTCGTCGGATGAGAACCCATCTACAACAACACGTATAGTGCGATCTCTGAGGAAGCTCGATATAAATCGAGAGAAGTCACTACCAACACCAAAAGCGATAAGCTTTGATATGAGTGCGCCGTGCCAAACTCTATCAAAGGCCTTGGAGATATCTAGAGCAACGACCTTACTCTCACCAAGCTGGTGAATAGAACGATTCCAATTTTCGGATAGCAGTGTCATCAGGTCTCCCGTAGATCGATTCCTACGGAAGCCATACTGTCGATCATTAAGTAAGTCATTAGTTTCTAAATACCTCACAAGATGGTGGTTAACCATACTCTCCATAACCTTCGAGAGCGCTGAGCAAATAGCGATCGGTCGATAGTTAGCAGGGTTATTAGCCTCACCTTTTTTAGGGATGGGCTGGATGTTCGCAATCTTCCAACACGCTGGGAAAACTCCTGCACGGTATGCAAGGTTGAAAAGATTGCGAAGGGGACGGGCAAGCGTCGAAGAGCACTTACATAGGACAAGTGCTGAAATGCCATCCGGGCCTGGAGATTTATTTACGTCGAGATTTGCGAGAACCCTTTTAACTCCACGTGTTCGAAAAAATATCTGAGGCATGGAACTAGATATATTTTCGATCACGGGGAGTGGTTGATTGCTTTCCGGCAAGGATGAATTCCTTGCAAACATTACAGCCAATAGGTTAGCTTTGTCAACCGGGTCAGTGAATATCTGGTCATCTTTAACAAGAGTTGGGATAGATGAGGAGTTATCCTTTACTCTTCTCACAAATGACCAAAAGCTCTTACTTCCCCTAGGAGAGGCAAGAACTTTGGCACGAAGACGTTGTTCGTACAGAAACTTTTCACGTCTAAGTACCCTGGCACACATGGTTCTTGTCTGCTTGCGCAGCAGATCAGTTGTGGCATTTTTATTTAAACACCATTTCCTGAACGCTTCCTCTTTGGATCTGACAGCAGTCTTGCATGTCTGGTTAAACCAACTTTTATTAGATGGTTTATCCGAAATAACTTTAATTGGAATAAATGATTTCATTCCAATCAAGATAATATTTTCAATCATTTCAGCCGCAGCATCTATATCGCTATTTAGAAAACAAAGTTTCCAATTAAAATGCTGGAAAAAGTTGTTGAGCTCGGCCCAACGTGCCTTTTCGTATATATATATTGTCCGCTTTGGGGCTGGGGTCGAAGCGACACGAAGAGCGGAATACGAAAAGGATGCTGAAACAATACAGTGATCCGAATTACCAAGAGGTGCTAGAACGTTAACTTCATACTTTTCAGGGTGTGAAGTTAAAAAAAGATCAAGAATGTTAGAGTGTTGCCCTTGGACACACGGAATGTGAGTCGGTTCATTCACTAGTTGCGTCAAATCATTATGCGCGGCAAAAAGCTCGGCGTATTGACCCTCCGGTGTTGAGTGACTCGAATGGGCAAGCCAAGAGGAATTATGGACATTGAAATCGCCAGCAACCACAATTTCACTGTCAGGACAATCCTCTAAAATTTTTGTAATTGAATCGGAAAGGGCGTCAAAGCCATTTAGGGATACCTCCCTTTCCGCGTTTGGACTTCTATACACGAATCCGAAATGTAGTACGTGTGTTCCAATCTTGAATTTAACCCAAAGGGAGTTAAATTCTGGATTTTCTGAGTTTAAGTCTTGCTGGCTCTGGAACACTATGTCGTTACGTACGTATACCAAAAGGCCTCTGTGGGGAATAAAGAGGGACAGGGTGTGATACCCAGGTACGTGAAAATCCTGTGGATCAGAACCCTCACTCACCTGAGTCTCACAAAGAGCAAAAACATCAGGCCGATGGAAATGTACATGAGCGTACACGGCAAAATAGTTCGCTCTAAGCCCTCGTATGTTGGCAAATTGTATTTTAAACTTACCAACCATTATAATTTACAGAAATAAAAAACACTAAGTCGAAATGCGTAACCACAATTGTCAGACCTCCCTCCTTACCGCTGTTATACTCACCCAATGCCTAGTGTTATGCCTTAGGCATTGGGCGAACAACGACAAGAAGAGAAGATCGACAATTGAATTACACGAAAGGGAAAGGGAGTGGAGGGAGAGGGGGCCAACGGACACACAACGAAGGAGACATAGAAACCCTTCGTATGGTCTGTGAAGCGCTGCTGCTGAGGCTGCTGTTTTTGTTGAAGTTGTTTTTGTCGATGCTGTAGATTTGTTTGTTGTTGGTTGGTTGGTTGATTATTTGTTTTGTTTTGGATTGTAGGTGCGCGACGCGGTATTATTATGCTGGATTGTTTTGTTGTCAGCTATTTTTTTTTTATGTTGTTTGGCTATTTCTTTTTTATTTGCATCAGTTAGAAAATGTTTTACTGTTCAATGTTTTATTTTTATAATAATTATTATTTTGTTTAGGTTTGCTTTTAATGAACAAAATAAAGACTGCACACAACACGGACGACAGACAAACACGTGTGTAACGGACGACGGACAAACAAGCAACATTAGTTCTTTTTTGAAAGGATTTTTTGATTTTCTCGAAAAAAGGTTTAACTTGGCCCATAAAGTGAGGAGCTTTTATGATCCTCATAAAATTCCTCAATATACAGGGTGTTCTTTGAATCACCCGGTATTTCGGTAACTGCCACTTTTGAAGCTTTTTTCTTATTTGACAAGTAGAAACTAAGCCATTACTAAAAATGGAACGATACACGCTGCAACAACGCATTGAAATTATTAAAATTCATGAATGAAAATGATCCGGAATTCCATCGAAAAATCATCTTGATTGATGATTCCACCATTTCCACCTCGGTGGCTACGTCAACAAGCTAAATTGTCGCATCTGTGGCTCGGAAAACCCAAGAGTTATTGTTGAGAAGCCTCTCCATCCTCATCGTGTGACTGTTTGGTGCGGTTTATGGTCCGGCGGGGTCATTGGACCTTAGTTTTTCGAAAATAAGGTTGGATCAACAGTTACGGTGAATGGATTGCGCTATCGAGAGATGATTAATGATTTTTTTATGGTCCGAGTTGGATGGTATTGATCTGGACCATGTTTATATCCAATAAGACGGCTTTACGGCTTGCGACTTCTTCCTTTGGGGCCACGTGTAGGATAAGGTCTACGCCAACAGCCCAGCGTCGATACAAGACCTCAAAGATATAATTCGTGAGGCTATCGAGGACATAGGGCAGCCACTTTGCGATTTGGTTATGGAGAATTGCATTAAAAGGATATGGTCCTGTAAGCGTGGTCGTGGTGGCCATTTGACTGATGTTGTTTTTCATTATTAACGGCATACCTTCCTCTTTATTATGAAATAAACATCCGATCCGATCTCAAAAAATTACATTTTTCTTTCAATACCAAAATAACACTTCTTGGAGAATCACTTTCTGAATGGATTTAGCAATGTCCGTCTGTCTATCTATTCATGTAATCGAAGAACAGGTCACAATTATTGTCCGACCCTAACAAAAATTGTCACATGTAATATTAGCAGGCCAAAGAACACTAGTTAATTTGAAGCAAATCGTTTCAGATTTTGATGTTGCCCCCATACAAATGTCGCTCCCGATTTGTCTTTTTCCGCTCTAGAAACCACATACTTCACTCGACTTGTTTCAAATTTGACACAGTACCTTATAATTGAACTAGAAACATCTATGGCGAAAATGGGTCAAATCGGTTCAGATTTAGATATATATTATATAGCTCTCGATTTGACTTTTACCGCTTTAAGTATTAATTTTGACCAATTTACTTCAAATTTCGCACAACCCTTATATTACAACCAGAGGCGTCTATCATGAATGTATATATAAGTCTGAAATTTCCAATATAATTGCTCCAAATATTATGGCACATTTTCAAGTCCTGTTAAGGATAACAATCCCCCCCCTGGGCCGATTTCATCCATTTTCGATTCCAACCATTAGACACATTTACAAAATTTCAACCTCATTCGAGATTCTATTTTTTTGGCTCTTCTCTCTGATTTTGATGAAATTTTCCTATTATGTACGTTTCTATAAGACGAATTGCTCGATTTTGAAAAAAAATAAGAAATTATAGACACTAGGGTGGATCGAAAATAAAGTATTTTTGTCATAAGGTAATATTAAAAATTTTGTAACTTTGAGATATATTTTTTGTTTCTAATTTCAAGCAAATTTCTTCTAGTTTTACAGAAAATTGTCAAATCTTAAAAAAAATATTTTTTTATTTATTTTATTACCAGAACAAATATGCCTCCCAATTTTTGTAAAATAAATTTTATTAATAATTTATAGTGTCAGAAAGACGCTCCATAAGTTTCATGATGGCGTTACACTAAGTGGTACTTGCTCTAAAACAATTACAGTGATAAGGCCGAAATGTTATGGAACAATGCATTTTATTAACCGACGATTTGTTTTAGTCTAAAACATCCAAAACTTTTTTAAACCAGCATAAAGTAAGTTATTTTAAATATTTTTAATTTCGACAGCAATCGCGTTTATAATTGTTTTTGAGTAAGCACCAGGAACACCATCATGAAACTTGATAGAAAATATACATAAATCGAAGGCATATATTTATACACTCCACGGGAGTATTATGTCTTTGTGCATTTGTTTGTAGCACCCAAAAGGAAGGGATATAGACCCATTGTTAATTATACCGATTGACTTAGAATCACTTTTTGAATCGATTTAGCCATGTCCGTCTGTCTGTCCATCTATTCTTGTAATCACGATACAGGTCGCAATTGTAGACAGAACCAAATGAAACTTTGCACAACGAAGTTTTTCGGGATAAGGAAGAACGCTATTTAATTTGAAGAAAATCGGTTCAGATTTAGATATAGCCCCTATACGAATTTCACTCCCGATTTGACTCTTTTCACTCTAGATACCACATATTTTAACAGATTTTCTTCAAAATTGGCAAAACATCTTATATATGAACTAGATCGGTTCAGTTAGATCGGTTCAGATTTATATATAGCTCCCATACAAATTTCGCTCCCGATTTGACTCCTTTCAGTCTAGATACCACATATTTTAACAGATTTTCTTCAAAATTGGCAAAACATCTTATATTTGAACTAGAAACACCCGTGGTAAAAATGTGTTATATTGGTTCAGATTTATATATAGCTCTCATACAAATTTCGCTCCTAATTTGACTTTTTCCGCTCTAGAAACCACGTATTTTAACAGATCCTTTTCAAATTTGGCGAAATATCTTATATTTGTTCTATAAACAGTCATGGTGCAAATGGGTCAGATCGGTTCGGATTTATATATAGCTCCCACACAAATTTCACTCCCGATTTCACTTTTTCCACTCTATAAACCACATATTTTAACAGATCTTCTTCAAATCTTTCAAAATATCTTATTTTTCAACTAAAAACATCCAAATATCTCTCAAGATTGACTTTTTCCGCCCCAGAAACCACGAATTTTCACCGATTTTCTTCGAACTGAGCATAACACGTTATATTTGAACTGGAAGAACTTATTGTTAAAGTTAGTCGCTTTATTCCATGTTTGGATATAGCCCCAATACAAATATTCTTCTCGATTTGACAAATTGGGTCAGGTCATATTAGCCTATGATTAGGAAGCATACAAAAATCCTTCCCGTTTTCAACTTTTTACCGAATTGAATTGTATTCGGATAGAAAGTGGAGTGTATCATATAGTCGGCCCCGCCCGACTTTAGCCTATCCTTACTTGTTTATTTATAAAATAAGCAAAAAATATATTTTTTTAAACTTGACAATTTTCTATAAAAGAAATTTTATTGAAATTAGAAAAATATATTTCTCATATATTTATATTCTATAACAATTATAATCTATAACAAAAATACTTTAATTTCGACCAACTAAATTTACTACAATTTCTTATTTTTTTTTTTTTTTTTTGAAAATTTCATCAAATTTCTGAGAGAAAAGACAAAATTTCTGTGAATACTTCAAACGAAATTACCTTTTACTCATACTTTATGAGGACTTCGATGAATATTTTAATATTTTACAAACAGAAAGCCAAAATGGTTGTGAAAATCTACATTGTGTTATTAGCAACAAACGGAAAATTCAATGAAAAGCAATTCCAGAATAAAATTTGCTCGAAACCCTAATACAAAGACAAATCTACTTAAAGGTTCTCTCCTAGCCAACATATGTACGCCATTAGAAAAAATATTTTTTTTACTTTTCGCGGGCTGGTGTGTAAATTCGGGATCCAAACATTTTCGCCTTTCGTGTTGTTTTTTTTTTTTTGCCAACACCATAACACCACCACACACGCCAATAGAACATTTGACTTGACGCGTCGAAAAGATTAAAGAAAATCAGTGCGTTTAGATAAAGAGCTTAATTTGAATGGAACACTCTTTGTTGGGCCATAAACATGATTGATGATGATTTCAACACCTTTTCCTCAAGAGGGTGGTTGGTGGTGTTGGCTAGAAGTTGTGGCAACGCGTGTCGAAATTTTACAAATTTAAGGATATGGAAGAGCCTTTAAGCCGCATTATGCAGAGAGAATTTGTGTGTGTTCAAGTTGTTCCGATTATGAGTGGAAAATAAGTCTTGGCTTGTAAGGTGTCGAAGAACAATCCAATTTCTCAAACCTTTAATGTTCCAGATGTAGTTTTGTTGTCTTTGTTCGGAAAGTAACAGTGGCTCAAAAGGGATTCTATGGCAAAATTCATGAAATTATGAAAGTTTGGATAAGTGAAATTCCGCCATAGATGTTTTTTTAAGTTTTTTATTCAAGTTTGTTTGTTTCTATATGTTCAGGTTTTACTAACTTTTTAATTTAATTTATATATTGTGTTTTTTTTAAATTTTTCGGCCTTTTGTACACCCTACGTAGGAAAAAATCGAACGCATCAAAATAGAAAGCTCCCGGAGTAAATCGTTTGAAATAATTTTATTTGCTTGGGCATTTGTGTTCCTTCATTTTCCAATCTTAAGTTGACAAAATATTACAGAAACAATTAACAACAGTATATGAACCACTGTCAGTGCCTTCATATTTTTTTCTCTTTGGAAAAAAAAACAACATTCATACGAGAAGTTTATGTGGCATGAAGGTGAGCATATCTGTGAAAACGTGACGTGTTTTCATAACACACCAAATAGGCTTTCGTGAAAAAGGAAGATAAGGCGAAACACCAAATACCACTACGAAAGGTAATAAATAAGTTACGCTTCTCATAACGAACGAAAACATACTCGTTGAAGGTTGCAAAGGGTCAGCGAAATCATTATGCCATAATAATATTAAGTAAATATTCAATCATAATACAGCTTCAATATGTTTCTTCATCGAGTTCGAAATGATGGTTAAATGAACATCAGGCTGTCATCGTCATCGAGAATGGGAGGAGTTACTGATATAGACCATGCACATTTGCTATTCCAACATATCATATGGAAATAATAAGAGCAGTTTTAGCTACAATCAATGACAGGGGTATTAAGTTATGACATGAAATGAATTAGAAAATGAGAAGATTGGCCTCTTCTTTAATATATTTTTTTTATTTGAAAAATCAAAATATTCATTTGAAATTCTAACCAGTAAAAATGGGTGAGCCGTATTACTGGCATATTAGAGACAGTCGAACTTACAGCTTCCACGATATAACCCCCAAGGGAAGAAATGGAATAATGCCCAATGAAATAATAATAATATCATTTCCTAAAAGATGGGAAAACCCAAATTAAAAACAAAAAAAAGTCGTTGAGATCGTCCAAGCCGAATCTTATATACCCTCCATCGTGAATTGCATTCCGCATTATCACCCGCAGATTAGAGGCTCTCGACTTCAAATGTTAGGGAAATTATGATATTTTTTGATTGTAGCTATAATTGTTAAATAAATTGTGATGTTTCTTGAATTAATTTCTTAATTAAATTAATTAATTTTAAAGACCGCGCCCAATTATAGGTCCCATCTACAAATATGATTTTTATTGATTGATAGTCCTTGAGAATATACATATATCAAAATAATTTTTCAGAAAGGCAAAAATGAAAAAAAACAAGTAAGGAAAGGCTAAAGTCGGGCGGGCCGACTATATAATACCCTACACCACTCCCTGCGTATGTACCGCGTTTTGATTACTAAACCCAGGTATTTCATGGGAGCAATTTTATGTAGTTCATACAAATTATATAAATTATATTCATATAATTGATATGCTATAAATTCATTTTTAGTCAAATTTAACGAATATGGTAATTGATCCAATTGTCCGACAGACAAATACAAATTATACAGTAGTATACCAAAGTCATACCAAAGTATGGGCATATGGGCATCACCCAAACAATTCTCATTGCAATTCAATTCGGTAAAAAATTGAAATCGGGAAGGATTTTTGCATCCTGTAAATGTATGTGTTTGACAAAAATGTTAAATCGGAAAAGACATTTGTATGTGGGTATATTGAAACCATGAACGATATGACGCGCTTTCACCATGTCTGTTTATTGGTGAAATATAATATGTAAAATTTGGCCAAAATCGGTTAAACATTCGGAAGCAACATTTGTATGAGGACTATATCTAAATCTGAACCGATCTTACCAACTTTCACCATTGGTTGTTTAGTTGGATTATTAGAGCGGAAAAAGTCAAATGGGGAGCGACATTTGTATGGGGGCTATATCTAAATCTGAACCGATCATACCCACTTTCAGCATAGGTGTTTCTAGTTGGATTATAAGATGTTCTGCAAAATTTAAAGAAAATCGGGTACAAAATGTGGTTTCTAAAGCGGAAAAAGTGAAATCGGGAGCGACATTTGTATGGGGGCTATATCTAAATCTGAACCGATCTTACCCAATTTTTACATACGTGTTTCTAGTTCGATTATAAGATGTTCTGCAAAATTTAAAGAAAATCGGGTACAAAATTTCGTTTCTATAGCGGAAAATGTCAAATCGGGAGCGACATTTGTATGGGGGCTATATCTAAATCTGAACCGATCTTATCCAATTTTTACATACGTGTGATTATGTGCCAAATTTAAAGAAAATCGGGTACAATATTTCGTTCTAGAGCAGAAAATGTCAAATCGGGAGAGACATTTGTATGGGGGCTATATCTAAATCTGAACCGATCTTATCCAATTTTTGCATACGTGTTTCTAGTTGGATTATAAGATGTTGTGCCAAATTTAAAGAAAATCGGGTACAATATGTCGTTCTAGAGCAGAAAATGTCAAATCGGGAGCGACATTTGTATGGGGGCTATATCTAAATCTGAACCGATCTTACCCAATTTTTGCATAGGTGTTTCTAGATGGATTATAAGATGTTCTGCAAAATTTAAAGAAAATCGGGTACAATATGTGGTTTCTAAAGCGGAAAATGTCAAATCGGGAGCGACATTTGTATGGGGGTTATATCTAAATCTGAACCGATCTTACCCAATTTTTGCATACGTGTTTCTAGTTGGATTATAAGATGTTGTACCAAATTTAAAGAAAATCGAGTACAATATGTGGTTTCTAGAGCGGAAAATGTTAAATCGGGACCGACATTTGTATGGGGGCTATATCTAAATCTGAGCCGATTTCCTCCAAATTCAATACCAATGGTCCTTGGCCAGAAAAAATAACTTCTGCCAAGTTTCATGACAATCGGACAACAATTGCGACCTGTAGAGTGCGAACAAGCTTAGATGGACAGCAGACGGACGGACGGACAGACAGACATTGTTAAATCGACTCAGCTGGCGATTCTAAGCCGATCGGTATACTTAAAGGTGGGTCTAGCTCAATTATTTCTTGGTGTTACAAACATTTGGCGGAAAACTAACTTATAATACCCTAGACCACGAAGTGGTGTACATAAATGCCATAAATAAATGTGGTAATTTCAAACTTTAAATTAGAATCGGTACTGGTTAATTTTTTTTTTCAAATTTCCGTTTTTATTGGAAAGGTTGAATTTTGTCATTTAATAATGAAACAAAATATCATTCATATGACTACCACGACTGGCTCGGTTGTACCTCATCCAATAAACCCAATTTTTCAGTACAGCCCAAAATCCACACCAAACAGTGACTCGTTGTGGATACATTAGCTTCTCAATAGTCACGTGTGATTTCTCCGAAACCCATATGCGGCAATTTTGCTTATTGGCATAGCCATCGAGATGAAAATGAGTTTAATAAAGGCTGAAGTGAAGGCCGATCTCTTCTCGAAAAAATTCCTTATAAATTCCTTACAGTTGCGTTAAAGACAAGGAAGCAAGTTTTTAATATTTCCCATTTTGCAAATGTCAAACATGAAAACAAAAATACAAATGAATGTTACTCTGCTTTCAAATTGGTAGTTCAAATTTTAAATAGCCCACCCTTATTACATATATATTACTAAGAAAGTTTTTTCTTCGGAATAAAATAAATAAATAAAAGTGTGAATTTTGAAATCCATTATTTTTCACGTACACAATGGAATGTCCGCACATAATTTTATGATTCTAGCTACAGCTTGGTTGCCACAGTTTGTTGGATCGGTTTTATCTCTTTTACCCCATCGTGTCGCTAAAAGTACAAATTTTATCCCTTTTTCCACATTTCCGTCTGTCCGTCTGTTGAAAGCAGGCTAGCATCTAAACGAAAGGAGCTAGGACGTCCAAATTTCGTAGATCGGTTAGGATTGAAACTGGCCGAAATCGGCCCAAAGGGAAAAATTTTTCCCTCACAAGGACTAAAATTACCCATAATAACCCCTAATATTTTAGAGTATTTAATCGTGTTTTTTCAATATATCTTACTTGATACTGGGTATGCGCATTCTCCCTATAACAAAAACGTGCACCATAAAGTTATTCTTATTCGTAGCGGACGAAATGGGACAAAAAGGGGATAAAAATGGTACCTAGCAAACGACAACAGCTAGAAACACGAAATTTTGGGTTGTACATTTCTCTAATTAAGTAGATACATAATGTAAAAGTATATTTTCCAAATTCGTACTTTTAAGAGGTAAAATGGGAATAGAGGGATAAAAATGGTACCAACCAAACGGCTGCATCTAGAATAATGAAATTCGGTGTATACATTCATCTGATTTCGTAGACACGTAAAATAAACGGATTTTTGGAAATTCGTACTTTTTGGGGTTAAAATGGAAAAAGGGGATAAAAATAGTACCAACCAAATGACAGCAGCTAGAGTCGTGAAATTCGGAGTATACATTCCTTCCATGTATACTCCGAAAAATAAAGAGATTTTAGAAAGCCGTGGTGGTAAAATTGGAAAAAGGGGATAAAAATGGTACCAACCAAATGGCCGCAGCTAGAAGCCTCTAAATTATTTTAAAATATACTCGACAAAGAGAGCACCCGAAACAATGAAAAAAGTTCCTCATCTTGTGATTCGGAAGTTGTGAATTGACAGATTCGAATCAGAATTTTTCGTATTGCGTCACTGAGGTAAGGTGTCCAGATGATCTCGGGTTCGCATCGTGGATCGGATTTTTATAATTATATTAATTTATTATGTTTGCTTATTTTTATAAAATTATTGTATTCTATATATTTAAAATATTTTATTTTTTAGTTTGTATTTTTGGTCTGTAATCAATATTTGATTTTAAGTGGGATATTGTCCTGGCTCAAGACCATTTTGAATCTATATTTAATAGAATGCTAATTTATTTACTTTATTTATTTATTATTATTTAAATATAGATGCAAAATGGTCTTTGGCCAGGACAATATCCCAGATCAAATTTTATTTTTTATTAATCTTTAATAAAAGTTCTTAATTCATAATATAATAATACATTGGGTGGTGTTAATTACTTAAAAATACATTTTTTGGTTCCAGATAAATATTTGTTTATTTTTGCTGCATAGCATAATTGCGCATGTCGCTATCATAATTAAAGTTAATTCAACATAAAAGCTTCGGGTTCGCATCGTGGCCCAAAAAAATAATATTTAATATTTTCATAATTTTATTAAATTATTATGTTTTCTTATTTTTTTTATAAATTTATTGTTTTTTTATATAAAGGGTGATTTTTTAAGAGCTTGATAACTTTTTTTTAAAAAAACAAGTAAGGAAAGGCTAAAGTCGGGCGGGGCCGACTATATAATACCCTACACCACTCCCCGCGTATGAACCTCGCTTTGATTACTAAACCCAGGTATTTCATGGAAGCAATTTTATGTAGTTCATATAAATTATACAGTTACTATAAATTCATCTTTAGTCATATTTAAGGTATATGGTTAATAATATGGTAATTGATCCAATTATCCGACAGACAAATACAAATATAACTATAACTACATTTTGGGCGTGGTCCAAAACATGGGCCTATATATTTATCATTCACGGTAGGTATTCCTAGTTGAAAAATATCATGATCTAAAAATGTTGATGAAGATACGATGTAAGATGTAGTTTCTAGAGCTGTAATAGATCAGAATGGGGCCCCAATTGGCTTATACCAAAGTATGGACATATGGGCATCTCCCAAACAAGTAAGGAAAGGCTAAAGACAATTCGGTAAAAAAATGAATTCGGGAAGGATTTTTGCATCCCGTAAATGTATGTGTTTGATAAAAAATTTTAAATCGGATAGGACATTTGTAAGGGGGTATATTGAAACCTGGAACGATGTGACCCGCTTTCACCATGTATGTTTATTGGTGAAATATAATATGTAAAGTTTGGCCAAAATCGGATAAACATTCGGGAGCAACATTTGTATGAGGGCTATATCTAAATCTGAACCGATCTTACCCAAATTCCGCATATGTGTTTCTAGTTGGATTATAAGATGTTGTGCCAAATTTAAAGAAAATCGGGTAAAATATGTGGTTTCTAAAGCGGAAAAAGTTAAATCGGGAGCGACATTTGTATGGAGGCTATATCTAAATCTGAACCGATCTTACCGAAATTCTGCATAGGTGTTTCTAGTTGGATTATAATTTGTTGTGTCAAATTTAAAGAAAATCGGGTACAAAATGTAAAATATGTGGTTTCTAAAACGGAAAAAGTCAAATCGGGAGCGCCATTTGTATGGGGGCTATATCTAAATCTGAACCGATTTCCTCCAAATTCAATACCGATGGTCCCTGGCCAGAAAAAATAACTTCTGCCAAATTTCATGACAATCGAACCACAATTGCGACCTGTATGACCAAATTCTGCATAGGTGTTTCTAGTTGGATTATAAAATGTTGTGCCAAATTTAAAGAAAATCGGGTACAAGATGTGGATTTAAGAGCGGAAAAGGTCAAATCGGGGCGACATTTGTATGGGGGCTATATCAAAATCTGAACCGATATTACCCACTTTCACCATAGGTGTTTCTAGTTCGATTATAAAATGTTGTGCCAATTTTAAAGAAAATCAGGTACAATATGTGGTTTCTAAAGCGGAAAAAGTGAAATAGGGTGCGACATTTGTATAGGGGCTATATCTAAATCTGAACCGATCTTACCCAAATTCCGTATAGGTGTTTATAGTTGGATTATAAGATGTTGTACCAAATTTAAAGAAAATCGGGTAAAATATGTGGTTTCTAAAACGGAAAAAGTCAAATCGGGAGCGACATTTGTATGGGGGCTATATCTAAATCTGAACCGATCTTACCCAAATTCTGCATAGGTGTTTCTAGTTGGATTATAAGATGTTGTGTGAAATTTGAAGAAAATCGGGTAATATATATGCTTTATAGGGCGGAAAAAGTCAAATCGGGATCGACATTTGTATGGGGGCTATATCTAAATCTGAACCGATTTCCTCCAAATTCAATACCGATGGTCCCTGGCCAGAAAAAATAACTTCTGCCAAATTTCATGACAATCGAACCACAATTGCGACCTGTAGAGTGCGAACAAGCTTAGATGGACAGCAGACGGACAGACGGACGGACGGACGGACGGACGGACGGACGGACGGACGGACGGACGGACAGACAGACATCGTTAAATCGACTCAGCTGGTGATTCTAAGCCGATCGGTACACTTAAAGGTGGGTCTAGCTCGATTATTTCTTGGTGTTACAAACATTTGGCGCGAAACTAACTTATAATACCCTATTCCACGAAGTGGTGTAGGGTATAAAAACGCATAAAATTTGCAAAATCTCATCGGTTCTTTATTTGAAACGTTAGATTGGTCCATGACATTTACTTTTTGAAGATAATTTCATTTAAATGTTGACCGCGGCTGCGTCTTAGGTGGTCCATCCGCTTAGTCCAATTTTGGCATTTCCACGTTTTTGAGTAACAGAGACCCAATTGGTGCGAACGGCGACGAATCGAAAATTGGTGGTCATCATTAACACTGGCCGATACAGCTGCGATATTTTCTTCAGTTCGCACTCTACGTAAGCGTGTTGGTGGTTTAATGTCCAACAATGTAAATTTGGTGCGAAATTTAGTCACAATAGCCCGAATAGCCGCTTCAGTGGGTCGATTAAACTGACCATAAAATGGAAGCGCGCAATGAACTTTCTTAACAGAGCACGCATTTTGATAATAAAATTCAATAATTTGCAAGCGTTGTTCGTTTGTAAGACGATTCATGATGAAATGTCAAAGCATACTGAGCATCTTTCTCTTTGACACCATGTCTGAAATCCCACGTGATCTGTCAAATACTAATGCATGAAAATCCTAACCTCAAAAAAATCACTCTTTATTTCAAATATTTTATTTTTTATTAATTGTTAATACTACATACATAATATCTATAACATTAAGTAGTATTAATTATAAGTGGTGTTAATAATATTTTTTTGATTCCAGGCAAATATTTTTTAATATCTTTTTTTGCATTATTAAAGGTAATTTAAGTACAAAATAAAAATTGTTGATTTTTTAATCATTAGGCCTGTTCGATTGGGCTTACTAGCTCAATTTTTGTATCTAATTTACTCGCTTAACAAGAAAGTAGCTTACTACTCTCTTAGTTGTGTTGCCAGATTTTTCTTGTTAATCAATTAAAGAAAAACCAATGGGTAGCAACGTTGCCACCTTATCAAGTCTCTTAATTGTAAACCAGTAAGCCCAATCGAACAGGCCTAGTATTCTTCAATGCACACAATAAATAAATGTTTAGGTCTCGGGCACATTTTTTTTATTTTTTGTTGCAGTGTATTTATCTTCGTAATTTCGTTGCCTAGTGTAATCGGTCTACAGTGACTTCTGGCATTACTTTCGTTTTCTAGTTCTCTTGCTTAAACCGAAACTAACAACAAATTTGAACAAATCATAGCGAGTGGAACTTCTGCTGCTGTTCGTTCACTAATCAGCGGATGAGCTAAAAATAATTCACAACAACAACAACACCACCACACCGTTATCATCACAGTGAATGTGTGTTTTAGGGGTTGTTGTTGTTGCGGATGTAGAGTTTGAGGTATGTGTGAACGTTTTAGCGCGCCGTTTAATAAGAAGCAGAGTGGCGCAGTGGAAGCGTGCTGGGCCCATAACCCAGAGGTCCGAGGATCGAAACCTTGCTCTGCTAACTCGACCGTTGAAGTTAGACGCGCGAGAATCACTTTTTTCAAATTTATTTATATGTTTTTGGCTTTAATTTGTTGAGTTCGTAATAAATTTAACGTGTTTATTGTCGTTAGCTACACTTCAACCATAAAATCCAGAAGTTATTTAAGGTTGTTAAGGTTGCTGGTATAATTTAAGCAAATATTAGCCTATTCAAAGATTAGGCAGAATGTAGGAGTATAAAGGGTTTGTGGTCTGCGAACAGTGTCTGGAATCCACATGGAGAATGGAAAAAATTATTAGGAGTGTTATTGTTAAGATTAATTGTGCACACAGGGGAGAATTCGGAAAATTTTTCAAAATAAATTGAAATAATTTATAACAAATGTTATAAACGAATAACCAGGTTGACGAAATTGGGCAATTGACAGTCAACATTTTAGGGTTATAATATTATAAAGATAACAAATAAAAACGGAGTTAAGTTCGGCCGGCCCTCCACCATGGATTGCACTCCACAGAGGTTGTCGCTTTTCGTAGAAGTGCAGTAATATTACAGGAAAATATAATTTTTTTAATATAACCAAACCAAAACAAATACAAATATTGAAAAAATATTTTTATAAATAAATATAATATTTTAATTATTCCAAACCATTATTTATTTGAAATAAAAAAATAAATATTCTTATATTTATATTTTCAAAAAGCTTAAATACCATAAATATTGGTAGATAGTGGGTGCAACAGTTGGTTGTATTTCCATTCTCTTTTAATTCCAAAAGTACAAATTTTGAAAACCCATTATCAGACATAGCGCAAAATAACCTATCTTCATGATTCAACCAATTTTTGCCGTAAAAGAAAAATTACGAATTTGGAAAAAAATTTTTATTTAGAGTGTCTATGCAGCTGCGCCCATTTGTTTGGTACCATTTTTACACCCTTGACGTTTCTATGCAATTAGAATTTCATCATTCTAGCTGTAGTCGTTTAATTGGTACTATTTTTATCCCTCTGTACCATTGTATCCCTTGAAGGTACGAATTTCGAAAAATCCGTTTATTTTCCGTGTCTACGCAGTCATAGGAATGTATACTCAGAATTTCATGACTCTAGCTGCGGTCATTTGGTTGGTAATATTTGTATCCCATTTTTCCATTTTAACCCCAAAAAGTACAAATTTCGAAAAATCTGTTTATTTTAAGTGTCTACGCAATCAGAGGAATGTATACACCGAATTTCATTATTCCAGGTGTAGCCGTTTGGTTGGTACCATTTTTATCTCTCCGTACCCATTGTATTCCTTGAAGGTACGAATGTGGAAAAAAAACTTTTATTTTTCATGTCTACGTAGTCAAAGGAATGTATACTCCGAATTTCATGACTCTAGATGCAGTCATTTGGTTGGTACTATTTTTATCCCCTTTTTCTATTTTGACCCCAAAAAGTACGAATTTCCAAAAATGAGTTCATTTTCCGTGTCTACACAGTCAGAGGAATGTATACTCCGAATTTCCTGATTCTAGCTGCGGTCATTTGATTGGTACTATTTTTATCCCATTTTTTCATTTTATCTCCAAAAAGTACGCATTTTGAAAATTCCGTGTATTTTACTTGTCAATGCAATCAGAGGAATGTATACGCCGAATTTCATTATTCTAGGTACAGCCGTTTGGTTGGTACCATTTTTATCCCTCTATTCCCATTTTACCCCTTAAAAGTACGAATTTGAAAAAAATACTTTTATATTATGTATCTACTCAATTAGAGGAATGTACACACCGAATTTCGTGTTTCTAGCTGTTGTCGTTTAATATGTACCATTTTTATCCCTTTTTTGCCCCATTTCACCCCCTACAAATAAGAATCACTTTATGGTGCATGTTTTTGCTATAAGGGGAATGCGCATACCAAATATCAATCAAATATAAACAGACATATTCAAAAAACTTGCTTAAACACGCTAAAATATTAGGGATTATTATGGGTATTTTTAGTCCTTGTGAGGGAAAATTTTTTCCCTTTGGGCCGATTTCGCCCCGTTGCAATCCCAACCGATCTACGACTATAAGACGCATTTATGGAAAATTTGAACGTTCTAGCTCCTTTCGTTTAGATGCTAACGTGCTTTCAACAGACGGACATGGCTAGATCGCCTTAGAATTTTATGACGATCAAGAATGTACATACTTTATAGGGTCTCAGGTCGATATTTCAAGGTGTTACAAACGGAATGACAAAGTTAGTATACCCCCATCCTGGAGGTGGAGTGTATAATGACGATTTTTCAAACATGATCATCTTCAAATGATGTGTCACATTTTCATCTTGATAGCTTCGTTAGTCGTCAAAATTTCCACATTTGGGGGATTACGGAACCCACTTCTGATTTTGGAAAATAAATATTGCCACAACGTGTGACTCTTTGGTGCTGGATGCCTCATTGGACCACATGAGGCTGGTCAAGCAATAATTTTTTTCCCGTGAAAGAAACACTGTGTCACAGTGTTAATGAAAATTCATATTGTGCACCGTACACTATGAATCACATTACAAAATGTGAACTCTACTTAGTATTCCGTTCAGTATCCTCATTAAAGTCTTGACAATTATGATTTCTAGCAAAAAATCCCACTTGCTCCTTAAATTTGTGGCTACAACACTTTGTTGCCACAACTATTCGGTAGGTTATGGGTGGGTGGGTGCGAGTCTGTTACGGTAGCATAATTAAGTAGCTTGGCTGGAATAACATTTGTAAAAACTCGCGTAATAATTTGTTTCCCTCGTTACACTCCAGGCGAGTTGTTCGTGTGGGACACTTGGGAATATAAGTTAAACTTGAATTTATTTTTATTTATTAGAATTGACGACAGCATAAGGTGAATAACTACAGCCCGGTCTCTTCCTGTGTTAAAATAAACACCCGTAATGTTCAGACGGCTGGAATTAAATATACAGTGAAAGTACTATTTTTGGAAAACTCTTTTAGCAAAATATGTATAAATATGAATAAAATATGTAGAAAGTGAAATGCAATATGGACACAATAAAACAAACCAAAAACAAGCATATAAAGGGTGATTTTTAGCTATTATCTTTTTGGCAACACTGGTTTAAACAGCTGACGCACGTTTCGTGTTTTGTTTCACTGTCAAACATCTTCAGTTTGGTCTATAATTTAACCATGAATCGTCTTACAAACGAACAACGCTTGCAAATTATTAAATTTTATTATCAAAATGCGTGCTCTGTTAAGAAAGTTCATCGTGCGCTTCCATTTTATGGTCAGTTTAATCGACCCACTGAAGCGGCTATTCGGGCTATTGTGACTAAATTTCGCACCAAATTTACATTGTTGGACATTAAACCACGAACACGCTTACGTAGAGTGCGAACTGGAGAAAATATCGCAGCTGTATCGGCCAGTGATAATGATGACCATCAATTATCGATTCGTCGCCGTTCGCAGCAATTGGGCGTCTGTTACTCAAAAACGTGGAAATGTCATGCGGATGGACCATTTGAGGCGCAGCCAAGGTCAATATTTGCATGAAATAATCTTCAAACATTAAATTATATGGACCGTTCTATCGATTCAAATAAAGATTTCATGCGTTTTTCTGAATTTTATGTGTTTTTTTTTTTTTTTTGAAAAACTTTTTATAGCTTTTAAAAAATCACCCTTTATTAAGAAATGCCCATGCGAATCGGAGTAGACTGACCGTATGGAGTTCTAATATATGTTGTTTTTATTAATGTACTACCACATGAACATGCTGGACATTCCAAACCGAAACTTTGAGTGGATGGAGGTTATTCTATGCCATTGTTTTGAAGATATTTAGTTTATTTTTTGTTTTTTAACCAATAACTCCGTTTTTACTATTTTTTAACTATCACCAATATATGAAAACCAATGAAAAGTCTAAAGAGGATACCCTCAAACACTCTCTACCTCGCACACACTCAGAAAAATAGCATTATTAAATCTGAGTAAAATCCATACTCCAATTTAGTTTAACAATTTACTCCAGTTTAGGTAAAATTTCCTTACGAGAAGGGAAATTAAATAGATATGAGTATACTTTATATAAAATATTACTCTAAACAATCACTGCGAAGGCGTCTACCTAGCCTCCGCAGCAGTCATGGCGAAATATCTCAACTCTTTCTGGTATGAGTGTTACATACTCTGAAACGAGATAATTTATCTCAATTATCAGTATAGTCGTAGTCAGGCTGAAAACAAATTTACTTGGTTGAGTATACATTTACTTGACATGACTACAAATTTACTTAGTTTGAGTAACAATTTAGTAGGACTGAGGAAAAAAATTGGAAACTCTTGACAGTTTTTTTCAAAGAAAGAGTGTACGTTAACAAACCAAGAACCATACTCCAACTAAAAACTTTATAAACAAAAAAATACCTTCTTTTTTGTAAAATAATTTTTGTTAATAGTGTCAGTTCTTGGTACTTACTCTAAATCAATTCTGAACGTGTTGGAATACAAAATATAGGGTGGGTCATGTAACATTTTAAATTTGAACTACCGATTACTTTGAAAGGGAGAATAACATTAATTTTTATTTTCAGGTTTATGATTGACATTTGCAAAATGTCGCTCGAACAAAATTGGAAAATATTACTTCCAAAGCAGTCATTTTTTACATGGGAAATTTTCGTTGCAGATGAAGCTCATTTTCATCTCAGTGGCTATATCATAAAGCAAAATTGCCGCATTGGGTTGATCGGATGAGGTATTACCGAGCCAGTCGTGGTAGCCATATAAATGATACTGTATTCCATTATTAAATGGCAAAGTTCAACCTTTCCAATAAAACCAGAAATTTGAAAAAAATATAAAATAACTTACTTTATGCAGGCTTCAAAAAATTTGAGGATGTTCCCGACTAAAATAAATCCCTAAATATTTTGGCATTATCACTATTCATTCGTGTCCATTAATTATTTATAATAAATATTTTTAATTTCGACGGCAATCACGCTTATAATTGTTGTGGAGTAAGTACCAGAAACATTATCATGAAACTTGTGGAGCTCTTAGTGACACTATTAAAAATAAATAAAAATTATTTAAAAAAATAAAGGTATATTTTTTGTAAAATAAAAAATAATAAATAAGAAACAAATTAAAATAAAATAAACTAAAATAAGATTTGAAAGTTTTCCGTAAAACTAGAAGAAATTTGCTTGAAATTAGAAAAAAAATATATTTGGGTCTCATAAAAAAGTAATATTTTTTGAAATTACTTTAATTATTCAAATATCAAATTTCAACTGATTTCTACTTCCGCATGGAACATAAATTGGTTTTAGTTTATCCTTGTTTCTGTCAAGGATAAACTAAAACGCAATTCGATATTTGAAAATATTTTTATAATCACTTTAAATATAAACAAGTAAGGAAAGGCTAAAGTCGGGCGGGGCCGACTATATAATACCCTACACCACTCCCTGCGTATGAACCTCGCTTTGATTACTAAACCCAGGTATTTCATGGAAGCAATTTTATGTAGTTCATATAAATTATACAGTTACTATAAATTCATCTTTAGTCATATTTAAGGTATATGGTTAATAATATGGTAATTGATCCAATTATCCGACAGACAAATACAAATATAACTATAACTACATTTTGGGCGTGGTCCAAAACATGGGCCTATATATTTATCATTCACGGTAGGTATTCCTAGTTGAAAAATATCATGATCTGAAAATGTTGATGAAGATACGATGTAAGATGTAGTTTCTAGAGCTGTAATAGATCAGAATGGGGCCCCAATTGGCTTATACCAAAGTATGGACATATGGGCATCTCCCAAACAAGTAAGGAAAGGCTAAAGACAATTCGGTAAAAAAATGAATTCGGGAAGGATTTTTGCATCCCGTAAATGTATGTGTTTGATAAAAAATTTTAAATCGGATAGGACATTTGTAAGGGGGTATATTGAAACCTGGAACGATGTGACCCGCTTTCACCATGTATGTTTATTGGTGAAATATAATATGTAAAGTTTGGCCAAAATCGGATAAACATTCGGGAGCAACATTTGTATGAGGGCTATATCTAAATCTGAACCGATCTTACCCAAATTCCGCATATGTGTTTCTAGTTGGATTATAAGATGTTGTGCCAAATTTAAAGAAAATCGGGTAAAATATGTGGTTTCTAAAGCGGAAAAAGTTAAATCGGGAGCGACATTTGTATGGAGGCTATATCTAAATCTGAACCGATCTTACCGAAATTCTGCATAGGTGTTTCTAGTTGGATTATAATTTGTTGTGTCAAATTTAAAGAAAATCGGGTACAAAATGTAAAATATGTGGTTTCTAAAACGGAAAAAGTCAAATCGGGAGCGCCATTTGTATGGGGGCTATATCTAAATCTGAACCGATCTTACCCAAATTCTGCATAGGTGTTTCTAGTTGGATTATAAAATGTTGTGCCAAATTTAAAGAAAATCGGGTACAAGATGTGGATTTAAGAGCGGAAAAGGTCAAATCGGGGCGACATTTGTATGGGGGCTATATCAAAATCTGAACCGATATTACCCACTTTCACCATAGGTGTTTCTAGTTCGATTATAAAATGTTGTGCCAATTTTAAAGAAAATCAGGTACAATATGTGGTTTCTAAAGCGGAAAAAGTGAAATAGGGTGCGACATTTGTATAGGGGCTATATCTAAATCTGAACCGATCTTACCCAAATTCCGTATAGGTGTTTATAGTTGGATTATAAGATGTTGTACCAAATTTAAAGAAAATCGGGTAAAATATGTGGTTTCTAAAACGGAAAAAGTCAAATCGGGAGCGACATTTGTATGGGGGCTATATCTAAATCTGAACCGATCTTACCCAAATTCTGCATAGGTGTTTCTAGTTGGATTATAAGATGTTGTGTGAAATTTGAAGAAAATCGGGTAATATATATGCTTTATAGGGCGGAAAAAGTCAAATCGGGATCGACATTTGTATGGGGGCTATATCTAAATCTGAACCGATTTCCTCCAAATTCAATACCGATGGTCCCTGGCCAGAAAAAATAACTTCTGCCAAATTTCATGACAATCGAACCACAATTGCGACCTGTAGAGTGCGAACAAGCTTAGATGGACAGCAGACGGACAGACGGACAGACGGACGGACGGACGGACAGACAGACATCGTTAAATCGACTCAGCTGGTGATTCTAAGCCGATCGGTACACTTAAAGGTGGGTCTAGCTCGATTATTTCTTGGTGTTACAAACATTTGGCGCGAAACTAACTTATAATACCCTATTCCACGAAGTGGTGTAGGGTATAAAAATATTTACGCTTTAGCCACGACCCTTCTTGTATCTCCCACGCAATTGTCTCTATTCTAGGTAAAATTAAATGCTTCATAACTCCTTTACCGGTGCTTGAAATCCATTATGACTTCATATTTGAGCTGGGTCCAATTGACACAAACTTCTAGTACCTTCCACAAACATCCTTTGGCGCTAAGCAAAATTTAAGTCCTTCCACACACATGTTCTCTGAGTGTGAGGGTATATGTGCCAATTAGTCTAAGTCACACTCTATCCGTTTTGAGATATGACATGGTTTATGTTTAGGTCAATTGAAAAATATTTTCCACCGAAGCACAACATTTTTTCCTTAGAATATCCTTCCTATATGGAACTTTTATAAAAAAATTCGTACCTTTAAGGGAACCACTTTCATTCTTCTCAAAATTGAAAAAAAAAAAATAAACAAAAAATATTTTATTTTAATTCGAAAAAGTAATATTTCCTTACCAAAAATGATAGAAAGCTCAAAATATTTTATTTCAAAAAATAAAAATATATATAATGTTACAGGTTGTTCCTCTATAAACTTAAAAAATAGTATTTATTTTTCCAATGATTTCATTTTATATGTTATTCAAATTATTTGATTCACTTAAAGTGGACATTATAATAAAAAATTTGTTTACATCACTACACATCAATGTCAGTGGACTTAGACCACTTTCAAACTAACACTAAAGACAATTTTGGTGTGCATAAAATGTCATTGTAACGGTTCCTTTTTCATAAATGTCAAAAAGAAAAGTTCTTAAATTAGAGATCTGATCAAAGTAAAGAGAAAAATTGTCACATCTCATTTTGTTGGATTTTTCACATAAGTCGGTTTAGCCGACTGACTTTTCTTACTTGTCTTATTTCTTCTTTGGACAAATATTCATGTGCATTCAAATTTCTCTTAAGCAAAATTCATGGGAATGTTTCCAAAATATTTCGATTTCCAGAAGAGAAGCAAAACAAACACTATTGCATTAAAACAATTAAATGTCATTATATTTTATATCAAACTTTAACTGAACATTCATTAAGTCACCGTGACCATCTCCCAAAACCTCTCCGTCATTTTGAAAGTCAATAAATACTTTACCCAGTGAAATTAAATTGAAATTGTTTTTGAATAAAATATTCCTTCTGACTAAATAAAGATAAGTTTTTGGGATAGCCTTAATTCGGCGAACATTAAAAGGACTTCCGACGCTGTCCGCCTGAATAGAAACTGCAATTTTTCGCCCATTCATTCAATTATTGACAAATTGTATATGAATAAAAGCGTTGCGAATACCTTTTAAACAGTAAAATGGCAGTGTCATATTGGCAACCATCCCCCATTTCCCGAGGAAACTTTTCTATTAATGCAAAGCATAGCTTTTAACAAGTTTTTCACACGTGTATCGCCACCAACTTACCAAGATGTCTAGGATGACTAGCCAAAACTGCGACCCGGTTGTATGGCAGCCAGTCCGATATGCACATGCATGCTCCCTTCTCTTAAGAATCATCTAACCAAAGTTGACGCAATCGTCGATATTTTTATTTTTTTCATTTTCTGTTCGTGTTATTGTTTACGTTTTTGTTTTGTTTTTTCCTTTGCAAAAACTACAATAACTATTTGTTTTGGTTATGGAATAAAATAAACAATTTCTGTAGTAAAACCAAAGACCACGAAAGAATAGTTTATTGTTTTGTATTGGTACGGTAACACTGGGCAACAAAATTGTAAAATAGAAATTGCATTTCAAAGTCCACTTCCATTGATTTTATGCGGAATCCATTCATTCGGATTCAACACGCAGCACCTTTTCAATTTGAGTCCAACAAATCCTTTTTGGTTAAAATTTGTCTTGACTTATGGAACCAGAGAATTGTATACCATTCGTACGAAATAAAATCAGTTGGAGATTTAAAAAAATATTTTTAGAGTCTGTCTTTACAGCGTATAAACTTTTAAACTACTGCTACCTAGTGTAGTCTTTCTTGTTACATGAAGCAGTCGGAGAGAACAGTGCAATGCCTTGCAGTACCCCATTTTAGGGTGATGATTAATTAAAAAAAAAATAAAATAAAGCTTAGGATAGATTTAAACCTCATAATGGTATAACAATAATTAGAATCTAACTTTCCCTTGAAATAAGACTAAGATTTACTAGAGGCTCTGGTCTATCGCTGCGGTAGCTAGCTATAATGGTCCAGTCACCCGGCTCAATACCTGAACCCAAAATTAAAATTTACTTTGTATGGTAATTCATAATGAATACATTATTTTATTCTAGTTCAATCTAATCCGTCTTATTTTTGTTTCTAAAATATATAAGACTAAAGGAAGAGTCAAAAGTTCAAGGCAATTTTGAAGCCAACTGACGAAACATTAGAATAAACAAGTAAGGAAAGGCTAAAGTCGGTCGAGGCCGACCACTACATTTCAATTCGGTGAAAGTAAAAACGACATTTGTATGGGAGCTATATATAAATCTGAACCGATCTCATCCACTTTTACCATAGATGTTTCTAGTGTAAATATAAGAAGTCCTGCCGAATTTTAAGAAAATCGTGATTACAAGAATAGATGGACAGACAGGCAGACGGACATGGTTAAATCGATTCAAAAAGTGATTCTATGTCGGTCGGTATTATAAACGGTGGGTCTATCTCGCCTCATTTTGGGTGTTACAAACAAATGCACGGAGACAGAATACCATGTGGTGTAGGGTATAAAAACAGGAAAGCAATTTTGAAGGCTTTAAAAATGAAAAGAAGATGTCATTTGGAGATACCGACAACGAAAGAAATCTTTACTCTGCGTAGCCATAGGAGAAACCCATTAAGTCCGGCTGAAGGTCTGCAACTCAGGATACCTTTACTCTGTCTAGTCGGACAGGTCACAATTGTTGTCCGATTGTCATGAAACATGGCAGAAGTTATTTTTGCTGGCCAAGGACCATCGGTATTGAATTTGGAGGAAATCGGTTCAGATTTAGATATAACCTCCATACAAATGTCGCTCCCGATTTCACTTTTTCCGCTTTAGAAACCACATATTATACCCGATTTTCTTTAAAATTGGCACAACATTTTATAATCGAACTAGAAACACCTATGCTGAAAGTGGGTAAGATCGGTTCAGATTTTGATATAGCACCCATACAAAACAAATGTCGCTCCCGATTTGATTTTTTCCGCTCTAAAATCCACATCTTGTACCCGATTTTCTTTAAATTTGGTACAACATCTTATAATCCAACTAGAAACACCTATGGTGAAAGTGGGTAAGATCGGTTCAGATTTAGATATAGCCCCCATACAAATGTCGCTCCTGATTTGACCTTTTCAGCTCTAGAAACCACATATTGTACACGATTTTCTTTAAAATTGGCACAACATCTTATAATCCAACTAAAAACACCTATGGTGAAAGTGAGTAAGATCGGTTCAGATTTAGATATCGCCCACATACAAATGTCGCTCCTGATTTGACTTTTTCAGCTCCAGAAACCACATATTGTACCCGATTTTCTTTAAAATTGAACTACCGATTACTTTGAACTTTGAATATTCTATCTTTCATATTCTACATTCTGAAATCAATGCATCCGCAATGAGTCACTGTTTGGGCTGGCGGCATCCTTGGGCCATGCACTGAAAAAGTGGGTTGATTGGATGAGGTACTGTCGAGCCAGTCGCGATAGTCTAACGATAAGATAGTCTAAAAACAAAGATAAAAAATTTGTTATATTAATGTATCTTCAATGAACTGGGTTTCGAATATTTTTTATTTTATTTTTATTTTCCTTACATTTTTTATTTGGGCAGAAGTATGCAAATTTCACACCTTAAATTTTCAACATCTTGGAAAAAATGAATAATTTTTCAAATAAATACTTAACTAAAGGTAGTATAATAAATTTATATTGGAAAAAATTAGTATATATGAAGTCAGTTAACGAATTTCAATGTTAAGCTTTTGTTACGTTCCGGATTTTATTTTTTTTCCTTCAGTCATATAAGATTCATTCCATGTCAAGCGGTACGATTTTTGACGTCGATAGGTCCAATTGTTTTGACATTTGGTGTATGCATTCTTCTCATAAAAATGTTGTACACTGGAGCGCCGATTTGCGTCGTTAATGGGGACCGGAGAAATGCGACGCAAACCGAAACGACGCAAATCGAATCACTTTTTTCGATATAAATGTTGATTGGGTCAAAAATTTAAATATTTAGTAAAAAATTGATTTTTGATAAGAAAGTCAATTTAATTTAATAATACATTAGTAATATATTTTAAAGTTGAATATGACGCCTTGATCCATTGGATGTATTAGGGATGTTGTGTTAGGCGGCATAAAAACAACTTTTACATGATCGGACAAGTCATCTGAAAAAATTGGATGTCCTGGTGCATTACAGACTAACAAAATCATTTTAAAGTCAAATGTCCAACCAATCTTTAAACAAGGTTGCAGTCATCCAAGCCTTTTATTAGCACGTCAGTGTACAGGAAGATCAAATTTTTTTAACATTTTTCATTGCTCTAGGATTTTGAGATTGGTAAATCATAAAAGGCTTAAATTTAAAATCTCCTTCTGCGTTTCCTCCTAAAAGGAGTGTAAGTCGATCCTAGGCAGTTTTAAATCCAGGACATGATTTCTCATTTTTCGACATATAAGTTCTTGATGGTAACCTTTTCTAAAAAAGACATGTTTCATGAGCATTCAAACACGCAAATTAAAAAAAATCACATGTGATTGTCTTTAGTAAAAAAAATAATCGTATGTTGCGACGCAAATCGGATTGAAGCAAATTTTTAAAAAGCGACGCAAATCGGAAGCAGAGAGACTCAAAGCGAATTGAGCCCAATTTAAAAAAAAACGACGCAATACGGCGCTCTAGTGTATACGTATTTTTGAAAAAAAAAAAATAGAAAACAAATTCGCGAGTTACGGCCAATTTAACAGAGAAAAAAATACGAGTTCTTCAAAAAGGTGTGTTCATTCAATCGCCTGTAACTCTTGAAATACTTTACTGATTTTAATATTCCTTGATTTCAAGGTAATTTTACGTACTTCTAAAATATTAAGGTGTTATGGTATAGTCGCGTTAGGTTTTTTTAAAGTTTTTACAACTTTATTTCTTTTATTTTGATTTACGAAATGATTACATTAATCCATTTTGGTGAAATTTTAAAGTAGATATTCTTAGTTTGCAAGTTGCAAAATGATGGGCTCTATTTTTGTCATCAAGAATCAAGAACTTTCAAAACAATCGCAGTTATCGATGTCAAAAATCGTACCGCTTGATATGGAAAGACTCATAAGACTTATTGCGATGAAAATGAATTTTCCATAATTACAGTCTTATAGCAATTTGGAAACCCTCATTTCATTTATGAGATAGGGTTTAAACAACTGCTATTTTCCGAGATAAAAAGGTCGTAACACCCGTAATCCATGTCCAATTTGTCTTTCCTTATCAATCCTTAATATTGCTGGTTGTGATTTTTAATTAATGTTGTTGAAAACCCTTAAAATTAAGCTAGAATTTTGTGAATCTATATTTTATTCATTGTAAAGAAAACGTTCAACAGGTGGTGATGTACTTGTCGAACATAACAAATTGCATGACTTGAATATTGAAAGTGAATGTTTTTATACCATCATTATGGTATCATTTTCTTAAATTTGATATTCTAACTTATTAATCTTCTTTTTAATTAATACCGTAACTTTGAATTACATTTTAACAATGTACAATTTAAATGACTATTAACACTGTTTCTTTTTCCTTTAAAAATAAAACCGAAGTCTAGAAAAAGGGAAATTTTTTACCTTTGTCGGTTAAAAAAATATGTTTAAGTGGCAATTTTGAAACTATAACGTACCAAAAAATTATCTAAGAATTATTTAACGCGGAACTTTTTTAAAAGCGGGATATTGCAGCACTAAAAATGTAAGCGGGATTTGACATCAAAAAGTGGGATAATCCCGTGAAAAGCGGTATGAATAGTCATCTTATGATAGTCATATGAATGATATTGTGTTCTATTATTAAATGAAAAAGTTCAACCTTTCCAATAAAATCAGAAATTTGAAAAAAATAATCAGTACTTTTTTATAGCCCATTATAATTTGAAATTTTAAATGGCCCATTCTGTACGTATACAGAATGTACTCTAGCAGCAGCCATTACTTCGGTACTAATTTATTTTATCCCTTTTTCCAAAATTTTCCCCTTTGCTTACCACCATTTGCATTCAATGTTGCCCGTTTCACCCCCTAAATGTATGGGGCGCGTTCACGCTATAAAAGTATTCAAGTTACTAATAATAAATATATACTAGAGTGATATCATCAAAAATTTGCAAATACAAATATTGAAAAAATTATTTTATAAATAAATATAATATTTTATTATTTCAAGCCACGAAATACAAGGGACAAATACAATATATATCAAATAATACTTCAGGCCAATTCAAATAATAAATATTCTTACATTTATATTTTCAGTGGGTGCTACAGTTGGTTGTATTTCCATTCTATTTTAATTCCAAAAGTAGAAAAATTCATTAACTCACGTACATAGTGCAAAATGACTTAACTTCATGATTCAACCAATTTTTGCGTAAAAAGTACGAATTTGGAAAAATCTTTCTTTCTTTCCAAAAGTAGAAAAATTCATTAACTCACGTACATAGTGCAAAATGACTTAACTTCATGATTCAACCAATTTTTGCGTAAAAAGTACGAATTTGGAAAAATCTTTCTATTTTGCGTGTCTATGCAGTCAGAGGAATGTATACACTTTTTCCAATTTCACCCCTCAAGAGTAACACTATCTAGAATCTTTTTATTTTACGTGTCTACGCAATTAGAGGGATGTACACACCGAATTTCATCATTATAGCTGAATTCGTTTAGTTGGTACTATATGTATCCGCTGTACCCACTGTATCCTTTGAAAGTACGAATTTGGAAAAACACTTTTATTTTTCGTGTCTACGTAGTCAGAGGAATGTATATTTCGAATTGCATGACTCTAGCTGCGGTCATTTGTTTGGTACTATTTTTATCCCCTTTATCCATTTTAACACCAAAAAGTACGGATTTCGAAAAATCCGTGTATTTTACATGTCTATGCAATCAGAGGAATGTATACAGCAAATTTCATTATTCTAGGTACAACCGTTTTGTTGGTACCAATTTTATCCCTCTATTCCCATTTTACCCCTTAAAAGTACGAATTTGGAAAAAATAATTTCATATTATGTATCTACTCAATTAGAAGAATGTACACAGCGTGTTTCGTGTTTCTAGCTGTTGTCGTTTGATATGTACCTTTTTTATCCCTTTTTGCCCCATTTCACCCCCGATGAATAAAAATCGTTTTATGGTGCACGTTTTTGTTATCGGGGGAATGCGCACACCCAATATCAAGTAAGTACAAGCAGACATATTGAAAAAATATGCTTAAATACTCTAAAATGTTAGGGTTTATTATGTCCTTGTGAGGGAAAAAATTTTCCCTTTGGGCCGATTTTGCCCACTTTTAATGCCAACCGATCTACGACTAAAAGACGTATTTATGTAAAATTAGGACCTCCAAGCTCCTTTCGTTTAGATGCAGACGGACGGACATGGCTAGATCGTCTTAGAATTTTATGACGATCAAGAATATATATATACTTTATAGGGTCTCAGGTCGATATTTCAAGGTGTTACATTTTATTTTAACATTATTTGATTTTAACATAATGAATAAAAAATAAACTATATCAATCGTAATAAACAATAAAAAACATATTTGTAGTTAAATTTAGTCAATGCACAAGAAAAAAAATAAAAATGTAAAAAAGATCATTCGTCCGTTTGTTTAGAACCGATTTGTTTCTTGGTTCGATATTTGTTATTTGGTCCTATATTCAATCACGCCAAAATACAAATCCTTTTTGTTGGTGCATAATTGGAAGTACGTTGGTACACACACACACATACATACAACGTATCAATATACGTTACCGCATATGAAAACGTAATAAATGTTTAGCAATATGTCTGCGATACACCCGTATGTATACATATTCACTGCACACACAGACACATATATACATACAATTGCGTAATGCACACATGTTGATTTTGCTTTTGTTCCGGACACGAGAGAGATACATTTGTATCCATGGAGGGATGTAAAAGTTCGACAGTATGGCATGAAGACTTATTGAACGAATGACGTTTTACCAAATTTATATCGTCCATGGTATAGTATGACGATCGGGCAACAATTGCACCTTTTACCTTGATTCGAAGAATTAAATAGCCTCAGCTGGTGAATCTAAGCCAATAGGTGGCTTCATTTCGATTATGTCGTGGTGTTACAAATATTTGACTTTGAACTAACTTATAATTCCCAATCTCATACTTTGGTGTAGGGTATAAATAATACGTGTAATATATTTAAAAAAAGAATAAAACACGACTCCCATGAACTAACTTATAATTCCCAATTTAACACTTTGATGTAGGTATAAATATTACGTTAAATATTTAAGAAAAAAAACAACTACGACTCCCATCCACTGTGCATTCGACAGTGTCTTGTTTTCCCCTATGAGTTATGCTAAATTCCCAATGACGACATTATCCATTCTATCAATAAAACTTATGGATTTTCACAGAAAAAAAACTTTTTCAACTTTCGCTCGTCTATAAACATACAATGAATGTGTTGTGTTTGTTGTGTGTTGTATTTGCACCTATTATTCCAGTAAAATTGAGAACTTTTGGCTAATTTTGTTCTTGTTATTGTTATGGTGTTTTTGCGGGAATGAAAAATTATTATAAATCGTTATTTATAATTTGTATTGTTTATATTTATTTTGGCCATTTAACATTTTATGGTATTGTGAAGATTAATATTCTTTGCATATGTCTGTCTGTCTGCATGTGCGGCATACGTGTACCCTGCTCCACAGGATGGACTGTGTATTAGGTTAGTCATAGTCGTTTGTAACACTTTAGAATGTTAGACTCTATATCTTATTCATGTTCATGGTTGGAAATCGATTAATTGTTGAAATAATTCTGCAACTTCTGTTCTTTTTGAAATTGCAAACAGGCACAAAGGACTGCCCGCCAAATTAAGATTTGGATAATACTATTGTACTTTTTGGGAATTTTCTAGTTTAAGAGTTATATAAAGGGTCCGCCAAATAATTTTTTTTTTTGAAAATGCTATAAAAAAACTACTGAATATTTTCTCAAATTTCCTTTTTTATTTGAAAGTACAATCCTTCCGGTTAATAATGGAAAATAATTTCATTCAAATGGCTGCCTTGGCTGGCCATGCAGTAGCCTACACGATCGGTCCAATTTATAAGCCCATATAATATTGTCCTTTAAAGCGTCAATTGTCTCTGGATTGTCGGCGTAACACTTATCTCTGAGGGCACCCCACAAATAATAGTCCAACAAATAGTCCAAAAATAGAAAAATAACGTTAGATGGCGGACCCTTTACAATCGACAAAAATCCTTCATTTCTTCCGGATTTTGATTTAGTATTTTTTCATCTTTTTTTAAAAACACTGAAAAATAGTTGCAATGCTAAAAGAGGACTACGAATTGAAAATGAAATATATTTTACGGGATATGTGCACATACAGACGATTAAAGAAAGACCCAACGTCAGGACTACAGAACAAAAACGATAAACTTGTGGACAATGGATGGATTGACAAATAAAGTAGCCACGGCTTCCACAATTTACGGGCTTCCAAAAATCCACAAAGACGGCATTCCTTTACGACCAATTTGCTCTTCAATAAATTCTCCCGCATATGGACTATCAAAATACGTTGTTGGCATTTTAAATAATTTGACGAAGGATTCCCAATATAACATAAAGGACGCGATAGAATTCAAATCTAAAATTAATAATACCTACATTAATGATGACGAAATATAAATTTCCTTCGACGTAGTCTCCTTGTTTCCAAGCGTACCGGTAAACTTAGCTATTAAAACTATAAGAGAAAAATGGAACGACATTGAGGACTATACTACAATACCCATGGACTTATTCTTAGAAATATTAACGTTTTGTATTAAAGATACCAGATATTTTGTCGCCAGCTTCACCGATTATTGCAGATATTATAATGGAAGAATTACTAGACGCCTCAATGCAGAAACTGACGATAAAGCCAAGACACTTAACAAAATACGTAGATGATTTATTTGGTATTGCAAAGAAAACAGAAATACAAAGCTCATTAAATGTATTGAATTCTTTCGATAATCAATTACAATTCACAATGGAATGTGAACAGGACAATAAACTACCATATCTTGACGCGATTGGTACCAAAAAGAGGCAGCATCTGGAAGATTAATAAATTTTTACTCCAAACATCCTCGACGTATAAAAATCAACAACGCGACTAACTTCATCAACAGACTTTTCAACATTAGTGACGCAGAATTCCATAAAAATAACGAAAAGAAGATAAGACATATTTTAAAATTAAATGACTTTCCTAATAAAACCATTACGGAATTAATAAGACATGTGAAGAAGAAACGACCTGGAAAACTGAATGAACCAATTTTAAAAATATATAAACCGATGACATATGTTCCTGGCTTCTCGGAAAGATTCAAAAACTCCAACATTTATAATAAGGACAACATACAATTAGCCTTAAAGAGCAACAACACAATTAATGACCTTTTTAGCAGGACAAAATCAAAAATAAACAAAGAAGAAAAATCAATTATCGTAGATAGTCGTGTCCCTACTGACCAGAGAATGAACTACAAGACTGACACTGACCACTGTGCACAAATATATCGAAACATTGTTGACAAATATGGACGAAAACAATAGCTTTAGTTGAGAAAGTACTTCGAAACGAAAGAATTCATTGGTTTTGCTAAAATGTAATTAATGTGATAATTTTTGTTTTGTCTTTTTGTATAATTAATTTTAATTTGTATTTTTAAGTGAATATCCCTGAGGATGATCGTCGATGACGATCGAAATATCGGAAAAGTTTTTTTTTGATTTGTTCATGACCTCAAGCCAGACTATCCGGAAAAATAAAAAAAAATAAACTGAAGAATATTTGTAATTGTGTAGGTCATGAAACGGATTTTTAAGATACCTCATATGAAAAATCTCACAATATTTTTATAAGAAAAAGGACTACATTTTTGAAGGATATAATTATTTAAAATTTGTTTGTTATTTTTTTGGTAGTCCTACAAAAACGCATAGGTACCAAATGAAAGATGGCGCTTTGGACAATCTAAATGATTTTCGTAAGTTTAGGAATTTTTTATTTATATAAATCCATTTATTTTCAATGATAATAATTTACAATTTTATAAGTGACCCAGCGCCACTTGGACATTATTGGGGCGAGTTGGCATATGTTTATGACTTCATTAAAAAAGTAAGCAATTATTCATCAAATTTGAATTTTTAGTAAACAATTGTGATAGATATAAAAGAAAAATTACAATAGAAGCATTTCTATACTTTGGAGTAGATGTGATTTCAAATTAGATTTAAATTCTGAAATTCTCGAAATACTTTTAAGAGTTTGAGGCAGGTGATTGTACTCAGTGCAGACGATGTATTCGATATGTTGTTTCGTGGTTTCCAGTCTACACCAGTTTATTGATTCTTGCATATTCCAGAATAACAGCAGCATCGTGTTCAATTTGACACCTCAATATTACGTCGTGGTTGTACGGATAAAATAGACTTATATCATCGGCATACAGTATTAATTTGCCGTTCAATCTGAGATTAGCAATGTCATTGACATGTATTGTAAACAGCAGCGAGCCTAATACACTACCCTGCGGCACGCCATGTTTCACAAGTCCTACATTGCTTGTGCAATCAATTAATTCCACATACTTATTTCTCCCTTGTAGATAATTTTCCATAAATTCCAGTGAATTTCCAGTAATATTTGAAACAAAACAGTTGAAAAAAGATCTTTTAAAACTTTAAAAATTACAAAAAATTATATCCTTCAAAAATGTGTAGCCCTTTTAAATGCAAACTTGACCAGACTTTGAAAAAACTAAGTATACAATTTTGTTATATTTTGTAACAGATTTCAGAATTATATAGACATTTCCATGACCCATTAAATGTTATTCATTTTGTCCCTCTGTATTGCAAATAATTTATATGCGAATTGTTTGTAATTGTAGGAAAATCGGGTTTTTGGCAAATTAAATAAAAACGGTGGACTGGTTTTTAATTATTGCAAAAGAGAAACACAATTTTTTTGGAGAGAAACACCGGATATATTTTAGGGATAAGATAAGTAAGGGCCCCCTAAATTTCTTTCTTCTGCTTCTTACTCAGACTAGCCTTTTAGCCAGGACATTTTAGAGACAAATAACTCAAAATGCCGATGCAATAGAGACAATTGGTAAATTAATTTGATTCTTTCGATATATCACTCAGTACACATTTTTGGTTACACACGGTTATTTTATGACGATATTTTAGTATGGGGGTCTCAGAGGTAGTGTCCGTTTTGCACCCAGAAGACTCGAATTTTTATTACTTTTATAAATAAACAATGTTAAATATTGCATAATTTTAACAATATAAAAATGTTTGCTTAAAAAATACAATTTTTTTTATTGTACTTCAAATATTTCATTTTTTAAGTCTTGGAAATATAACCATGTACGAACAACACTACGTGATAAAAGACCAAAAAAAAGTGTCTCCCAGTTCTGCCCAAAGTCATGTCTTTTTTATGGGCACCCAAAGATTTGGGGCCTCGGTGTCATTTTTGCGAAAAAAGTGATAATTTTCTCAGACTCACATCTTGCAAACCGTTTGTAATTTTGATTTACTCTCTGAGGCAAAGTTGTAGCTCTTGTCATAAAAAATATAAAATAAAACAAGTAAGGAAAGGGCGGGGCCGACTATATGATACACTCCACTTTCTATCCGAATACAATCCAACTCGGTAAAAAAGTGAAAACGGGAAGAATTTTTGTATGTTTCCTAATCATAGGCTAATATGACCTGGTCCAATTTGCCAAATCGATAAACAATTTGTATCGGGGCTATATCCAAACATGGAATAAAGTGACTAACTTTCACAATAAGTTCTTCCAGTTCAAATATAACGTGTTATGCTCAATTTGAAGAAAATAGGTGAAAATTCGTGGTTTCTGGGGTAGAAAAAGTCTATCCGGGAGCGAAATTTATATGAGAGCTATATGTAAATCTGAACCGATCTAACACATTTTTACCTCAGGTGTTTCTAGTTGAAATATAAGATGTTTTGCCAAATCTGAAAGCAATCTGAAGACAATCTGATACAATTTGTGGTTTCTAGAGCGGAAAAATCAAATCGGGAGCGAAATTTGTATGGGAGCTATATATAAATCTGAACCGATCTAAAACATTTTTACCACAGGTGTTTCAAGTTGAACTATATGATGTTTTGCCAATTTTGAAGAAAATCTTTTGAAATATGTGGTATCTAGAGTGAAAAGAATCAAATCGGGAGTGAAATTCGTATGGGGGCTATATCTAAATCTAAACCGATTTTCTTCAAATTAAATAGCGTTCGTCCTTGTGCCGAAGAACTTCGTTGTGCAAAGTTTCATTTGGTTCTGTGTACAATTCCAATTCGTGATTACAAGAATATATGGACAGACAGACGGACATTGCTAAATAGATTCTAAAAGTGATTCTAAGTCGATTTGTATAACTAACAATGGGTCTGTCTCCCTTCCTTTTGGGTGTTACAAACAAATGCACAAAGACATAATACTCTCGTGGAGTGTATAAAAAATGTCGTCGAAAAAATCTTATAGGCTGTAGTATGACTAGTTAGCGTATACGTGCTGTTGATTAAGGATAATATCACTCATACGCACTGTAGTCGGGCTGGCCATTAACAGAAACAGTCCTGCAAGATATATTTCCTACCTAAACGGTGTTAAGAATCATTCTTAGGAAGTTCATATGTTCTAGAAAGTTGTTTATTGAGATTTTAGGTAAGTTTTTTCATTTTGTATGTTCACAATTTTTGTTCTTTATGACAAGAGCTACAACTTTGCCTCAGAGAGCAAAATGATCACTTTTTGCAAAAATGACAACGACATGACTTTGGGCAAAAATGGGAGACACGGGTCTTTTTTGGGTTTTTGTCACGTAGTGGTGTCCATGTATGGTTATATTTTTTCGTGTTGCACTGTTTTAATACTACATAATATCAATAAAATTAAGTAGTGTTAATTTATTTAATGTTAATTTAATTTGATTTTAATGCGCGTTATATATTAATTCATACTAAATAAATATTTTCTTAAGTTTCCTATTGTCAGTTCTAACGAACAAAATGTCTTACTTTAGCACTCACAACAGAGGAAAGCTGAGACGGTTAGAGTAGCGGCGGATTTTTTAAAACAGAAATGGGAACTAGTGAAAAATGGTTCCTTTGCTTTCACTTTAAAATAACTTTTAAGACTTTCATAATAAAGGACATCCCTCCTATAACAACTCCATGTTAAATTAATTGATGAAGATCCCAATTTTCATTAGTTCCGAATCACTAGATGAACATCTTTTTCCCTTCTTTGGGTGCTCTCTTTTTGCTGGGATGTAATTCAATCCCATCCATTAGACATTGTAACTAACAAATTGATTTAAAAATTGGACAAAATACTTTATTTTATTTTAGGTAGAATTCTAACGATGAAACCAAAAATTTATGGATAAATGACCCTAATTGAAGAAGTAAGAAGCGACCTATAAAGTGCTGAAGCGACCTATAAAGTCAGAAAACATATTATTTGATTATGTATGATTTCAATAATAATAATCAAATTTCATATTTTTTGAGGATTTTTAAAAATAATACAGAATATTTTTATTGCGTTTTTCGTACTAGCAAAAAAGGTTTTCTACAAAAAAAAAATAATCCTAGTCGATTGTTCCTAACTATTGTCTTGTCTGTCTATGGGCAATTTTTCTGAATTTATAGCCGTCGTACTTACTTACCTTTAAGTTAATGTTTAACGTGATCAGACGTATATTCCCAAAATTTTAGTAAAAAATAAAAAATATATAAATTACATAAAAATGCACACAAAAATAAGTTATTCGGTCGCGGACACATTTTCTTATTTTGGTTCAGAATTTCAAATGGAATTTCTGAATATCAACTGATGTGTTTTAAATTTTAAATGGAATTTCTGAATACTGAACTTAAATCAAACTCCAATGATCGAAAAGAGGGATTTTATTGCTGGATTTGTAAAAATCATATGTTTGATTCACCCATTCCGACCTAGTGCACTAGGTCCTCGTAACATTCCGTTCACAACTTACATAGCAGACCTGTATTATTTACAGCATGTACAGCACAACAAACAACACTGACGTTCATTTATACATGTACACATGCTGTACTCGTATATCCATTACAAGAGAGTGTTTGTGGGGATGTATTTCGTTTGGACGTTGTTTGCGAATATTTTCTTGATGTTTGGGGTATTTGTTTTGGTGGTTTAACCACAAATGTTCAACAACAAAAGCAAAAACAAAATTTTTATATAAAAAGAAATTGTGTTAGAATGCTTAAATATTCGCGCCTTAAATAATGAATGAAATAATGATAGAATTATCTTCATAATATTTATGATTTTATCTTAACCTCAGTGAAAATTTTATTAAAATTACATTAAAAAGTCGTAAAAGAAACACTTCATAAAATATATGAAATATGTTTCATAAAACATATAAACAAAATTGAAAAATATACGAACAAAAACAAAAATGATTATATTGAAAATTCGTTTTGAATTATATGGGCGGTATGTGATGGGCGTGGCCGATATTGATGAAACTTTATATTTTTTCTTAATTGTGTTTAGAAAATGCTGGGTGTTCACCACGCTGCAAGCAGTCC
The DNA here is from genome assembly GCA_947397865.1 of Polietes domitor. NCBI lineage: Eukaryota > Metazoa > Arthropoda > Insecta > Diptera > Muscidae > Polietes > Polietes domitor. Next base: position 52,120,258 of record OX377620.1, read on the forward strand.
CTACATTTTTATACCATCCACCGCCAGGATGGGGGTATACTAACTTTGTCATTCCGTTTGTAACACCTTGAAATATCGACCTGAGACCCTATAAAGTATATATATTCTTGATCGTCATAAAATTCTAAGACGATCTAGCCATGTCCGTCCGTCCGTCTGTCCGTCTGTTGAAAGCACGTTAACATCTAAACGAAAGGAGCTAGAACAAAGGGAAAATTTTTCCCTAACATGGACTAAAAATACCCATAATAACCCCTAATATTTTAGAGTATTTAAGCACATTTATTCAATATGTCTGCTTGTACTTACTTGATATTGGGAATGCGCATTCCCCCTATAACAAAAACGTGTATCATAAAGTGATTTTTATTTGTAGGGGGTAAAATGGGACAAAAGGGATAAAAATGGTACCTATCAAACGACAACAGCTAGAAACACGAAATTCGATGTGTACATTCCTCTAATTGAGTAGATGTATTTTTTCCAAATTGGTACTTTTAAGGGATAAAATGGGAATAGAGGGATACAAATAGTACAAACCAAACGACTGCACCTAGAATAATGAAATTCGGTGCATACATTCCTCTGTTTGCGTAGACACGTTAAATAAATGGATTTTTCCAAATTAGTACTTTTTGGGGTTAAAATGGAAAAAAGGGATAAAAATAGTACCAACCAAATAACCGCAACTGGAGTCATGAAATTCGGAATATACATTCCTCTGACTGCGTAGACACGAAAAATAAAAGGTTTTTACAAATTCGTACTGCCGAATGGAAATACACCCAACTGTAGCACCCACTATCTACCAATATTTATGATATTAAAGCTTTTTAAAGACATAAATATAAAAATATTTATTTTTTGGATTGACTTGAACTATTTATCCGACATATATAGTGTAAACGTATCGGTAGCCTTGCCTTGGAAGTATGGTTTGAAATAATAAAAATATTATATTTATTTATAGAATAATTTTTTTAATATTTGGTTTGCTTTGGCTATATTAAAAATAAATTTTCCTGTAATATTACTAAACTTCTACGAAAGTTGACAGCCTCTGTGGAATGCAATCCATGGTGGAGGGTTTATAAAGTTCGGTCCGGCCGAACTTAACGCCGTTTTTACTTGTTTTCACTCAAATGTATGCAAATACGATCCAACTGAGTGTCGTCTGAGATAAGATCACGAATATCCGAAGAACCAACAACATACAAGTATCGATAGAGCAGCTACTCACATCCCACATTACGACGGTGAGCAAGAGATGTGGGTTAAAATTAACACGGCAAAGTATCTCCTAGAACTAAGTAAGTCAAATTTCATCAAAATCGGAGAGAAGAGACAAAATGAGTTTTTCTTGTAACTCAAATATCCAACTGAGGTACACACATTTTTTGTAAGTATTCATCTAGCCCTATCACTGTGCTAAATATCGGTTCAAGATTGCACTTTTAGTAATAATTACAACAATTTGACAATTTTCGCCAAGATATCTCTTTTCGTTCAAAAGTTACAGAATTGATTCCAAAAATCGATTTGGAACCTCTGAGCGTGGTAGAGAGTGGTGCAGGATATCACAGAACATCACTGTCCCACTTTAGAATTTTAATTAATTTAATTGGTATACATATATTAGATAATTTAAAAAAAGTAAAAACGGAGTTATTGGTTAAAAAACAAAAAAAATACAATTTCTGACAATGGCATAGAATCACCTCCACCCACTCAAAGCTTCGATTTGGAATGTCCAGTATGTTCATGTGGCAGTACATTAAACTAATCCCAACATATATTAGAACGTCATACAGTCTACTCTGAGTCGCATGGTCATTTCTTAATATATGCTCCATTCTGGTTTGTTTTATTGTGTCCACATTGTATTTCACTTTCTACATATTTTATTCATATTTATATATATTTTGCTTAAAGAATTTTCCAAAAATAGTACTTTCACTGTATATTTAATTCCAGCCGTCTGAACATTACGGGTATTTACTTTAACACCGGAAGAGACCAGGCTATAGTTATTCACCTTATGCTGTCGTCAATTCTAATAAATAAAAATAAATTCATGTTTAACTTATATTCCCAAGTGTCCCACACGAACAACTCGCCTGGAGTGTAACGAGGGAAACAAATTATTACGCGAGTTTTTACAAATGTTATTCCAGCCAAGCTACTTAATTATGCTACCGTAACAGACTCGCACACCCATCCATAACCGACCGAATAGTTGTGGCAACAAAGTGTTGTAACCACAAATTTAAGGAGCAAGTGGAATTATTTGCTAGAAATCATAATTGTCAAGACTTTAATGAGGATACTGAACGGAGTACAATGTAAGTCCAATTCTAAAAAGTAAAATTTAAGTTCTTGCATACACATGTTCTCGAAGAGTGAGGGTATATATATGTAAGTCGATTTAACCGACTGCAACTTACTTACTTGTTTTTCTGATCCGAAATGTCGTCAATGAAAATAAAAATAATATAGAGAGCAAGGATAGAATTAGGGTTTGGGGTTTCCCGGACTTTTTTCATTTCCGGGAAAACGGGAATGAAAAGTTTCATATTTTGACAAACACATTCGCTTTTAATTTGTAATATGACAGTATTTTTAAAAAGCACATCCGTTACTAAATATTGTTATTTTAAACCATATTGGACATACCTAAAATAACAATATTTAGTAACGGATGTGCTTTTTAAAAATACTGTCATATTACAAATTAAAAGCGAATGTGTTTGTCAAAATATTTTACATTTTACAAATATTTTATTCTAGACTAATTGTCGTCATAAAATTGAACATTTAAATCATAGGCACAAGTGCCTGACAACAATAACTCGTATGGCTGAGAACGTCTTTAATTTAGACGATTCATTCGTCTAGAGACGAAAATATTTAACAGCAACGGTGGGAAATATTCTAAACTGTAAAAGCAATAGAAACATTATAAAAAATTAAATTTAATTAAATAAATTCATAAAAAATAAAACATTGAAATAGTCCAGTCATTAGTTCTTACAGAAGGTCATTTAAATATACCGTAGGATATACATATTTCTATTCCTATTAGATTTCTCTCGAAAGTTTCCAGGTGAACAATTTTAATGTTTTCCCTATTTTTATACCATTTCTTACTGGCTTCATATGTAAAATAAATTCTTCATTAAGAATATTTTCACCTTTTATCTCGTAGATTCTTCTGGTAAAACAATAAATTTAAAGTTAAACCAGACAACACGGGGGGTTAAGTATTGACACTATGTCAGCCATAGTATTGTCAGTATGATATTTTCGATTTATAAAGGGTGATTTTTTAGCTATTATATTTTTGGCAACACTGGTTTAAACAGCTGACGCACGTTTCGTGTTTTGTTTCACTGTCAAACATCTTCAGTTTGGTCTATAATTTAACCATGAATCGTCTTACAAACGAACAACGCTTGCAAATTATTGAATTTTATTATCAAAATGCGTGCTCTGTTTCCATTTTATGGTCAGTTTAATCGACCCACCGAAGCGGCTATTCGGGCTATTGTGACTAAATTTCGCACCAAATTTACATTGTTGGACATTAAACCACCAACACGCTTACGTAGAGTGCAAACTGAAGAAAATATCGCAGCTGTATCGGCCAGTGTTAATGATGACCATCAATTATCGATTCGTCGCCGTTCGCAGCAATTGGGCCTCTGTTATTCAAAAACGTGAAAATGCCAAAATTGGACTAAGCGGATGGACCATTTGAGGCGCAGTCAAGGTCAACATTTGCATGAAATAATCTCCAAACATTGAATTATATGGACCGTACTATCGATTCAAATAAAGATTTCATGCATATTTCTGAATTTTATGTGTTTTTTTTTTGAAAAACTTTCCTATAGCTTTTAAAAAATCAACCTTTATTAAAAATCCTGCAAATATCCTAATAAAAAGTGTGTATTCCCCTAGCTAGCAAAAAATAGCGACTTAGATGTAAAGAAATGTTCATTACTATTGTCAATAATGTAAATATATGAATTTAAAATATAATTAAATATATAAAAAATAATTTCCCAATTGTACAGTAAAACTAAATTAGTGCTCAAAATAATCAATAAAATATTTTTTTAATATTTCCCGTATTCCCGGGAAATTTAAAATTGTTCCCCGGGAATTCCCGTCCAAATTTTTCCGGGAATTCCCGGGAAACACGATTCGGGAATTCCCGGACCCCAAACCCTAGATAGAGTGCTGCGGTAATTCGCTTCCTTCCTATACTCGTTGAATTAGGTTCTACATCTGACGAAACTCAATATCGATCAAGAGAAGTCACTGCCACCACCAAAATCTATGATCTTTAATAAAGAGTGATTTTTTTGAGGTTAGGATTTTCATGCATTAGTATTTGACAGATCACGTGGGATTTCAGACATGGTGTCAAAGAGAAAGATGCTCAGTATGCTTTGACATTTCATCATGAATAGACTTACTAACGAGCAACGCTTGCAAATCATTGAATTTTATTACCAAAATCAGTGTTCGGTTCGAAATGTGTTTCGCGCTTTACGTCCGATTTATGGTCTACATAATCGACGGCTCATTTCTGGTTGAATGGCTACGTAAATAAACAAAATTGCCGCATTTGGAGTGAAGAGCAACCAGAAGCCGTTCAAGAACTGCCCATGCATCCCGAAAAATGCACTGTTTGGTGTGGTTTGTACGCTGGTGGAATCATTGGACCGTATTTTTTCAAAGATGCTGTTGGACGCAACGTTACGGTGAATGGCGATCGCTATCGTTCGATGCTAACAAACTTTTTGTTGCCAAAAATGGAAGAACTGAACTTGGTTGACATGTGGTTTCAACAAGATGGCGCTACATGCCACACAGCTCGCGATTCTATGGCCATTTTGAGGGAAAACTTCGGAGAACAATTCATCTCAAGAAATGGACCGGTAAGTTGGCCACCAAGATCATGCGATTTGACGCCTTTAGACTATTTTTTGTGGGGCTACGTCAAGTCTAAAGTCTACAGAAATAAGCCAGCAACTATTCCAGCTTTGGAAGACAACATTTCCGAAGAAATTCGGGCTATTCCGGCCGAAATGCTCGAAAAAGTTGCTCAAAATTGGACTTTCCGAATGGACCACCTAAGACGCAGCCGCGGTCAACATTTAAATGAAATTATCTTCAAAAAGTAAATGTCATGGACCAATCTAACGTTTCAAATAAAGAACCGATGAGATTTTGCAAATTTTATGCGTTTTTTTAAAAAAAAAAGTTATCAAGCTCTTAAAAAATCACCCTTTATGAGTGCACCACACACTGCTCGGTTTCATAGACAAAAAAACAGAAAACTAAATTGCTTCGAATTTAAAAAATCGCAAAGATATATAGATTTTTTGTTTTTTTTTTATAAATCATATTAATTTTTAAATATTTATTTTTTGTTATAGTTTTTTCGTTTGTATTTTTTGGTCTGTAATCAGTAATTGATTTGAACTAGGATATTGTGCTGGCTCAAGACCATTTTGCATCTATATTTAATAGAATGCAAATTTATTAACAAATGGCATCGTGACATTTATTACTTGGCTGCAGACTACCACGATCATGATTTCCACCCCGTCAAAGGATTTTTCAAGTGGTTTCGCAGCGACTTTTCAACATCAAACCCGGCCTCTATAAGGAGATGATTCTCACAAACGAACGAGAATCACAACTCACTTGCCGAATATGCGCTTAAAAAATCGCACCAAGTAATAAAGTACACATGCCATCTTACAAGCATCTCATTGAGTTGCATATGTAAGTATGTGTATATGCAGGTATAGTTACCCAGCAATACTTCTGCCGTGCCAACGCTCATTTGTTTTAGTTTTTTCGTTTGCATTTTTTTTGGTCTGTAATCAATATTTGATTTGAACTGGGATATTGTCCTGGCTCAAGACCATTTTGCTTCTATATTTAATAGAATCAAATTTATTTAAAAATCAAATATTTATTTTTGAAGATAATTGAGATATATGCTTTGGTGTACACACATATATACTCACATGGCAACTCAATGTGACAAAGTGCTTTATTACTTGGCGCGATTGTTTTTGTCTCATATTCGGAAAGTGATTTGTAGTTCTCATTTGTTTGGGTGAAGCATTTACTTAAAGAGTCCGGATATTTGGTTGAAAAATCGTTACGAAGCCTCCTGAAGAAAATCGTCAAGGGCCCAGTTTGAATAAAATTTTAAAAATTCTGAACTTTTGACTGCACCAAAATAATTTGCTTGCTTTTGCCTATTGTTTTTATTTTAATTCTTTAAAAAGTACCTAAGGCTAAATTATGTACTCGTCAAGTACGAATTATTTTGTTATACCCTCCACCTCCAGGATGGGGGTATACTAACTTTGTCATTCCGTTTGTAACACCTTGAAATATCGACCTGAGACCCTATAAAGTATATATATTCTTGATCGTCATAAAATTCTAAGACGATCTAGCCATGTCCGTCCGTCCGTCCGTCTGTCCGTCTGTTGAAAGCACGCTAGCATCTAAACGAAAGGAGCTAGAACGTTAAAATTTTCCATAAATGCGTCTTATAGTCGTAGATCGGTTGGGATTGAAATGGGGCGAAATCGGCCCAAAGGGAAAATTTTTTCCCTCACAAGGACTAAAAATACCCATAATAATCCCTAATATTTTAGCGTATTTAATCATGTCTTTTGAATATGTCTGTTTATATTTGCTTGATATTTGGTATGCGCACTCCTCTTATAGCAAAAACGTGCACAAGAAAGTGATTCTTATTTGTAGGGGGTAAAATGGGGCAAAAAAGGGATAAAAATGGTACATATTAAACGACAACAGCTAGAAACACGAAATTCGGCGTGTACATTCCTCTGATTGAGTAGATACATAATATAAAAGAATTTTTTCCAAATTCGTACTTTTAAGGGGTAAAATGGGAATAGGGGGATAAAAATGGTACCAACCAAACGGATGTACCTAGAATAATGAAATTCGGTGTATACATTCCTCTGATTGCATAGACAAGTAAAATACACGGATTTTTTAAAATTCGTACTTTTTGGGGTTAAACTGAAAAAAGGTGATAAAAATAGTACCAATCAAATGACCGTAGCTAGAGTCATGAAATTCTGAGTATACATTCCTCTGACTGTGTAGACACGGAAAATAAACTGATTTTTCGAAATTCGTACTTTTTGGGGTCAAAATAGAAAAAGGGGATAAAAATAGTACCAACCAAATGACCGTAGCTTGAGTCATGAAATTCGGAGTATACATTCCTTTGACTACGTAGACATGAAAAATGAAAGGTTTTTTCCAAATTCGTACTTTCAAGGGATACAATGGGTACGGAGGGATAAAAATGGTACCAACCAAACTGCTACACCTCGAATAATGAAATTAGGTGTATACATTTCTCTGAATGCGTAGACACTTGAAATAAACAGATTTTTCGAAATTCGTACTTTTTGGGGTTAGAAAGAAAAAATGGGATAAAAATAGTACCAACCAAATGACCGCAGCTAGAGTCATGAAATTCGGAATATACATTCCTCTGACTGCGTAGACACGGAAATAAACGGATTTTTCGAAATTCATACTTTCAAGGGATACAATGGTACAGGGGGATAAAAAAAGTACCAACTAAACGAATACAGCTAGAATTATGAAATTCTAATTGCGTAGAAATATCAAGGGTGTAAAAATGGTACCAACCAAATGGGCGCAGCTGAAATAGATAATGGTTTGATATAATTAAAATATTATATTTATTTATATAATATTTTTTTCAATATTTGTATTTGTTTTAGTTTATATTTTCCTATAATATTTATTGCTGCACTTCTACGAAAACCGACAACCTCTGTGGAATGCAATCCATGGTGGAGGGTATATAAAGTTCGGCCCGGCCGAACTTAACGCCGTTTTTACTTGTTGGTCATTCCGTTTGTAACACCTTGAAATTATTTTCTAGCGCATTTTCTATTTTCAAATACACTTGATTTTACCCTCCACCTCCATTCCCTTTGTAACACCTTGAAATATTAACCTGAGACCCTATAAAGTATATATATTCGTGATCGTCATAAAATTCTAAGACGATCTAGCCATGTCCGTCCGTCTGTTGAAAGCACGATAGCATCTGAACGAAAGGAGCTAGGACGTGCGTCTTATAATCGTAGATCGGTTGGGATTGCAACTGGCCGAAATCGGTCAAAAGGGAAACAATTTTCTCTCGCAAGGACTGAAAATACTCATAATAACCCCTAATATTTAAGTGCATTTAAGCATGTTTTTCCCCTATAACAAAAAGTGATTCTTATTCGTAGAGGGTGAAAAAGGGCAAAAAGGGATAAAAATGGTACCCATCAAACGACAACAGCTAGAAACAGGAAATTCTGCGTGTTCATTCCTCTAATTGAGTAGATACATAATATAAAAGTATTTATTTCAAATTTGTACTTTTAAGGGATAAAATGGGAATAGAGGGATAAAAATGGTACAAACGGTTGCACCTAAAATACTAAAATTCGGCGTATACATTACTCTGATTGAGTAGACACGTAAAAAGGGATTCCTCCAAATTTGTTAATTTTTGGGGTTAAAATGAAAGAAGGTAAACGTTGTACCAACCAAATGACAGCAGCTAGAGTCATGAAATTCGGAGTATACATACCTCTGACTGCGTAGACATGAAAAATAAAAGGTTTTTCCAAATTCGTACTTTCAAGGGATAAAAATAGTACCAACTAAACGGCTACAGCTAGAATGATGAAATTCGGCGTGTACATCCCTCTAATTGCTTAGATGCGTAAAATAAAGCACTTTTTAAATTCCCCAAAATTTGCGTTGAATGGTGTAATAGACACAAGGAACTTAAACTCTTAGAAATTCTAAAATTATGTCATACACACCATAAAGTTTATCTTATCCTGTTGATAGCACCACATTGAGCACTCTTTTCATTTTCGATACAATCACCACTATTTCCATTTTTTCTTTCAAAAGAAACTTTCCGTAGGAGTTATATAATTTATTAATATTGGCCAAAACTATCCAATATCCCCTGCCACTAGAAAAAAAACGAAGAAAACATCACCCAATAACTTCCTGCAAAAAAAGAAAAAAATAACTAAGAAAGGATATCCAACAATTGACTCATACGAAAGCCGTATGCTGTCAAGGACATTTTACAATTACAACTCATACGGTCGACAATCATTGAACCCAAATCATGACAAACAAACATATCCATTGTACACATCATCAGCATCCTCATCCTCATGCTCATGTGGAATACGCATCATACAAGTTGTGTTTATGTTTGATTGTCCGAAATAAGAAGAGGAAGATGAAACTCGAACATCGAGTAAAAGCCATTGAATGGAACTATTTCACACACATTGCCACCGCTGATGGTGATGATGATGATGACGACGGCGAGATTGGTTGCAGACGGAGAGAGAGACGGACAAATCCATGGAGCAGGGATCGCCATTCGTGTAGTGGGTGCTGGTGATGACGACTAAGATGCTGATGAACATTCAAGAATCCCAATTCAAAAATAACAAATTCCTCGACATGAAGTAAACGATGATGTTGCCACAACAAAAGGAAAAACACACACACAAAACAAATAAAAAAGGAAAATGAAACTGAAACGAAATGGAAAACATGATGAAGTATTTCTACTCGTACGGACTGGGAAGTAGATGAACATGTTCGTTTGCTGGCTGGCTGGCTGACTGTCTGTGCCGAGCTGTGCGAAATGGTCTCCAGCATCCGCCAGTCAGTTGGTGTTTGGATAGCGCAGCGTATGGAACTAAAAGCGAAAACGGTTACAGGCCAAAGTGTAAACTTTCGATTTAAGGAATAATAATACAAAAGATAAAACCTAATCGTACGAGTGATTAACTCATAATACAAGTGGTAAACAAAGAGAAAATATTTTGAAATAAGTGCTCAATAGCAGAAGCGTTGGCTAAAAATGTGAAATTTGTTTTTAAAAATAAATTTTAAAAATATGCATTAAAGTGCCGGAAAAAGAATTATAAAGAAAAGAATTATAAAAAAAGGAATGCAAATAATTCGTTTTAATCAATCTGTGAAAGAAGTGTGTGGTATTCTTAATAAGTGAAATTTAAATTATTTTAAATGCTAAAGAAGCAAAAATTAAAAAAAAATAAAAATATTTCTTGAATTTGAATATTCGAATAATAAAAAATAATATAAATATTAATCATACGTGGCACAGTGTAGTGCTTACATTAGCTGAGAAAATATTTGTTGTGTCCCGAAAGAAACAAATGTTTGTGTCTGGCGAACTTTTTTACGTTGGATAGCACTAGTGGTCAACTTTTATAGTTTTACGGAATTGTAAAGCCGAAAAAAAAAATAAAAAATGTTTACGATTTTTTTAATTTTACTTTAAAATGTTCTAAAGTCGAAGAAGTAATATTCCTTTTTGATCTATTTTTCAATTTACTTTTAAAATACATAATTTGGTCCTTAAGTGATATTTCTTAATTTAAAAAAATTGAATTTTTTCTAACTTCTCGGATTTTTGTATGTTCAGTTGGGAATATCAATCCAAAAATTGAGAATTTTTTAAATTTACTTTTAAAATGCCCTAATCTGTGAACAACATCCATTTATAAATATAGAAATTATGGTCGTTAAGTGATATTTCTTAATTTAAATAATTTTGCATATTTTCTAAATTCTCGGAATTTTGTATGTTCACTTTTTCATAGAAACAGTCTCCAAAAATTGAGAATTTTTTAAATTTACTTTTAAAATACATAATTTGTGAACAACATATATTTATGAATATAGAATTATCGTCGTTAAGAGATATTTCTTAAATTAAATAATTTTGCTTTTTTTCTAAATTCTCGGATATTTGTATGTTCAGTTGCGAATATCACTTTTGCATAGAAATTGTCTACAAAAATTGAGAAAAAAATATTTTTCAAAAAAAATTCTGGCACAAAAAATAGAAAAGATAAGTGTCGTAACTTCTACATTTATTCTTAGATTTTCTTCAAATATGAGGAATTCCTTGTGAAACGAAGTTATTCCGATTAACAAAATTTTTCTATCTGGAGAATTTTCGTTTTTTAGCGCAAAAAATATAATGGAAATTGATTTTTTTTTAAATTTCACCTTTTAATTTTTATACACTCCACGAGAGTATTATGTCTTTGTGCATTTGTTTGTAACACCCAAAAGTAAGCGAGATAGACCCATTGTTAATTATACAGATCGACTTAGAATCACTTTTTGAATCATAGCAATGTCCGTCTGTCTGTCTGTCCATCTATTGTTGTAATCAAATTACAGGTCGCAATTATAGTCCGATCCTACCAAAAATTGGCACAAGTAACTTTTTTGGATCAAGGACGAACGCTATTTAATTTGAGGCAAATCGGTTCAGATTTAGATATAGCCCCCATATAAATTCACTCCCGATTTGACATTTTCCGCTCTATAAACGACATATTGTATCCGATTTTCTTTAAATTTGGCAGAACATCTTATAATCCAACTAGAAACACATATGCGATTTTGGCCAAACTATACATATTATATTTCACCTATTGCGTTCCAGGTTTCAATATAGCCCCCATACAAATGTCCTTTCCGATTTAACATTTTTTGTCAAACACATATATTTACAGGATACAAAAATCCTTCCTGTTTCAACTTTTTCACCGAATTAAATTGTATTCGGAAAAAAAGTGGAGTGTATCATAGAGTCGGCCCCGCCCGACTGTAGCCTTTCCTTACTAGTTTATGTTCAGTTTTTGTAAAAAATAACTTTGTCTAACTATTTGCATAATATACTTAAACTAAACCGATTCATGTTCAACGCATATGCGGCCGAAATAATTGTCTTAAAATTAAAATAATAGTGGATTTAATGGAAAAATATATAATAATGCGAAAAATGTATAATAAAACCTACATCTGATGAATAGTAATAAATATAAAGAAAATACTCTTTCCACAAAAGACACATTTTTCAATTTTTAAATTAATAATATTTATTATTATTATTAATTTTATGGACAATAACATTTTCCAAAATTAATGTTCTTTAAAATTGAATTATATATGGAAGAATTTTTAAGAGAGAAAAATCTTATTTTTTTGTTGTTAATAAAATATATAATAATGGGAAAAATGTAGAAAACCTACATAAAACAAAATAAAAACAAGTAAAAACGGTGTTAAGTTCGGCCGGGCCGAACTTTATATACCCTCCAGCATGGATTGCATTCCACAGAGGTTGTCGGTTTACCTAGAAGTGTAGTAATATTACAGGAAAATATAAATTTTTTAATATAGCCAAACCAAAACAAATACAAATATTAAAAAAATAATTTTATAAATATAATATTTTAATTATTTCAAACCATTATTTATTTCAAATCAAAAAATAAATATTCTTATTTTATATTTTCAAAAAGCTTAAATACCATAAATATCGGTAGATAGTGGGTGCAACAGTTGGTTGTATTTCCATTCTATTTTAATTCCAAAAATACAAATTTTTAAAATGCATTATCAGACGTACATAGCGCAAAATAACCTAACTTCATGATTCAACCAATTTTTGCCGTAAAAGAAAAATTACGAATTTGGAAAAAACTTTTTATTTTGCGTGTCTATGTAGTCAGTGGAATGTATACACCGAATTCCATTATTCCAGCTGCTCCCATTTGGTTGGTACCATTTTTACCCCTTGACGTTTCTACGCAATTAGAATTTCATCATTCTAGCTGTAGTCGTTTAGTTGGTACCATTTTTATCCCTCCGTACCCATTGTATCCGTTGAAAGTACGAATTTGGAAAAAACCTTTTATTTTTCATGTATACGTAGTCAAAGGAATGTATACTCCGAATTTCATGACTCTAGCTGCGGCCATTTGGTTGGTACTATTTTTATCCCCTTTTTCTATTTTGACCCCAAAAAGTACGAATTTCGAAAAATCAGTTTATTTTCCGTATCTACACAATCAGAGGAATGTATACTCCGAATTTCATGACTTTAGCTGCGGTCATTTGATTGGTACTACAGTCGAACTTCCATATAGCGAATCTCAAGGGGACCAAAAAAAATTCGTTATATAGAAAATTCGTAATATAGAATTATTTTAAAAAACTTTTACACCACCAAAATCAGTTAAGAAATACCATCGGACTTAATCTTGTGTAACTCGAGAAAAAGCACTGAGAGCGGTGGCACATCTATACGGTTTATTTGTCTATGATGTGAATCTCACACACAAAAACAAATAAAAAATGAAAATATGTGTGTATGGTGAGAGTGAAAAATGTGTTTATGTAAAACTCGTTATACGGAGATCAAAAACGCATGAGCATTCGAGTTACGGGAGTAGAAAAAATTCGTAGTAAAGAAATATTCGCTATAAGGAAACTCGTTATAAGGAGATCAAAACATACTGAAAATTTAACGAAATTGCAGTGTTCTGGAAATAAATTCGTTATATAGAGAACTTCGTTGTACGGAAGTTCGTAATAGAGAAGTTCGACTGTATTTTTATCCCCTTTTTCATCTTAACCCCAAAAAGTTCGAATTTTGAAAAATCCGTGTTTTTTTTTCTTGTCTATGAGGAATGTATACACCGAATTTCATTATTCTAGGTACAGCCGTTTGGTTGGTACCTTTTTTATCCCTCTATTCCCATTTTAGTACGAATTTGGAAAAAATACTTTTATATTTTATATCTACTCAACTAGAGGAATGTACACACCGAATTTCATGTTTCTAGCTGTTGTCGTTTAATATGTACCATTTTTATCCCTTTTTTGTCCCATTTCACCCCCTACAAATAAGAATCACTTTATCGTGCACGTTTTTGTTATTAGGGAAATGCGCATACCAAATATCAACAGACATATTCAAAAAACATGCATAAATACACTAAAATATTAGGGATTAATATGGGCCATTTCGCCCCGTTTCAATCCCAACCGATCTACGGCTATAAGACGCATTTATGGAAAATTTGAACGTTCAAGCTCCTTTAGATAGCTAGCGTGCTTTCAACAGACGGACATGGCTAGATCGTCTTAGAATTTTATGACGATCAAGAATATATATATATATATACTTTATAGGGTCTCAGGCCGATATTTCAAGGTGTTACAAACGGAATGACAAAGTTAGTATACCCCCATCCTGGAGGTGGAGGGTATAAAAATGATTTTTTCGCAGGGAGACACAATTTCTATCTTTAATTAAAAGATAACTTTTTATGGAAAATATAAAGAAAATAGTAGAAACTTTTAAAAGCAAGAAAAATTCTAAAAAAATATTTTTGTTATTATTAAACAAAAATTTTAAAAACACAAAGAGGGTCATAACTTATACATTTATTTATAGATTTTCTTCAGATATGTCTTGTCTTATTTTCTTCAAAATATAACCGAAAATATTTTTCTTATTTTATGGATTTTTCGTGCCAGCAAAAAAAAGGTACTTAAACAGAAACGTTAGACGTATATTATCCATAAAAATGTTTCAAATAAACATTGTTCCTTCGTTGGTATAACTATTAAACAACCAAGAAACAAACAAAATATTTATCTATTATTCTATTTTTTTATTTTTATGGCTTTTTCGTTCAATTTTTAGAAAAATCGATTACGCTATGCCACAAAAACTTTGCCGAAGGGCAATGTATAATAGCTTCTGTTAAATGTTGGCTTTCTAAATTCGAAAATGATACTAAACAATTTTTAATGGATCAATTTTTTTAAATTTTACTAATATTCTAATTTTCCTCAAAGGTACCTCTTATATTTGTAATCTCATGTTGCAAATATAAGTCAGATTAAAGGCATTAATTAAAGATTATTATGATGCCTACGTTGCCACATATCACTTTTACATAGAAACACTCTCCAAATATTGAGAAAAAATAAATTGTCAACAAAAAACTTTTTTCTGGCCCAAAAAAATAATTTGATGAAATATGAAATAAGGGTCATGACAGTAATATTTCTTCAAAGATTTTCTGCAAATATGAGGATTTCCATATAAAACAAATGAGAAATTTTCGAAGGTCTTCCGATTTTAATGAAATTTGGTGAATGTATGGTACACACTAGTGACTGGTAAATCGATTCCGATTCTAATCGAGAATCGATTTTATGGGTCCAAAATCGATTCTTTTGGAATCGATTATACGCGACAAACTTTATACTGGAATCGATTATTGATGCTTCTGAATCGAAATTTATTTTAATAGATAATACCGAGAAATATGTACAATTGTCGGTAACAATTTGTGAAATTGAAAAGTTGGAAAAAAGTAAGTTGTGAATTCTATAATTAAAAACAAAAGAAAATCTGGAATTACTAAAAAAACAAACAGGCAGTGTGGAATTATTTTAAAGAAATTGAAAATGGTACAAAATATAAGAACTCAATATGTTTCAAACAGTGTTTTTTTTTTGTGTGGTAACACATCCATACCTTCCAAGCATTTGGAAAAGTTCACAAAATGTGGCATAGATATTGCAACATATACTTAAAATTTCAATGCAATATTTCGCGAAAGTTGGAAAATCATTTATATTTTAATATGAAGATCTTCTAGTAAATTTTTAATACTTTCGTCCGATATTCGTCGTCGCGAAAATTTCATTTCATTAATGCATCTATCATTAGAATTGCGTCTTTTTTCAAAAAGTCGTTTGCAAGTTGAAGCGAATATTACATAAAACTCGAATTCCCCGGGTATGAAAAGCGGACCTCGAAAAAATCCAAACACGGTCAGTAAGCCTGTAAGCAGACAGACTACTTTCAAACTATATGCTTTTGTTAAATGAAAATATAAATATTTGTTATTTAAAATAATTATTTTTTAAAAATATTAAAGAAGGGGAATCGAGTTCGTAAAAAATAAATTATTTTTTTAATTTTATTGTTGTCAATATAAAATATTTTATTGAATTTTTATAAATTCACAGGTAAATACTTTTCAAACGTATCTTCACGCTTTAAAATATTTCTTACCAACATAAACTTCTACATTCTGCGAAAAATCGGAAGACGAATTTTAATTTTTGATCCATTTTGCATATAATCCGATAAACTGATATAAACCGATTCCGATTAAAAATCGATTATCAGGTCCGATTCTTCGTTTCTAGGAATCGGATTGAAAAATAGTTGATCGGGAATCGAAAATCGATTCTCGCCCTTGATTACCATTCACTAGTACACACATTGCAAGATATTGTGGTCTTAATAAGCTCCGATAACAAAAACGTTAATAAGAACATAATTTTTTACTTAAGATAAAAAAATATATTTTTTCACAATACAATATAAATAATTGTATCAATACAATATAAATAATTGTTTAAAATTTTTTTTTTTGGTCTGTAATCAATATTTGATTTGAACTGGGATATTGTCCTGGCTCAAGACCATTTTGCATCTATATTTAATAGAATGCAAATTTATTTACAAATGGCATGGTGACATTTATTACTTGGCTGCAGACTACCACGATCATGATTTCGACCATGTTGACTTTTTTGGACTTCGATAACAATAAATTTGACTTACACTTAATTATTCAGGCTAAGTCCAACATTTTTAACATAAAATTATTTTTTCAAAATTTGTTTTCATACACAAATTGGAACAATTTTTCTTTTAAATATTGAAAACTGTGTCAACATTGTAACGTTGAAGTTCTGTATATTTTACAAAATGGGGTTTACATAAGCAGTCGTAACTCTTGTTGTGTAAAATTTGTTGAGACAATTTCTTTTAGTGCAATAAGAACTAATGGAAGTTAAATAAAACATATTTTTTTGATATTTTTAAAATTTATTTATTTTTTTTTGAAAATTTTTCTCTTTTCCGATTTTCTCAGCAAATCTACACCTATACAGGTTCTAAATACAGAGTGGACTTTTCAGTAGTTTCCGAGATATCGCCTAGTACTTTTATGATACTACTTTATTATACCCTCCACCTCCAGGATGGGGGTATACTAACTTTGTCATTCCGTTTGTAACACCTTGAAATATTGACCTGACCGCTATAAAGTATATATATTCTTCATCGTCATAAAATTCTAAGACGATCTAGCCATGTCCGTCCGTCCGTCCGTCTGTCCGTCTGTCCGTCTGTCCGTCTGTTGAAAGCACGCTAGCATCTAAACGAAAGGAGCTAGGACGTTCAAATTTTCCATAATTGAATAATTGGATTGAAATCGGGCGAAATCGGCCCAAAGGGAAAAATTTTTCCCTCACAAGGACTAAAAATACCCATAATAATCCCTACTATTTTAGCGTATTTAAGCATGTTTTTTTAATATGTCTGTTTATATTTGCTTGATATTTGGTATGCGTATTACCCTTATAGCAAAAAACTGCACCATAAAGTGATTCTTATTTGTAGGGGGTGAAATGGGGCAAAAAAGGGATAAAAATGGTACAAATTAAACGACAACAGCTAGAAACACGAAATTCGGTGTGTACATTCCTCTAATTGAGTAGATACATGATATAGAAGTATTTTTTTTCAAATTCGTACTTTTAAGGTGTAAAATGGGAAAAGAGGGATAAAAATGGTACCAACCTAACGGCTGTACCTAGAATAATGAAATTCGGTGTATACATTCCTCTGATTGCATAGACAAGTAAAATACACGGATTTTTTCAAAATTCGTACTTTTTGGGGTTAATATGAAAAAAGGGGATAAAAATAGTACCAATCAAATGACCGCAGCTAGAGTCATGAAATTCGGAGTATACATTCCTCTGACTGTGTACACTCGGAAAATAAACTGATTTTTCGAAATTCGTACTTTTTGGGGACAAAATAGAAAAAGGAGATAAAAATAGTACCAACCAAATGACCGCAGCGAGAGTCATGAAATTCGAAGTATACATTCCTTTGACTACGTAGACATGACTGTGTATACACGGAAAATAAACGGATTTTTCGAAATTCGTACTTTTTGGGGACAAAATAGAAAAAGGGGATAAAAATAGTACCAACCAAATGACCGCAGCTAGAGTCATGGAATTCGAAGTATACATTCCTTTGACTACGTAGACATGAAAAATAAAAGCTTTTTTCCAAATTCGTTTTTTCAAGGGATACAATGGGTACGGAGGGATAAAAATGGTACCAACCAAACGGCTACACATGGAATAATGAAATTCGGTGTATGCATTCCTCTGATTGTGTAGACACTTAAAATAAACAGGTTTTTCGAAATTCGAACTTTTTGGGGTTAAAATAAAAAAATGTGATAAAAATAGTACCAATTAAATGACCGCAGCTAGAGTCATGAAATTCTGAGTATACAATCCTCTGACTGCGTAGACACGGAAAATAGACGAATTTTTCGAAATTCGTACATTTTGGGGTTAAAATTGAAAAAGGGGATACAAATAGTACCAACTAAATGACCGCAGCTAGAGTCATGGAATTCGGAGTATACATTCCTCTGATTGCGTAGGAATCGGAAAATAAACAAAATTTTCGAAATTCGTACTTTCAAGGGATACAATGGTACAGAGGGATAAAAATAGTACCAACTAAATGACTACAGCTAGAATGATGAAATTCTAATTGCGTAGAAACGTCAAGGGGGTAAAAATGGTACCAACCACATGGTCGCAGCTGGAATTATGGAATTCGGTGTATACATTCCTCTGCCTGCATAGACACGCAAAATAAAAAGTTTTTTTCCAAATTCGTTCCTTTTATATTATGGCAAAAATTGGTTCAATCATGAAGTTAGGTTATTCTGCACTATGTACGTCTGATAATGGATTTTTTTGTACTTTTGGAATTAAAATAGATTGAAAATACAACCAACTGTAGCTCCCACTATCTACCAATATTTATGGTATTTAAGCTTTTTGAAAATATAAATATAAGAATATTTATTTTTTGATGTGAAATAAATAGTGGTTTGAAATAATTAAAATATTATATTTATTTATAAAATTATTTTTTCAATATTTGTATTTGTTTTGGTTTGCCTATATTAAAAAAATTATATTTTCCTGTAATATTACTGCACTTCTACGAAAACCGACAACCTCTGTGGAATGCAATCCATGGTGGAGGGTATATAAAGTTCGGCCCGGCCGAACTTAACGCCGTTTTTACTTGTTTTTATTATTTTCTTTTCATTTTATTATTTTCTTTTTATTATTTATATTGAAATTTATTTAAAAAAATCCTATTTTAATTTTTTCTGCTCTAGAAACAACATATTTCAACAGATTTATCTCCAATTTGGTAAGACGCCATATATTTCAACTGGAAACAGATCTGGTAAAAATAGGATAGATCGGTTCACATTTATATATAGCTCCAATACAAATGTCTTCTCCGATTTGACCCTTTCCGCCCTAGAAACCACAATCTTTGACAGTTTTTTTTTTAATTTGGCTTATATTTCAACTAGAAACAGCTCTGGTAAAAATAGGATAGATCGGTTCAGATTAATATATAGCTCCCATACAAATGTCTCTTCCGATTTGACCCTTTCCGCTCTAGAAACCACAATCTTTGACAAATTTGTTCAAATTTGGCTTATATTTCAACTAGAAACAGCTCTGGTAAAAATAGGATAGATCGGTTCAGATTTATATATAGCTCCCATACAAATGTCTCCTCCGATTTGACTATTTCCGCTCTAGAAACCACAAACTTTGACAGATTTTCTTCAAATTTGGCAAAACAACTTATATTTCAACTAAAAACAGCTCTGTTGAAAATGGGTCAGATGAGTTGAGATATATATCTATATGTATATCCGTTAAAAATTACGCTACTGAAATGATTATTTCCGCTCTAGAAATAACATTTTTGAACAGTTTTTTTTCTAATTCGGCACATCAGCTAATGTTTCAAATAGATGTTACTATAACGAAAGTGGGTCACATCGGTTCAGATTATATATAACTCCCGATTTGATTCTTTCCGCTCTATAAACCACATATTTAACACTCCATAAAATTTGGGAAAGCGTCTAATATTTCAACTAGAAAACCTTTGCTAAACATGGGTCAGATCGGTTCAGATTTGTATGTAGCTCCCATTCAGAGTAGGATCGCAAGTAGTTTCTGAGATATCGGCACAATTGAGGAAAATTGGTGAACGTTTTTGGTATTACAAATCATTATGGTAGGCAAAATTATTTTTAAAAGTTGTGAAACATTGAAATTAATCTTATTTTGAGATTGAGAAAAGATTTGAAGAATCGTTAGTTTTGCCGAGTAAATAAAAAAAATATTTTTGAAAATTAAAAACAAAACTTTGTTTCCTGTCTATGAAAACAAAACAAAATGATCTCGAACCTGAGTAAATAGTTACAACAAAACTATGAAAAGAAAAGATTGAATAAAAAGCAAAACAGATTAAAAAATAAATAATGAAAATTAAATAAATTCCTTTTTTTGTTTTTTTTTCTCAGCATCTGTGGTCCAAATACTCTTTAAATTTCAAAGTGGGGTTTTCAGTAGTTTCTGAGATATTACGATTTAACCAAAAATCATGATTTTGTAATCCTTTTGCATGTTCAAAGAGGGCCACAACTTTATCCATAGATATTACATATTAAAAAAATAAAACACATTATTAATTTTGCTATTTTTGATGGGGTTTTCATACCTTTTCATTTTCCTTTCAGACGTAAATTTTCGAATAACATATATTTTGATACTCCATTTGATCGGAATCCGTATTTTTATTTTTTCTTTATTTGTGCTGCTCAGTGTAATTTAAAAGAACTACAAATACGAAATTATATATTGGTTTTAATTGCAAACAGGTACAATCGACATGTATTAATAACATCATAACAATAGAAAACATATTTATATGAATATTTCAAAACATTTTCAATGAATTCATTCCTGATAATGAAAATTGTACGGTGTAATATATAATTAAAAATACATACATATATTTAAAAAATATATACATTATATATTTGTTATTGTATTTTTAATCGAAACAGTAAACAGATTTTCGAGACGCCAATTATTATAGAATTTATGGCTAGATTAATGTCGCGCGGCGGTGTTTATTTTGCTTACGGTTTCCCGGTTTCCCTCCGACTCACAGTGGTTCCTACAAAATTAATTGTTTTTGGCTGCAACTGCAACCAAAATTTGTTTCGTATGTATTTTTTAATATTTTTTGCTCTTAACCCAGCCTTGAGTATATGTTGCTTAATATACTCAAGGTTAGATGTGTGAAGATTATCTCTTCTGTGATGCAAGAGTACAGAGTTTCAGTGCACAGAAAAGATGGAAAATGTGATTCAATTAAAAATGTTATTACTTCAATTAAAAATTTATCGATTTCGAAAATATACATTACTAGTATTTTGTACCCGGTGTTGCACGGGCTCATTTTTCCCTATTCCCCTACTTCGTATGCTTTGGAAGATAAAATGAGTAATTTTTGATAGTTTTAAAATATTGTTTGTGTGGGAGGTACCACCCCGCTTTGTCCTATCGTGACCTAGTATATCCAGGAACCATACTCTGTTCAGAAGATAGATACAGTAAAATTTTCAGGCGAATCGGTCCACCGCTATGGCGTCCTATACGCAACATACAGACAGACATTGGCTTATAAAGAGTGATTTTTTTGAGGTTAGGATTTTCATGCATTAGTATTTGACAGATCACGTGGGATTTCAGACATGGTGTCAAAGAGAAAGATGCTCAGTATGCTTTGACATTTCATCATGAATAGACTTACTAACGAGCAACGCTTGCAAATCATTGAATTTTATTACCAAAATCAGTGTTCGGTTCGAAATGTGTTCATGTGTTCGAAATGTTCAGCGATGAGGCTCATTTCTGGTTGAATGGCTACGTAAATAAACAAAATTGCCGCATTTGGAGTGAAGAGCAACCAGAAGCCGTTCAAGAACTGCCCATGCATCCCGAAAAATGCACTGTTTGGTGTGGTTTGTACGCTGGTGGAATCATTGGACCGTATTTTTTCAAAGATGCTGTTGGACGCAACGTTACGGTGAATGGCGATCGCTATCGTTCGATGCTAACAAACTTTTTGTTGCCAAAAATGGAAGAACTGAACTTGGTTGACATGTGGTTTCAACAAGATGGCGCTACATGCCACACAGCTCGCGATTCTATGGCCATTTTGAGGGAAAACTTCGGAGAACAATTCATCTCAAGAAATGGACCGGTAAGTTGGCCACCAAGATCATACGATTTGACGCCTTTAGACTATTTTTTGTGGGGCTACGTCAAGTCTAAAGTCTACAGAAATAAGCCAGCAACTATTCCAGCTTTGGAAGACAACATTTCCGAAGAAATTCGGGCTATTCCGGCCGAAATGCTCGAAAAAGTTGCCCAAAATTGGACTTTCCGAATGGACCACCTAAGACGCAGCCGCGGTCAACATTTAAATGAAATTATCATCAAAAGGTAAATGTCATGGACCAATCTAACGTTTCAAATAAAGAACCGATGAGATTTTGCAAATTTTATGCGTTTTTTTTTTTAAAAGTTATCAAGCTCTTAAAAAATCACCCTTTATATATTAGAGTGGCTTCAAAATAAAAGTTTTGGATGTTCCCGACTAAAATGAAAGATTGATTTGTTTTATGTGTTCTCTCAAAATATTTCGCTTTTATCATTGTCCGTTCGTGAGCTGGACGCGTTCAAAATAACCTCTATAAATCACATTTTTCTTGAATGAAATTCACGGTGAGAATGATATTTAGAAAAAACCTGCTACAAATTAACCTGGTCCGAGCCTTATCAAACCATATCAAAAACTTGCATTTTTACCCAGAATAGAGGGTAGAATTTTAACATTTTAGTGCAATTTTTGTTGCATTTTTTAGTTGGATTTGTGTTTTTGTTGGATCCTTCAACGGTATTGATCACCAATTGCAATTTTTAGAACTTCCTAACCCATTAAGGGCCGACAATTTTTTTCTTACTGTTGGTTCAAAGTGGGATAAATGTGATGTAAAAACTGAAATATGAGATTATTTACATCGTAAACACATTCTTGTCTTACAAAAAGCTAATTTTTGAAAAAACATCTGAAATTTTGGTTTTTCAATGGATAAATTGTGAGAAAAACTTCACATAAGATGTTACAATAAAAACGTGCGACATGATTTCCCTCCCAATAACGAGATTATATAGAAGTGAAACTACAGATCACTAATAGGAAAACTCATACTCAGTTTTTTATTTCGTGGCCGTTTTTCTTTTTTACTGGACTTTTAATTTCCAAAGGATGTAAATGTTTCAATAATTTAGTTTTGTACTTTTGCGTGTCATACAGTGGCGATATGGGCATCAAATGAAAGAGAAGAATATCTGCTAAATATACTTTAAATTTCATGCGTCTATCTATGTTAATTTAACGTTAAGAACAATTTCAATTTTTCCCCTTCAAAAAGTTTATGCATGTTTTAATTTTGAAGGAGGAAAATTTGAAATGATTGAATTTCTTTCCAAACAATTGCTTTATATAAGACTAGAATGTGTTTACGATGCAAATAAGCCATATTAACAGTATGAAAAAAATTGCAGCCCTTAATGGGTTAGAAAATTCTAAAAATTGCAATTGGTTATCAATACCTCTCCAACGAGCCCCTTAAAACATAAGTCGAACTAAAAATGTGGTAGTTATTGCGGATTTTATACAAAATGCATCAAAAATTGCACTAAAATAGTATAAATCTGCCCTTTATCCTGGGTCATATTGCAAGTTTTTAATATGTTTTGACTCGATAGCTGCAATTGCTTTCAAAGTTTGTGTATGTATTCTTCTCATAAAAATATTGTATACGCATTTTTGGAAAAAATTGATTTTTTCACGAGTTATGACCAATTTAATGTTAAAAAAATACTAGTTATTTCAAAAGGTGTGTTCATTGAATCGCCTGTATCTCCTGAAATACTTTAGCGATTTTAATGTTTTATACCTTGTTTCGAAGGTAACTTCGATTAATTTTATTTTTTATGTGTTTGCAACTTTAATTCTTTTATTTTGATTCTCGAAATGATTACACTAATCTGTTTTGTTAAAATTTCAAAGAAGTGTGCTTAGGTCTATTTTTAAGGGACTGTGTGAATTTGAAAGTAGTGGCTTCTATTTTTTACGATTTTTTTTCGATTTTTTTTACAAAATTAACCAGAATTAGAGTGGAAAGTCATCAAAATTATACTTTTTTCATTAGTTCATACACACTAGGAATAAAAACAATGAAAAATCTAGGAAAATGGAGGTTATGGAAAAATATTTCTTTTATTTTTTTCTGATGGTGCAATCTTACACTAGAAAAAAATGAAATTCCATAACCTATTTTTTCTTGGATTTTTCTTTGTTTTTTATACCTTGTGTTTATTAACTTTAAAACTCACATTTATTTAACTTTAAATTTTTTTACTTTAAAATTTCAACAAATTGGATTAGTGCAATCATTTCGAAAATGAAAAAAAGAATTAAAATGACAAAACCTTTAAAAAATCTAACCCTGCTATAACACACCACATCAATATTTTAAAAGTAATTGACATTATCTTCAAAACAAAGTATAACACATTAAAATCGGTAAAGTATTTCAGTAGTTACAGGCCACTGAATGAACACACCTTTTTGAAAAGCAGTATTTTTTCACTATTAAATCGTGAAAAAAAATCCAATTTTTTTCCAAAAATACGTATACAATATTTTTATGAGAAGAATACATACACAAACTTTCAAAACAATCGCAGATATAGAGGTCAAAACCGATACCGTTTGACATGGAATGACTCATATAAATTATTTCAATTAGTTGGCAGTTTCTATGATTAAAATCAATTTCAAAAATTTTCCAAAATGCAACCGCTTAAGGGGTGAGTTGTCAATAAAACTACTAATTACCCTACACAACACTTTTTTCTCGTTGATTTCAGCAGACAGGGAAATTTCACTCTTAACATGTTAGTTTTCAAGCAACATCAGTATGTCAGCGATGTTAACTGAAACATTTGATCAGCTCACAATATTTAAAAAATTGACAAATAAACAAAATTTCACGTTTTAATGAAAACGACCTGTTAACAATCTAATGTTGCTCCGAATTAATTAACATGATAAGGGAACAATTTCGACTCTCAGTATGTATTGATTTTTATATTGTCATCTTTGCCGCCGCTCTGTATCTCACACGCGGGGGAAACCACATAGTCATCACCTTCGATAGCTCAGTTGGTAGAGCGGTGGACTGTAGATACGAAATTGTCTGATGTAGAAATCCATAGGTCACTGGTTCAAATCCGGTTCGAAGGAGATTTTTTTCTTGAATATTTTGTTGATTGTTATTTAGATTAGATTTTTCAAGAAATGAAACGAACAACCGAACTTAAATAATTGTTATCAAATACAATCTCTTGGTAGGTTACATAAAAATTGTCCGGTCAAAATGTCGAAGGACTGAATAATGGATAAAAATGAACTTCAAAAAAGGGGCGAAAAATCAAGTAAATCTTGATAAATATTATGGTGAATATGTTCCACTTCTTTAAACCTCTATCGTACGAATACAATTGACAATACACTATGGAACAAAAAAGGAACAACTTGTTCTCCGGGACCTAGATATGTATTTTTGGTGTGCATGTTGCATAAAATCAACAAAAACCATTTGTTATAGATTGTTTTTATTAAAAATCCAAATTTTCTCCCAAGATTTGTTGTTTATTATCTGTATTACAATTATGGGAAAATATTTTCTAACAAATTTTTACATTTTTCTGTTTTCAAATAATGTTTTTGCTTATATTGACTTATATTTTGGAAATTCTCTAACTTGTACAAAAAGAGATCAGATAACTACTAAATTACCCATAGATTTTTATGCACTCCACGAGAGTATTATGGCTTTGTGCATTTGTTTGTAACACCCAAAAGGAAGCGATATAGACCCATTGTTAAGTATACCGATCGACTTAGAATCACTTTCTGAGACGATTTAGCAATGTCCGTCTGTCCGTCTGTCTGTCTGTCTGTCCGTCTGTCTGTCCGTCTGTCTGTCCGTCTGTCTGTCCATCTATTGTTGTAATCAAATTACAGGTCGCAATTATAGTCCGATCTTAACAAAAATTGGCACAAGTAAGTTTTGTGGATCAAGGACGAACGCTATTTAATTTGAGGCAAATCGGTTCAGATTTAGATATAGCCCCCATACAAATGTCGGTCCCGATTTGACATTTTCCGCTCTAGAAACGACATACTGTACCCGATTTTCTTTAAATTTGGCAAAACATATTATAATCTAACTAGAAACAACTATGCAGAAATTCGGTACGATCGGTTCAGATTTAGATATAGCCCCCATACAAATGTCGCTCCCGATTTGACATTTTCCGCTCTAGAAACCACATATTGTACCTGATTTTCTTTAAATTTGGCACAACATCTTATAATCTAACTAGAAACAACTATGCAGAAATTGGGTAAGATCGGTTCAGATTTAGATATAGCCCCCATACAAATGTCGCTCCCGATTTGACATTTTCCGCTCTAGAAACCACATATTGTACCCGATTTTCTTTAAATTTGGCACAACATCTTATAATCTAACTAGAAACAACTATGCAGAAATTGGGTAAGATCGGTTCAGATTTAGATATAGCCCCCATACAAATGTCGCTCCCGATTTGACATTTTCCGCTCTAGAAACGACATATTGTACCCGATTTTCTTTAAATTTGGCAAAACATATTATAATCTAACTAGAAACAACTATGCAGAAATTCGGTACGATCGGTTCAGATTTAGATATAGCCCCATACAAATGTCGCTCCCGATTTGACATTTTCCGCTCTAGAAACGACATATTGTACCCGATTTTCTTTAAATTTGCAAAACATATTATAATCTAACTAGAAACAACTATGCAGAAATTCGGTACGATCGGTTCAGATTTAGATATAGCCCCCATACAAATGTCGCTCCCGATTTGACATTTTCCGCTCTAGAAACCACATATTGTACCTGATTTTCTTTAAATTTGGCACAACATCTTATAATCTAACTAGAAACAACTATGCAGAAATTGGGTAAGATCGGTTCAGATTTAGATATAGCCCCCATACAAATATCGCTCCCGATTTGACATTTTCCGCTCTAGAAACGACATATTGTACCCGATTTTCTTTAAATTTGGCACAACATCTTATAGTCCAACTAGAAACACGTGTGACTTAAGTGGACTAGATCAGTTCAGATTTAGACTTAGCCCCCATACAAATGTCGGTCCCGATTTGGCGTTTTCCACTCTAGAAACCACATATTGTACCCGATTTTCTTTAAATTTGGCACAACATATTAGCATCCAACTAGAAACACCTGTGGCTAAAGCGGGCTAGATCGGTTCAGATTTAGATATAGCCCCCATACAAATGTCGGTCGTGATTTGGCATTTTCCACTCTAGAAACCACGTATTGTACCCGATATTCTTTAAATTTGCCAACTAGAAACACCTATGCAGAAGGTGTGTAAGATCGGTTCTGATTTAGACTTAGCCCCCATACAAATGTCGGTCCCGATTTGGCGTTTTCTACTCTAGAAACCACATATTGTACCCGATTTTCTTTAAATTTGGCACAACATATTATCATCCAACTAGAAACACCTGTGGCTAAAGCGGGCTAGATCGGTTCAGATTTAGATATAGCCCCCATTCAAATGTCGCTCCCGATTTGACTTTTGCCGCTCTAGAAATCATATATTTTCTTTAAAATTGGCACAACATTATATAATCAACCTAAAAACACCTATGATGAAAGTGGGTAAGATCGGTTCAGATTTAGATATAGCCCCAACACAAATGTTGCTC
Organism: Polietes domitor; assembly: GCA_947397865.1. NCBI lineage: Eukaryota > Metazoa > Arthropoda > Insecta > Diptera > Muscidae > Polietes > Polietes domitor. Next base: position 52,148,182 of record OX377620.1, read on the forward strand.
CCAAATGTTTAACCGATTTTGGCCAAACTATACATATTATATATTTCACCTATTTCGTTCCAGATTTCAATATACATCCATACAAATGTCCTTTTTTGGTCAAACACATACATTTACAGGATACAAAAATCCTTCCCGTTTTCTCTTTTTCACCGAATTAAATTGTATTCGGATTGAAAGTGGAGTGTATCATAGAGTCGGCCCCGCCCGACTTTAGTCTTTCCTTACTTGTTTTTACTTGGATTATAAGCTGTTGAGCCAAATTTAAATAAAATCGAGTACAATATGTGGTTTCTAAAGCGGCAATAGTCAAATCGGGAGCCACATTTGTTTGGGAGTTATATCTAAATCTGAACCGATCTTACCCAATTTTTGCATAGGTGTTTCTAGTTGGATTATAAGATGTTGTGCCAAATTTAAAGAAAATCGGGTACAATATGTGGTTTCTAGAGCGGAAAATGTCAAATCGGGAGCGACATTTGTATGGGGGCTAGATCTAAATCTGAACCGATTTGCCTCAAATTAAATAGCGTTCGTCCTTGATCCACAAGACTTACTTGTGCCAATTTTTGTTAAGATCGGACTATAATTGTGACCTGCAATTTGATTACAACAATAGATGGACAGACAGACGGACATTGCTAAATCGACTCAGAAAGTGATTCTAAGTCGATCAGTATACTTAACAATGGGTCTATCTCGCTTCCTTTTGGGTGTTACAAACAAATGCACAAAGCCATAATACTCTCGTGGAGTGTTTAAATATCATTAAAATCATCGAAACAATATCGAATTGTGTCACCAATTTCAAATTATTCACCAAACCAACATTATTGTTTTCAATAACCCACAATTTATTAAAATAAGTATTAAATTCTTAATTTGTAACATTCCAAGTGGCCTTTACAAAACTTTTATGTTCTGCATAATTTCCACATACACATACACACTCTCTGAAAATCAATTAACATATTTCGTCATCAACGTCAGTCGCCAGAAATTGCATTGCATTGTCAGGCCAGGCTGGGCCAGGCAAGCTGTGTATCCGTGTGTGTGTGTGCAATGAAATGTGCAGTTGCCATTCTAATTATGTGGGCCGTCATTAAAAGAACCCCCACAGTAAATATTTTGCAATTAAAATGCGGGGAAAAAACCATGTTCTTCGGCAATTACGAGCACATAAAAAACCGGTCATTAAAAGAAATTGCGAGCACACTCATACGTTCCGGTGTCTGCCAATCATTTGAAAACAAAAACAAGAAAAAACGGCGAATATCACTCATACGTGACCGGTGGTGTTCGTGGAAACCAAACAGAATAATTAAATTCATTGTAATGGCATTGCAATACATAATTAAATGCTTGTAAATATATAATGTAAAGTTTCAAAACTAATTATGAGATTTTTTATATTAATATTCAGAAATATGTTCTATAGATAATAGTGTTGGCAAAGTTCACAGAGCAACGATATTGAACGATTTGGAAGGGGATATTTTGTTATTCTCGATAAGATACATTAATGCATAAAACATAAATGACATGTCGTCATCAAGAAGCAAAAATATTGTTGAAGAGGGTCATATTTGGCTCCAGTTCAATATGGGTCAAGAACTCCCAACGAAAGAAAAATATAGAAACTGTGTATTTATGAATAAATAAACCATCTACTTTTTGTATAAGAGATTAAGGAAAACCATTATAAAAATTGTTTTTCCTGGAAAATACTGGAAAGCTGAATCCTTGAAGGATTCATCAGACGGGAATAATATTTATTTTCACATTGTGCAGTTTAATTAAGAGAAATCATATATTAACGTATACGTGTTCGGTTTTCCTTAAAATATGTATGGCGTCTTAGTAGACATTTTCTTGTTAATATATAATGTTCGCGAAATGCATATTATTTAAAATATATAGGAGAAAAAAGTTTAGATTTTTTCAAATTCATATTTTTTCCGCGCAACGTGGATGTTTTCTTAAACAGTCATAACTTTTGTCCTGTAAAAGAGATATAGAGGTAATTGGGGCGGAAGAAATGTTGGTTTTGAGCGCAAAAAATCAATTTTGTTAAAAATAGCATTTTTATATTTTCGCTTTTTTTGAGCATTTTAAGGGCCGATGCTGATTTTGAATAAAGCACAAATTATTTAGGAAATTATTGCCATTTCTTTGTATTATGATAATATTGGTTCAATTATGTATGGAACAAAATATCGGCCAAATGGCCGCCGCGCGGCACACCTCCGTCCGATGACGCTGAGGCATAATTGAGGTTCTTTGCGTTAATGTGCCGAATTATCTCATCATTTATCAACATCTTGAGCACCTTTTCTTTCAAATAACCCCAAAGAAAGAGATCCAACGGTATCAATTCACATGATCTTGGCGGCCAATTGACATCGCCACCACGTTAGATAACACGGCCATTGAATTTGTCGCACAAAAGAGCCATTGTTTCGTTAGCTGTGTGCAAGTTGCAACGTCCTGTTGAAACCACATATCGTCCACATATATATCTTCCAATTCGGGCCATTAAAATTTCCACCATTCACAGTAACTGCCTGACCGGCCTCATTTTGGAAAAATAAAGCCCGATGATGCCGCCAGCCCATAAACCGCACCAATCTAACAGTCACTCTTTGTGGGTGCATTGGTTTTTCGACAATCACTCTTGGATTATCATTCGCCCAAATGCGTCAATTCTGCTTATTGACGAATCCATTGAGGTGAAAGTGTGCCTCACCACTGAAGATGATTTTCTTCGAAAATTGATCATCCACTGTTTGCCATTTCTTGTCAATATTCTGACCATTGACGACGTTTGGAATGGACAGAGGCTTTAGTTCTTGAATCAATTGCACCTTGTAAGCGTGTAAATGCAAGTCTTTATGTATAATGTTCATCAACGAAGAAATGTTGATTTTGAGAGCATAAAATGGAAATGATTGTTTTTGAAATAGCCTTATTATATTTTCGCTTTTTTCTGAACAAAGATCTACCTATGTATATCTGTGGGCTAAATACTAAATAAATAAATTTCGGAGTGGGCTTTTCAGTAATTTCCTAAATATCATCAAAAATATAGAAATATAGATGAAATTTAGAAATATATTTAGAAATATGTTATCAACATATTGTTTTTAGACAGTCAGGCGACGGTGCTTAAAAAGAGGATATGTCCTTATATCCTCTTTTTATGCATTACGTTGATATTTCAATGTGTTACAAATTGAATGACAAACTCAATCAATAATGACAGATTTTGGATCATATGTGAAATTTATGATTTGTATATCAATATGAATCATGTGAAAATCTAACTATGAATTGTATTAAATCTGAAAATAATTAGAAATATCAATTATCAAATACAAATTTTGTGTCCAAGAACATAAAATTCATCGCTTTTTATTTTGTATTTATTACAATGTAAATTATAGTGGACTATAAAGAGTGATTTTTTTGAGGTTAGGATTTTCATGCATTAGTATTTGACAGATCACGTGGGATTTCTGACATGGTGTCAAAGAGAAAGATGCTCAGTATGCTTTGACATTTCATCATGAATAGACTTACTAACGAGCAACGCTTGCAAATCATTGAATTTTATTACCAAAATCAGTGTTCGGTTCGAAATTTTTTATCGACAAATTTTGTTCAGCGATGAGGCTCATTTCTGGTTGAATGGCTACGTAAATAAACAAAATTGCCGCATTTGGAGCGAAGAGCAACCAGAAGCCGTTCAAGAACTGCCCATGCATCCCGAAAAATGCACTGTTTGGTGTGGTTTGTACGCTGGTGGCATCATTGGACCGTATTTTTTCAAAGATGCTGTTGGACGCAACGTTACGGTGAATGGCGATCGCTATCGTTCGATGCTAACAAACTTTTTGTTGCCAAAAATGGAAGAACTGAACTTGGTTGACATGTGGTTTCAACAAGATGGCGCTACATGCCATACAGCTCGCGATTCTATGGCCATTTTGAGGGAAAACTTCGGAGAACAATTCATCTCAAGAAATGGACCGGTAAGTTGGCCACCAAGATCATGCGATTTGACGCCTTTAGACTATTTTTTGTGGGGCTACGTCAAGTCTAAAGTCTACAGAAATAAGCCAGCAACTATTCAAGCTTTGGAAGACAACATTTCCGAAGAAATTCGGGCTATTCCGGCCGAAATGCTCGAAAAAGTTGCCCAAAATTGGACTTTCCGAATGGACCACCTAAGACGCAGCCGCGGTCAACATTTAAATGAAATTATCTTCAAAAAGTAAATGTCATGGACCAATCTAACGTTTCAAATAACGAACCGATGAGATTTTGCAAATTTTATGCGTTTTTTTTTTTAAAAAAGTTATCAAGCTCTTAAAAAATCACCCTTTATATAAAAATCAGTAGCAACTAAGGCTATCAGCCTACTAAAAATGCAATATACATGAAAAGAAAACATAAAAAGAAGAAAATGGTCGAAATTATTATGTTTTATTTATAGTTTCCACAAATTGAAAAAAATCGATATTTTGTTTTATATATTAAATGCTAATATTCTTGCGAAGAAAACAATCTCAATATTTAGACATTCTATATTCCGGATAAATGTACGCACAAGAATTTTAAATCATTTTTTCGTGAAGGGTCATCGATTTTCTTTGTTTTTAATTTTTTTGGAGACTGTTCATAAACCACTGTTTCTATATGAAGGTGAAATTCGCAACATTTGAAGCTATCAGGAATTTAAACTCATAAGCTGGTGTTATTGGACTTATATTTCCAAATGAGAATATTAAAGTTGCCTTTGGCGAAAATTGGAATTTTAGTAATAAATATTAAAAATTTATCCATAAAAATTGATATCGTTTTGGAATTTTGAAAGCAAAAATAAATCAGAAAATGTTATAAATAGCCCTACAGCCAAATGTTTCGCCTCAGTAGTCCCACTATACAAATTATTTTGGTTTGAACACTGAATTTGAGTGCACAAATGTAGATTCGTTCTTCCAAATTTTAATTGTTCTGTAAATAATTGTCTCCAACACAAACCCAAATTACTTTTGCGATTGTTAAGTGACCAACTCACCATGCAAATTATTTGTCATCCCATTAAAAACTTTATAGTTTTCAGAAATTGTTTAAATGTGAAATGAAAAAGATGAAGTGCAAATATACATAATTCCATTTGGGGTGGAGTGGAATTCCCTTCGAAGATAAAACGTAAAGTGACTCATTCAAATAGTGGATGACAAAGATTCTCCAAGAAAAATGGTTCAGTTCGATGCAACGGATGATGCCAATGCGGAGCTCCTGAATAAGTTGAAACATTTGGATGTGCGCGTGGAGACAGTGGAGACCAACAAGGGGATCTGCAAGAAAAGTTTTTGGAAATCATTAAAATTAAGAGCGGCTCTAAGTCACATCGGTCTGCTGGTCGGTCTGTCCATCTATTGCGGCGTTGGTGGCATGGTAAGTGATTCAATTATTTCTTCTTTTTCTTGAAATTCTTTTTATTTTATTTGTTTTTTTTTTTTCTATTTGAAAAGTGAAAATGAAAAGAAAACTTTAAGAAATGCATATATTTGTGGGTAAAGTAAATAATTGCATTTATGCAAATGGCCTGGAAAAGCCAACCATCTAACGAAAGGAAGAAAGAAAGTGGAAAAGTTAAATGGACATTGACATGAACTGAATAAACAGAATAATTGTTTGCGTGGTCGGTACGTCTATGTGTGTGCGTAGATTGAAGGAGCACGGCAGCACCATGTACCGGAGTAGTTTATCGGAAAACATGGACATGAATATCTAAAATTTTAAATTGTCGCTTATGTAAATATCGTTTACGGTGGACATTTTTGAAAAAAATAGTTGTTGTTGCGCAAACGGCAGGGTAAGAGTCGATTGCGCGAGGCATTATTGACGAGTTAAATAGAAAACACAGATGTGTCACTTCCGCTCTACTAAATTTTGATCGTCCTAACAGTTTGTATCGTAAGGCGGAATAGTCCGTTTACATCGCATGGAAGAATAGTTATTTAAAGTCGTATATTGAGCATGTAAACATCGGAAAATTCTTCTGTTTTTTTTCATCCCAACGCTCTTGAACTCTGAGGTTGCCAGAATACAAAATTTGTGCATCAATAAAATGTATTTGCCGTTCAAATATCTCTCTATTAAACCGGTATCTTAGACAAGTGGGAAACAGCTTTTATAAATAGAAACAAATTAATGACGAAAATACACTATATAACACATAGAATAAATTTACCACAATCGAAAATGCATTACGAAGGAAAAATAATTATAATGGAAACTCAAATTTTCCATTGCAGAAGTGAACGACTAAGATGTCGCTACATAATGTAAGGATTACCAGAAATTGAATGAATTGAATATAAAAATATTTATGTCAGAACTTTTACAATTGATCGAGCAGGGATTATTAACAATCTTCTGGGAAGATCTTTTTATTATATATTTTATATATTACAAGATTAAATTTAATTATAAACTGGAATTCAGATTTAAATTTTCGTTGCTGGGCCTTTCATAGATCAGAATTGAGAATTATTCATATAAACATTAGAGTGACTTCAAAAATAAAAGTTGTGAATGTTCCCGACTAAAATGAAAGAATGGATTGTTTTATATGTTCTCCCAAAATATTTCGCTTTTATCAGTGTCCGTTCGTGAGCTGGACGCGTTCAACATAACCTCTATAAATCAGGTTTTTCTTGAATAAAATTCACGGTGAGAATGGTATTTAGATAAAACCTGCTAGAAATTAAAATCTGGTCCGAGCCTTATCAACCCATATCAAACTTGCAACCTGCATTTTAACCCACTGAGAACCAACAGTAAGAAAAAAATTAATTAAAAAATTAACCCTTAATGGGTTAGAAAATTCTAAAAATTGCAATTGGTTATCAAGACCTCTCCAACGAGCCCCTAAAAACATAAATCGAACTACAAATGTGGAAATGTGGAAATTGCGGTTTTTATAAAAAATGCAACAAAAATTGCACTAAAATAGTATAAATCTGTCTTTTGTACTGGATCATATTGCAAGTTTTTAATATGGTTTGAAAAGGCTTGAGAAAAGTTTGTTTTTTTTCCAAAATATTTGTTTGACATATTATTGCTGACTAAATAGGGAATAGTTGTGACAGAATTGTTTCAGAAATCCAGAAAGAGAAAGTTGAGATAAATTCAATTTCAACCGCGAATTTTGGATTTTTGCAATAATTGTAGCTTTTTTCGCGTCTTACTACAAGCGACATTGGTTCTTAATACACATGCAACAAATCAGGCGGATCCGTTGGATAGATCGCGAGAAAATTACAAAACAAAAATGTCATGCATACAAAATCACTTTAGTCAAATCTCCCGCGAAAATGAAAATTTTGCAAAAATATTCAATTTCTATTTTTTGTTTACCGTGCTCTACCAAAATACCCGCATTACTTGTCGAAAACGTCCCATCTTCCCCAAAAAAATGGATTTTGTTATACAGGCTGCTGCAAAAGTCGGGAATTCTTGGAGGCAAAGTGCATATATTAATCCTTTTTGGGAATCTTCTGGCTTTAAATGTTGCACTAACTGCACCTTTTATGGATATTATGTAAATTTATCCTTAATATTCTGCGTAAAGACCTGTCAGACATTTGCAGCTGAACAGTAAAGTTTTTAATTTTTCAAATCCCTTCGCGACTTTTGCCGCACCCTGTATAAGTTCGGTGACCCCCACTGAAATTTTTCGACAATTCTTTTCGTAGAATATTTTAATCTCGAAAAAGGGTCAATTTGAACCATAAAGAGAGGAACTATAGGGTTAAGATCTTCCACAAATATGATCCCCATAAAATTCCACAATATAGTTTTGACAATAAGAATTCCCTCAGACATTAACTTACAACACTTATTTCGCTTCCACCAAAAAATGAAGAAATTGACCCATTGTAAAAAGAAACTCAGACTAGCTGGACTATGAGTTTATTCCAAAAAAATTATCTACTCAACATGTTCTTCCTGAATTATATGGTCGCTACTCAGTGGACCGTTTGCAATTTGTATAGCCTTTTCCATTATCATTTCAGAATTATTAACACAATGTTTCAAGATAATTCATTTTGGCGAATTAGGGTCTGCATATTTTGGGCTTCGGATTTTTGAACTCTCAAAAAACTAAAATATATACTTTTCTTTAGATACTTCATGAAATGGCGGTGATTTGGGAAAAACTAATTAGATTTTTGAGATAAGAATAGAGAAATGTGTTATAGATCCCAGCTGCGAGACCTACTCTGAAAAATGTAAGCTATCGAAAAGGCCTTAAACTTAAACCTTATGGAATTTTGATATCTCAAAAACTATGATTACATAAGAAAACTAGAAGGGACACCAATGGTACCAACCAAAGTTCATTTGGTAACGTAGTAAACATTTATACGAATTTTTTTAATTTTTACTTTTAAGAGTTAAGCGGGATAAAATAATACCAATCAAAGAGTTGCAACTAGAATAGCGGAATTCGGTGTGCACATTCCTTTAGGCGAAAATCAGGACAAAAATGGTACCAATCAAATTAGCTGTTGTAGCTGCATCGTAAAATTCTGTGTCCACATTCTTCTGAGAACATAGACGGGGAAGCGGTATAAGAAGACGTCAATTTTGAATCATGAAACTGAATTGAATGCCTTTCAAGACATTCAGTTTGCTGCATGAGTCGATTTAATTTTTCTGATAGTTTTTTCTTAGATTGAGTATAGCTTTTGAACGGTTTGAAAAATTATAGCACTTTAATACTTGAAGACAGTCCGCAGAAAAAATGGTTGCTACTCCGTTATTCTTTTTGATTCGGTATTCGGCCCATTTTTATAACCTACACCACTTCGTGGATTAGGGTATTATAAGTTAGTTTTCCGCCAAATGTTTGTAACGCAAAGAAATAATTGAGCTAGAACCATCTTTAAGTATACGGATCGGCTTAGAATCTCCAGCTGAATCGATTTAGTAGAGTGTCTGTCTGTCTGTCCGTCTGCTATCCATCTAAGCTTGTTCACACTCTACATGTCGCAATTGTTGTCCGATTGTCAGGAAATTTGGCAGAAGTTACTTTTTTTGCCAAAGACGACTGGTATTGAATTTGGAGGAAATCGGTTCAGATTTAAATACAAATATCCCTATTACTGCTCTAGAATGCACATTTTACATGGGATCAGGACCAACTTTTCAGGATCGTATTATATTTGAACTAGAATCAGTTCACGGGAAAGTGGACCACATGGGTCTATGTTTTGATATAGCCCACATGCAAATGTACATCCGATTTACAATATTTCTGCTCTAAAATGCACATTTTACATCGGAACTTGATCAAATTTTCCACACAATGTTACATTTATACTCGAGACACGTATTTTTAAGACCAGCTATATTGGTCAATGTGTTGGTGTAGCCCCCATACAAATGGGCTCCCAGTTCACACTATTATCGCTCTAGAACCCACATTTTACATTGGATCTTGATAATATTTTGCAGATCATGTTATATTTCAATAAAGAATACCTACTTTGAAAGTGATCTATAAATGCCCACTTTTTAATGTAGCGCCCTTACAAAGGGGCCCTCATTTTAATTATTACATCTCTAGGAGCCACATTTTACACCGGAAATTTGCAGATTATATTATATTTCAACTAAGAATACATACTATTAAAGTCAAATATAAGGGTCCATAATTTGGTATAACACCCATACAAATTGGGCCCCATTCTACTCTATTATATCTCTAGAACACACATCGTGCATTAGATCTCGATATAATTTTTTTTGAAATATGATATTTCAACTAAGAATACCTACTTTGTAAGTGACCTATGTGGAACCACTTTTCAATGCAGAGCCCTTACAAATGGCCCATTTTAATTTTTACCCCTCAACGATACAAATTTTACATCGGATTTTATTTTAATTTTGCAGATTATATAATATTTCAACTAATAATACATACTATGAAAGTCTAATGTATGTGTCCATACTTTGGAATAACCCAAATGGGGCCCACCTTTCAGATTTACAGAAAGATTTATATAAATTAATTATACGCAGCGTTGATATGATTGCACCGTACTACTTGAACCGAATCATATACGTCTGAAACTATAGGCAAAATTGAGTTTATTCGCGTTTTTAGTTTTTCATTTCCTCATTCTGTTGTCCCTTCACAAGAGTACAAAATTCCAAAGTATAAAATTCGTATTATTCGCACACTATGATTAGTTTATTGATATTTCATTTTTAAAGAGGGAAAACTTGACAATCATTGTCAATGTTAAACTATTACAGATAAAGGCATCCATTTGACACTACACCGGTATCATTGGATGCGAATAAGTATTAAAAATATTTTTGTAAGAATTGTATCATTTGAAATTTTGTAGTATTCTGAAAGGGCAACGGAACGAAGAGGTGAAAAACTAAAAACGCCAATTAACTCTGTATTGCCTATAGTTTCAGACGTATATCATCATCTTGTAAGTGTAATGTGGACTTTCGGAGGGTGATATAGTTAAAGATATTTTCTTATTTCAGGTCATATTTTTCCCATATTCAAGAAGAAATACTTAAATTTGAGTGCACTGTTTGAATAAGATTAAATTTAGTGAAGATTAAGTTTCATTCTATTAATATTGTTGATGCAAAAAAAGCAACAAAAATAAAGCATTTACTTTCATTTTTTATTTTTTTATACCCTCCACCTCCAGGATGGGGGTATATTCACTTTGTCATTCCATTTGTAACTCCTTAAAATATTCATCGGAGACCCCATAAAGTATATATACACTCTCTATCCCCCAATATTTAGGGTATTTATGATTGCTGCCTTATATTTACTTTATGAATTGAAGTATTATTTCCATTATATATATACATAGTATAAAAATATTGGTAGCCTTGGCTTATTAATTAAATTTCTGATTTTCATACATTTGAAATTTGTTGCGGACATTCCTATTGTAGCTTGGAAGCACCACAAAGAAAATAAATGTTTTAGCGGGCGAAATGGGACAAAAATGGATAAAATATGGTACCAATGATATGGTGTGACATCCCTCTAATTGCATAAACACGTAAAATAGAGGGATTTTAGAAATTCGTACTTTTAAGGGATATAATTGAAAAAGAGGAATAAAAATGGGACCTTCCAAACCGCTGAAGTTGGTATCATGAAATTCGGTGTATATATTCGGTGGTCTGACTATGAAGACTCGAAATAAAAAAAATAATGTAGTCACTTTGTCTGTATCTGAAAATGCTTCTCCCTAATGGCGACTGGCAATCGCCTAATATTTTCGGCATGTTCACTTTCACAATTACAGCATTGTATTTATTTATAGTAGTGGATTTTAAACAGTGCACATAAGTATACAAATTTGGACCGAATATCTTTTCGTCTTCGGCCTGAAATATCCGCTTCTGTCTGACTGTAGTTTACATTCATCATTCGACGTACACGATGATTTTCCCTAAAAATACCTTAACTTAAATTGGGTTATATTCGGAACGAAAAATTACGAAATAGTGAGGGAAAAATGCTAATATATTTGTATAGAAACTGGTAAATGTGTAAACTTTCCGAGTTTGGAGTAGCTAGTCTGTTCATAAATTTACTCTGAAACGCTACCACACTCTTCAGCGTGTTCACCGTTTTACAATATTGATGATGACGATTAACGTTCATTTTATGTACGAACCATCGTTTGAAATTTGTTTGTACTGTCCTTCCATGGCATTAGAAGGAGCTTAGTTCCTTGTGTTCATCATCTATGATCCTTAAGTGACTGCTGTACGTGGTGTTGCATAAAATGTACCTTCTTCTGCCGTTAATCGTTCTTGGTCTAAATTGATATGATGTCAATGTGGATAAAAATGATTCACACTGTGTTAATTACTCATATCATATGGATTGTAGCAAACACAATCTAAAACACATCGAACCCACTGTACAGCGTTTCGCTGAAAAGCACGTAAAGCTTTGCGTGTCGCCTAAATAAATTGCATTCCACGACAATAACAACAGCTGTGTTAAAATTATTTATTGTTTTTAGTTTTGAGCAGCATTTAAATTGTTCCTTTTCATGACAAAAACACAACTCCATACATTTCAAGGCACAACTTTATCTTGTAAGCCCCGAAGAGAAGACTTTAATGCTGGTCACAATATCCTCGGATAAGTTTCTTTACTCCTGAACTGATGTAAGGGCGGGTGACACACAGTATAGTTGTGCCTTGTAAAACTTACAGAATTTTAAAAGGTTTGTGCTGCTGCTGCCAATGTTGTTGGTGTTATTTTTGTAAGGATTTATTATTTGCCTAAGTTGTTGGTTGGCGCTTCGTCTCTCGACCATTTTTAGTTTGTTTTCCTTTCGTACAAGTCAATCAGGAAAATTTATTTGAATTCGTTTCGCTTTCGTTTGGCCAAAGTTTGCGTGTTGCACGTGTCAACGGTATGGCCAAAAGTAATAAAAAAAGGAAAACCCGTGCTATGATTTCCTTTCCCATTGATTTTCTCGTAGACATAACGTTTTTTAGCGGATTTGCGGACTGTTGGCTGATTCCGTTTGCCTTGTGAAGTGGTTTTGTGTGTTTTTGGGTCATATTGGAGAACATGAAGAGTTCATGTGAAATTTATGGAAAAATTATTTAAAGAATTTTCGTGGAGAAAAATACACAAATCTACATGTATTGTTTGGGGAAAACTATGTTTGTTTATAACACCAGCAGTTTTGGACACGCACAAGTGTGTGTGTTTTTTCTGTCAAACTATTGTTGGAGTTTTAAAGGAGTGTGAATCTGAGCCCTTGTGCTGGTTCTGTTTTTACAATATAAGAATTCAATGAAAGGAAGCAGTAGGTGTAACCTAATTTCACTTGTGGGAAGTGGAATACAATGGTTGCAGAAAAAGGTTCATCAATGTAAGTATTTTTTAACAAAATTCAAAATATGTAGACAATTTTTATTAAATTAATGACCCTTTTCGTTTACATTCCACTGAAATTGTATCAAGATCTAATTCATGCATTCGTGAAATTCTTTCTAGGGCTGTATGACACATTGCAAGGTCTTCTTCAAAACAAATTACATTCACATCCATATCATGGAATTTAGACACAAAAAAGAAGATGCGACAAAATAAACTGAAGTCCAATAAAGATACTTCAAATTAATCATAAAATAGAAATTACATTTTCTCAAATTGTGTATTTTGTACTATGACGTTTTTATGAATGCATGTTATGTATTTTTGTTCTTTTTCTCGCCAATTTCAACTTTGGCAATGTTTTTACACATTATTTTGTAAGGAAGCCGTAGTATTGATCAATTTAGTTAAAAAATACATTAATTAGGAACGCATTTCTGCTTTTAAAAATCCGTTGGTAACACTATGCAACAACAATTTTGTCGAAGGAACATGTATAACATTTTTTAATGTACTTTGCCTTTATAAACTCGAAAACGATATTACAAATATACATCCATAACTTCTACATTTATTCATAGATTTTCTTCAAAAATGACTTCTGTTCTTCGTTCAGATACCAGCTATTACAAAATAAAACAATACATTTATATAATATATTTATTTGTAATGCGATTTTTCGCGCTATTTAAAAAAAATCAAAAATCATGATTTTTAAAAAAAATCTTTTGCGCCTAAAAGAGTATCATAACTTCTTCATTTATCCACAGACTTTTAAAATATAAACATTGTTTAATTCGTTTAATTGAACTTATATTAAAGGTACCTAGGACGAAAATGTTAATTTTAGTGAACATTTAAAAAAATAATCCATAAAACATTTTTTCTTTTTTTGCATAGTGTAGTAAATTTTTCTAAAAGTACAAGTTCTGGACATTTCAGATCATATATCTCAAAATTGTACAAACTTTGGTCCAACAAAATGGCTAAAATTCAAAAAAAAAAAGTAAGGAAAGGCTTAAGTCGGTCGGGGCCGACTATATAATACCCTACACCACTCCCTGCGTACTCGCTTTTATTACTAAACCCAGGTTTCATGGGAGCAATTTTATGTAGTTCATATAAATTATACAGTTACTATAAATTCATCTTTAGTCATATTTAACGAATATGGTAAAAATATGATAATTGTTCCAATTTTCCGGCAGACAAATACAAATTATAGAGTAGTAATAGGATGAATCGGGCCGACCTATAACAACACTTGGGGCCTGGTCCAAAACATGGGCCTATATATTACTCATTCACGGTAGGTATTCATAGTTGAAATAAATCATGATCCCATGTAAGACGTAGTTTCTAGAGATGTAAGTAGAGTATAATGGGGCCCCATTTGGGTTATTCCAAAGAATGGACGAATACATTTGACTTTGTATTCTTAGTTGAAATATAATATAATCTGCAAAATTAAAAAAAAAAAAACAAGTAAGGAAAGGCTAAAGTCGGGCGGGGCCGACTATATAATACCCTACACCACTCCCTGCGTATATACCTCGCTTTGATTACTAAACCCAGGTATTTCATGTGAGAAATTTTATGTAGTTCATATAAATTATACAGTTACTATAAATTCATCTTTAGTCATATTTAACGAATATGGTTAATAATATGCTAATTGATCCAATTATCCGACAGATAAATACAAATTATACATTAGTAATAGGATGAATCGGACCGACATTTCAAAGGGGGCCTATAACTACATTTTGGGCCTGGTCCAAAACATGGACCTATATATTTCTCATTCACGGTAGGTATTCCTGGTCGAAACATATAATGATCTGCAAAATTTGATGAAGATCCGATGTAAGATGTAGTTTCTACAGCTGTAATAGAGCAGATATCGGGCTCAATATATGGTTTCTAGAGCGGAAAACGTCAAATCGGGAGCGACATTTGTATGGGGGCTATATCTAAATCTGAACCGATCTTACCCACTTTCACCATAGGTGTTTCTAGTTCAATTATAAAATGTTGTGCCAATTTTAAAGAAAATCAGGTACAATATGTGGATTCTAGAGCGGAAAAATTAAAATCGGGAGCTACATTTGTATGGGGACTATATCTAAATCTGAACCGATCTTACCCACTTTTACCATAGGTGTTTCTAGTTCGATTATAAAATGTTGTGCCAATTTTAAAGAAAATCGGGTACAATATGTGGTTTCTAGAACGGAAAAAGTCAAATCGGGAGCGACATTTGTATGGGGGCTATATCTAAATCTGAACCGATCTTACCCAATTTTTGCATACGTGTTTCTAGTTGAATTATAAGATGTTCTGGAAAATGTAAAGAAAATCGGGTACAATATGTGGTTTCTGAAGCGGAAAAAGTCAAATCGGGAGCGACATTTGTATGGGGGCTATATCTGAATCTGAACCGATCTTACCCAATTTTTACATACGTGTTTCTAGTTGGATTATAAGATGTTCTGGAAAATTTAAAGAAAATCGGGTACAATATGTCTTTTCTAGAGCGGAAAATGTCAAATCGGGAGCGACATTTGTATGGGGGCTATATATAAATCTGAACCGATCTTAGCCACTTTTAGCATACGTGTTTCTAGTTGGATTATAAGATGTTCTGGAAAATTTAAAGAAAATCGGGTACAATATGTGGTTTCTGAAGCGGAAAAAGTCAAATCGGGAGCGACATTTGTATGGGGGCTATATCTAAATCTGAAACGATCTTACCCAATTTTTGCATACGTGTTTCTAGCTGGATTATAAGATGTTCTGGAAAATTTAAAGAAAATCGGCTACAATATGTCTTTTCTACAGCGGAAAATGTCAAATCGGGAGCGACATTTGTATGGGGGCTATATATAAATCTGAACCGATCTTACCCAATTTTCGCATACGTGTTTCTAGTTGAATTATAAGATATTCTGGAAAATGTAAAGAAAATCGGGTACAATATGTGGTTTCTGAAGCGGAAAAAGTCAAATCGGGAGCGACATTTGTATGTGGGCTATATCTGAATCTGAACCGATCTTACCCAATTTTTGCATACGTGTTTCTAGTTGGATTATAAGATGTTCTGGAAAATTTAAAGAAAATCGGGTACAATATGTCTTTTCTAGAGCGGAAAATGTCAAATCGGGAGCGACATTTGTATGGGGGCTATATATAAATTTGAACCGATCTTACCCACTTTTAACATAGGTGTTTCTAGTTCGATTATAAAATGTTGTGCAAATTTTAAAAAAAATCTGGTACAATATGTGGTTTCTAAAGCGGAAAAAGTGAAATCGGGAGCGACATTTGTATGGGGGCTATATCTGAATCTGAACCGATTTCCTCCAAATTCATTAGCCAAAAAAAGTAACTTCTGCCAAATTTCATGATAATCGGACAGCAATTGCGACCTGTAGAGTGCGAACAAGCTTAGATGGACAGCAGACGGACGGGCAGACAGACATCGGTGAATCGATTCAGCTGGTGATTCTAAGCCGATCGGTATACTTAAAGGTGGGTCTAACTCGATTATTTCTTGGTGTTACAAACATTTGGCGCGAAACTAACTAATAATACCCTAGTCCACGAAGTGGTGTAGGGTATAAAAATCCGATGTAAAATTTGCGTTCTTGAGGGGTACAAATTAAAATTAAATGATATTAGAGTAGAATGGGGGCCCATTTGGGTTATTCTAAAGAATGGATACATATATTTGACTTTGTATTCTTAGTTGAAATATAATATAATCTGCAAAATTTGAAAAAAAAAATCCTATGTAAAATTTGTGTTCTTGAGGGGTAAAATTAATTAATTAAAAAGTGGTTCCATCTAGTTCGAATATAACACGACTCTCAAAATTAAAAAAAAAAATAAAATGTGTATTCTAGAGTAGTAATAGTGTAAATTATATGGATATTTATATGGAGGCTATATCTATATCTGAACCGATTTTCTCCAAATTCAATACCAATCGTTCTTGGCCAAAAGAGTAACTTCTGCCAAATTTCATGACAATCGGGCAACAATTGCGACCTGTAGAGACAAGCTTAGATGGACAGCAGACGGACAGGCAGACATCGTTAAATCGATTCATCTGGTGATTCTAAGCTGATCCGTATACTTAAAGACAGGTCTAGCTTAATTATTTCTTGGTGTTACAAACATTTGGCGCGAAACTAACTTATAATACCCTAATCCACGAAGTGGCGTAGGGTATAAAAATCAATAAATAAGGTAAAGTGAAAAAACATTCCCAAATTTCGAAAATGGCGAAAAAGTTGAAACAAAATATGTTTACTGGACAAATGCACTCAAATTTCTCACGTTTTGAATTTGAATGTATACATCGTTTGAATAGTCTAAGTTTTTCTATTTAAATCCGCCAAGAAACTGAAAGCTGGTTGATATTCGACTGCGCAAAAGTTCGTCAAATCCGCAAGTCAGGGTTTTGGAGTTGTCTGTGAAATTTCAATGGCAGAGCTTTCTACTTCATTCTTTTTTTGTAGCACAGTGTTTCACATACGTTTTTTACCCTTACGTAATTTTTTGGGGTGTCTGGGAAATTTCACTGAGTTTTACTAAAGAAAAATGGTATTACTTAACAGGAGTTTCTATTTCATTCTTATTTGAATCAACGATTACTGCCTAACCGCTCGCTTTTTTGTAAGTGAACAGTCCGTTGATGTTCCTGCCCAAAAATCCACAGAAGCAGCGAAACATTTTATATGCATTTGTTTTCAACAACCACTCGTGATTTTTTTTTTTTATTTCGTTTGTTTTATTTCGGTGTGTAATCAATCAATTTGAATTAATATTGACTGGCTCGAGACCTTTTTGCCTCTATCATTCATAGAATGTAAATTTATTTATTTACAAATGACATTGACATATTTATTAATTGCCTCCATTGTTTTTCGTGCCGACAAAAACGACGCTGTTCACTAGCTTTATCATGACTTTTGGCACTTGACACCAATCTGGACATATTCGAACTCCATTGACTTTCTCGATATGGTTCGATATTTTTGGGATTTGAACTGTTGTATCATTGGCATAAAAACACTCAACGTATTAACTCAAATTTATATAGTCTGGTAAGACGTATAGAAAGCGCTCCTCAAATTACAATCATCAAATTAGAATTTCGGTAGTTCTTTTATAATAAACTAGCTGAACCCCGCCCGCTTCGCCAGGCAAAAACACAAATGGTTAAATTAAAATCAGGTTTCATATTGATCTTATCATATTGATATTATCGTGGTCAGTAATATATACGTTCCAATTTTCAGCCTTCTAGCTAAAAGACACTTTTGCCACGCCCCAACTACCCACCAAACGAAAATTCAAACTCCAGCATCATATTTATCTTTCTTGTGGTCAGTAATATATACGTTCCAATTTGCAGCCTTCTGGCTCAAAAAAACACTATTGCCACACACATAAAATGAAAATCCAAATTTCGGCATCATATTTATCATTCTCGTGGTCAGTAATATTTATGTACCAATTTTACATCCTATGTCCTTCCTTGGGCCAACACGAATTCATCAAGCCCAAAATCGTGAAAATCAGACGATCCGTTATAAAGTTTTGCGTGTTCACACGGACGGCATTCTCTTTTATAAATATAGATATTATATATAAAAATATGAACATAGACCAGACCATAACAAGTCCAGAAAATGCTATGTTATAATTCAGCTCCTGTGAATTGACATTGACGATTATTTTAACCCTTCTAAAATGAAGAGGGAGTGTACATACAAGACGCCCTAACTCTATTTTTATACCCTACACCACTTCGTGGGCTAGGGTATTATAAGTTAGTTTCGCCCTATTTCACTTTTTCCGCTTTAGAAACCATATATTGTAACCGATTTTCTTTAAAATTGGCACAGCATCTTATAATCCAACTAGAAACACCTGTGCAAAAATTGGGTAAGATCGGTTCAGATTTAGATATAGCCCCATACAAATGTCGCTCCCGATTTGACATTTTCCGCTCTAGAAACGACATATTATACCCGATTTTCTTTAAATTTGGCAGAACATCTTATAATCCAACTAGAAACACGTATGCAAAAATTGCATACTTATATGAATATAATTTATATAATTTGTATGAACTACATAAAATTGCTCCCATGAAACACCTGGGTTTAGTAATCAAAGCGAGGTACATACGCAGGGAGTGGTGTAGGGTATTATATAGTCGGCCCCGCCCGACTTTAGCCTTTCCTTACTTGTTTATATGAGACTTTTAGAGGATACCTAGGCCTGAAGGTCGGCTTGTTGTGAGCTCTCAATAAAAAATCGAATGGGGAAAATTGGAAAGAATCAATCATTTCCCCTATTTTATCAATTTCGTGTCGACCATGAACATCCTTATTTCGACCATTCTGTGTCCCTGTTCTCTGTAACGAAAAGAGCAGATTGGCACAATGGCGAGCCCTTTACAGGCTTGGCTGTCCACACTGATGGCTCTAAGATGGATATAGGCGGGTTTCTTCCTTGAATCACTACAGATACGTAAATCTTTCAGACTCAACGATAACTGTAGCGTTTATCAATCTGAAATCCTTGCAATTAAAAAGCAGCAGAATTTCTAGCGGAGATATAAACTTTTGCATAGATAGTCAGGCAGTCATTAAATCAATCATGTCACATAACGTCAAATCAAAGCTTTTACTGAGTTGCAAGCGCTCGCTGGATAACCTCAGAAGCCATGTGGTCCGTCTCTGCTGGGTTCCCGGACATAGCAATATCAATGGGAACGAAATAGCAGATGAACTGGCCAGAAATGGTTCATCCATGGAAAACTCAGTGAAACCACCGATCGGCGTTTTCTATAGACTGATTGAGTCACGCAGATGGGCAATGATGAACTCAACATGGATTAATTTATCAACCTGTAGGATTGCTAGGGCCACCTGGCCAAAGGCAGACAAACAGAAATCAAGAACTTTATTAAAGTTAGGCAAAGTAGAGTTGCGTACGCTCGTAGGAATCTACACAGGGCACTGTAACATTAGAAGCAGGCTCTGCAGGTGGCACATAGGTTTTGTGGACTACTGCTGACTGTGTGAGGACGAGGATGAGATTGAGACGATCGAGCACATTTTATGTATGTGCCCCTCTCTCTGTGTACGTAGGAAAAAATACCTAGGAGATTTTATAATTAGGAACATCGATAAAATCGCAACCCGCACCATCCATGACCTGCTGAGATTCTCGAAGGGCCTGGACTGGATTATGGGTAGTTTCTGATTTACACTGATGATAACAATGATTCTGGCACCTATCAGTAAGAATGGGAACCATATGGTACGCCAATACCAAATTACTCATAGGCCACAGCAACTACAGCAACCCACTTGACACCTCCTATTCCACCACAACCCATATTCCCGTCTTTCCTCTATCCCCTCACCTCCTGTCCCTCCCTCTCATCTAATTCACATTTACATATATATATTTCAGGTACAAGGATACGTATAACGGATCCAATAGGGTCTCCGAGTCCACATATTGCGAAAGCTTTCTGGTCCTTTAAACCAAACCAAACCATGTCCCTGTTCTGGTGCTCAAGGTTAGATAATATCGATCCCAAAAGGTGACAGACTTTCAGCCTCGAAAAGGCGGGGCTGTGATTCGGAGAAACCCGTGAGTTTGTCCAATATTCTTTGGAGATTTGAAGTGTAAGAGGCCTCGTATTTGACCTGTATCTCTAAGGATGCAGTGACACCATTGCCCTCGTTGATGTTGTTCGAATGGCTTCGCCAAGTCAGCACATTCGTTGGACTTTCTGTAGCATTTTTATGTTGCACTTAGATTCCATCGAAATCCACCAGACCACAGAGGCGTAAGTCATAATGAGTCTGATTACGCTTGTGTCAATTTTGGGTTAAGTCCCATTTTGATCATATTGCAGTAGGGTCTTATGCAGCCGGGTCTACTACATTAGGCACAACGTCTGTGGGCCTAAATGTAGACTGACTTTATTTTTTGCTAAATGGGGAGACAAAATCAGTTCTCTCCTCTTCAGCAGAAACTGAATAAATACAGAATTGTTAATAGTAATACAAATACTATTGAAGGAATTTAAGGTTGGCTTGGCTGAAGAAAGCTGCTGAATTAGAGAGTTTGGAGTTGTGGGCAATGACGTCAACCAAGTTGGTGGATTTAGTGGACTGTATTTGCGGTTGGGAATGAGATTAACTCCAGAGCTTCATAAGTACATGAGAAATTATGTATAAAAGTGCAATTGAATGTAGACCAACGAGAAAATGTATGATAAAAAAACAACAAAAACAGAGTTAGTTCAAATTGATGATATATGGAAAAGTGGAAGATTTTCCTTTGCGAATGTCAAAGGGAAATTAGCTTTTCATATTTCATTTTGAATATTTCCTAAGTTACAATTCTCAATAGTGTAATTTCGAATTTAGTTATAGATTTACAATAAAAGTTAGATACAATTTAATACGGTTACTTCAATGTTGTACAAATTCGAATCTTAAAAATAATAAGTCGAAACTTATGAAGTTTGGACAACTATAAATACCACATTATTTGTATAGAAACTGATAAATGTGAAAAATGTCCGCGTGCGAAGTAGCCGACATTTGCTAATTTACTGCATAAAATGTCCTAGAATAATTATACCTATAATGAAAGCGTTAATGTGATTTTGGTAATAACATCGACATCAATTTGTTCACTTCTCTTTAAACGGAAAAAATAATGCTTTGCTTTTAATCATCACCTTTCAAATATACGAGTTTCGACAAGGTCACCCATGGTTTTTATTATTGTTTTCATTACTTAATTGTATTAGTTGGCCTTCCTGCGGGGCATAAAATGTAAAGGATACAATCACAAAAGGAGACCGCACAAAGAGGTCTCTAAAACAAAACAAACATTGAACTGGCGGCGACAAAGGTGGTGTGGAAGTGCGTGAATACTCTTACAAGCTAAACTAAACTAAAACAATTGATTAAGACAAAGCCGTAAAAATGAAATAAAACGGAAACGGAAACTGAAACGAAATTCGGAATTCCAACAAAAGAGCAAGGACGAAATCAACATCAGCAGCGATATAAAGGCCATAATGACAAAATTGTAAATTGAAGGTTTACACACACAAGGAGACAGAGGCAGAGAGAGAGACAAATTGCCTTTAGGCATAAAACCAACCACGATAAGGACTACAAGACAAAAGACAAATTGATAAATAACAATAGTGAGCAATAAAACTAAAACTCCAAGTAAAACTGAAACTGAAACAGAAACTCAAACGAAACGTAACTCACGCAAAGCACTAATTAAATCAAAGGCCAAGGAGGAGCATGGGAACGAGCAAATGTTACGTATACGCACTGTGTGATGACACACACTCCAATGAACACGGACTGTCAAAAGGATACGCTGTCGCACATTTGTTTTGTCTTTTGTGTGATTTGGGTGCGATTAAAGGATGTTACGGACAAATTGCGATGCCGGGCACACAAGACAAAGACAGCAGAAGATTTAAAGCTTTTTAATTGTTATGCCACCGTATTAAGCAATTATACGCGTAGTCTTTCATTATGTGATGGCTCATTATTTTTCTTCAAACCTAATAACATGGGGTGGGGGAAGAGGTTGGGCTTTATTAGAGTTACTTTAATGTAAAGCAATTTAAGATAGAGAGTGGTTTTAGTGCTATTTAGGGCCTGATAACAGGTTAGGAGAGAGGTGGGTTTTACTTGAGTTTGTTTTAATTTAAAGCAAAGGAAGATAAAGATTGAGTTTACGAGCATTCTTAAAGTATGTGAAAATTTGCTGTCGACTATCGGAATATTAAAATTAAATAATAAATAGTTTGGCATTTTCTGAAATAAAAAAATAGACGAAAAAGATAAAGAATTTATAAAAAGGAAAGTAAAACAATCTGAACCGATGTGACCCACTTTCGCTTTAGTAATATCTATTTGAAACATTAGCTGATGTGCCGAATTAGAAGAAAATCTGCTCAAAAATGCTATTTCTAGAGCGGAAATTTGTAATGGAGCTATATATATATATATATCTGAACTCATCTGACCCATTTTCACCAGAGCTGTTTTAGTTGTTTTGCCAAATTTGAAGAAAATCTGTCAAAGTTTGTAGTTTCTAGAGCTGAAAGAGTCAAATCGGAGGAGACATTTGTATGGGAGCTATATATAAATCTGAGCCGATCTATCCTATTTTTACCAGAGCTGTTTTTAGTTGCAATATAAGTTGTTTTGCCAAATTTGAAGAAAAGCTGTCAAAGTTTGTGGTTTCTAGAGCGAAAAGAGTCAAATCGGAGGAGACATTTATATGGGAGCTATATATAAATCTGACCCGATCTGTCCTATTTTTACCACAGCTGTTTTTAGTTGCAATATAAGCTGTTTTGCCAAATTTGAAGAAAATCTGTTAAAGTTTGTGGTTTCTAGAGCTGAAAGAGTCAAATCGGAGGAGACATTTGTATGGGAGCTATATATAAATCTGACCCGATCTGTCCTATTTTTACCACAGCTGTTTTTAGTTGCAATATAAGCTGTTTTGCCAAATTTGAAGAAAATCTGTCAACGTTAGTGGTTTCTAGAGCGAAAGAGTCAAATCGGAGGAGACATTTGTATGGGAGCTATATATAAATCTGAACCGATCTATCCTATTTTTACCAGAGCTATTTTTAGGTGAAATATAAGCTATTTTGCCAAATTTGAAGAAAATCTGTCAAAGTTTGTGGTTTCTAGAGCTGAAAGAGTCAAATCGGAGGAGACATTTGTATGGGAGCTATATATAAATCTGACCCGATCTGTCCTATTTTTACCACAGCTGTTTTTAGTTGCAATATAAGCTGTTTTGCCAAATTTGAAGAAAATCTGTCAACGTTAGTGGTTTCTAGAGCGAAAGAGTCAAATCGGAGGAGACATTTGTATGGGAGCTATATATAAATCTGAACCGATCTATCCTATTTTTACCAGAGCTGTTTTTAGTTGCAATATAAGCTGTTTTGCCAAATTTGAAGAAAATCTGTCAAAGTTTGTGGTTTCTAGAGCTGAAAGAGTCAAATCGGAGGAGACATTTGTATGGGAGCTATATATAAATCTGAACCGATCTATCCTATTTTTACCAGAGCTGTTTTTAGGTGAAATATAAGCTATTTTGCCAAATTTGAAGAATATCTGTCAAAGTTTGTGGTTTCTAGAGCTGAAAGAGTCAAATCGGAGGAGACATTTGTATGGGAGCTATATATAAATCTGAACCGATCTATCCTATTTTTACCAGAGCTGTTTTTAGGTGAAATATAAGCTATTTTGCCAAATTTGAAGAAAATCTGTCAAAGTTTGTGGTTTCTAGAGCGAAAAGAGTCAAATCGGAGGAGACATTTGTACTGGAGCTATATATAAATCTGAACCGATCTATCCTATTTTTACCAGAGCTGTTTCTAGTTAAAATATACGGCGGTTTGCCAAATTGGAGGAAAATATGTTGAAATATGTGGTTTCTAGAGCGGAAAAAGTAAAATCGGAAGCAAAATTTGTATGGGAGCTATATCTAAATCTGAACCGATTTGCTTCAAATTAAATAGCGTTCGTCCTTATCCCATAAAACTTCGTTGTGCAAAGCTAAATCGACTCAAAAAGTGATTCTAAGTCGATCGGTATAATAAACGGGTAATGGGTGTTACAATCAAATGCACAAAGACATTATACCCCGTGGTGTAGGGTATAAAAATTGAAAAGAATATTTTGTTTTACTATACCTTCACTCAACAAAGCATGAGGGTGTATATCATCTGGGTCAGAAAAAAGTGTAACCCATTGAAGGAGTGACTTAAGACCCTAAGTATGTTTGGACCAAATTCGTTTTAACTTTTTAAGTTTAATTTCATATAACTTCCGTATATATGTTCTCTGAGAGTGAGGGTATATATAAGTCGGATTAGCCGAATGCAGTGGTTTAGGAACAGTCTCAAAAAAAATACAAAAATATTTTTTTCCAAATATCTTTTTTTTTTTGCTGATTTTTGTTTATATAACGCAAAAACCCCTTAAATAAATGTTATATAAATTGACTAGCAGTACCCGATGCTTCGCACGCGAAATAGCAAGTTATTCGTTCATTTTATCCGTCTCTGTTTTTGGATAGTATTTTTTTAATTTTCTTTTGGTGGATATAGATAAATCTAAAATAGTAATTTGGTAAGCTCCTATTAGCTAGCACTCACACACAGTCAAAGGAATGTGCTTGTCGATATGCACTATTTTAGCTGAACTACTTCGTATGTATAGTTTTCTACTAAGTTTTGAACAAAAAATTACAACCATTTATATCCTCGATCTCATGTTTCTAGATTCAGGCAGCCAGTTTATAACTTTTTGCACCTCTTTCCCAAAAAGTACACATTTTGAAAAATCACTATAGGTAACATGTGTTTTGCTCCCCTAAAAATATGTACTTTATTTGGTAACACAGGATTGTACAGCATTATTATCCCTTTTCGTCCCGCGCACCCCATAGAAGTACAAATTTCGAAAAATCAAACTACTGCGCTGCTATATGATAAGTGGAATTTACACACTAAATTTCACTATTCTAGCTGTAATAGTAAAATTGGTACAAGTTTTATCCCTTTTTGTCCCGCTCGCCACTTAAAACTACAAATTTGGATAAATCCAATTTTACTTCGTTTCTATATGGTCAGAGGAATTTACATACCGAATTTCACGATTCTAGCTGTAATACTTTAGTTGGTACCCTTTTTGTCCCGCTCGTCCCTTAAAAGTACAAATTTCGAAATATCCAATTTTACTTCGTTTCTATATGGTCAGAGGAATTTACATACAATTTCACGTTTCTAGCTGTAATACTTTAGTTGGTACCATTTTTATCCCTTTTTGTCCCTTTAAAAGAACAAATTTCGAAAAATCCAATTTTACTTCGTTTCTATATGGTCAGAGGAATTTACATACAATTTCACGTTTCTAGCTGTAATACCGTAGTTGGTACCATTTTTATCCCTTTTTGTCCCGCTCGTCCTTAAAAGTACAAATTTCAAAAAATCCAATTTTACTTCGGTACTATATATATGGTCAGAGGAATTTACATACCAAATTTCACGTTTCTAGCTGTAATACTTTAGTTGGTACCATTTTTATCCCTTTAAAAGTACAAATTTCGAAAAATCCAATTTTATTTCGTTTCTATATGGTCAGTGGAATTTACATACCAAATTTCACGTTTCTAGCTGTAATACTTTAGTTGGTACCATTTTTATCCCTTTTTGTCCCGCTCGTCCCTTAAAAGTACAAATTTCGAAAAATCCCTATTTGTTGCTCGTCTGCATGGTCATTGCAAGGAACTCACCGAATTTCATGTTTATAGCTATTGCCGTTTAGTCAGGACGAAGGTTCGATGTTTATCCCTTTTTGGGCCATTTTATCCCCTAAAAGTACGAATTTCGTAAAACCCTTTCTTAGTCGACGTCTACGTCATATTTTGGAACTACACTGAAAATTTCATGACCCTGGCTTCAGCCGTTTGGTCTGGGGGCTGGTCAATGATAAGTCAGTCAGTCAGTCAGTCAGTCAGTCAGTAACGCAACTCTTTTATATATATAGATTGGAAAAAGGCATAAAAATGGTACATTCCAACAGTTGAACTTCCCTATATCTGCTTAGACATCCGACACAAGGGGATTTTTTTAAATGTGTACTTCTATGGAGGGAGTGATAACTCAGATGTATCACAAAAATAAGTTAAGGTTCTACCAATCGAACAGCACCA
The DNA here is from genome assembly GCA_947397865.1 of Polietes domitor. Lineage (NCBI taxonomy): Eukaryota > Metazoa > Arthropoda > Insecta > Diptera > Muscidae > Polietes > Polietes domitor. The sequence continues at coordinate 52,174,976 of OX377620.1, forward strand.
TCTAAAATAATGCAATTGAATGTATACATTTTTCCTACTACGTAGACGCTCGACATAAATCGATTCAGCCTACAAGGATATCCTTAAACTGGATCATATAGACCTTTTACAACCTTAATCGGAACCAACCTGTGATGAAACATTTTGTCTTGACGACATCTTAGTCGAAGACACTCCAGTCTTCAAAGAAGGCTGAACACAGTTTCACTAACCGTATTGTAGCCATAGCCAGACAGTAACAGATACTCTCAATGTTTTCCTCGTCGTCACGGTTCCTACAAAAGCCGTTTGAGTCAATGGCTAGCCTTTGGACATGTGTGGCTAGAAGGCACTGCCACTGTAAACACTGAATCCAACGTAGACAATTTATTTGTAAGAAACAATTAATGCTCTCGAGCCCGAATAAATTCAGTTTTAATCATTAAAGAGCAACTCCGTATCGAAAGTGTGTCAAATTTGACTCTTATTGGATTGAAGGGCATAGGCTATAATTCAATTTTTAAAAAGCCTATTTTCAAATTTATAGAATTCATTTAAGATAATTTAACGATAACACCCACGAGCGATGATGTTTTGTAGCTGCCAAAAAAACTCCCTATCAAAACTCGTTTATAGTTTTTTTTTACTGAAATGCCAATGCCAGTAGCACCCACTTTACTGTAACATTTTAACAAACAACTCACCCCCACAGCAACAACTATGTAACAATCAATAAACAACAAACTCAGCCCCGTCAGTCTGACGGACGCCTGTAAAGCCATTCAAAATGCATTTGATTTCATTGTCTCCTTCTTCTTCTTCTTTAATGGGTGATTTTCTATTACCCTCAACACGTATATATATATTGGTAGCTGTACATTAGGGAGTATTGAATATAAATTTGCATTCTAGTGACAAAAACTGTTTCTATGTGAAAACTCCTAACATGTGTAACCCTCATTATTTTCTTTAAATTAACTTAAACGGACATATCGTCCCATCAAATATTAATATTGAATAATATTGCCTTAAATGTTAATTTGTTACTGTGGATTTTTCTATGAATGGATAATGATGTTCCTATTCTGTAAACTGACCCATTTATTATTTTCTACGCATTCTTTAAGGATGAGTATTTTTGGATGATAAATAAAATATGTAATAAAAAAATAGTTTATTAGCACATAGTGTATTATTATATTGACGGGACGATATATTCCCAGATTGTAGTGCCAATATTGAAGGTACATTCGACGCACAGATTTTTATACCCTATACCACTTCGTGGACTAGGGTATTATAAGTTAGTTTCGCGCCAAATGTTTGTAACACCCAGAAATAATTGAGCTAGACCCACCTTTAAGTATACGGATCTGCTTAGAATCACCAGCTGAATCGATTTACCGATGTCTGTCTGTCCGTCTGCTGTCCATATAAGCTTGTTCGCACTCTACAGGTCGCAATTGCTGTCCGATTATAATGAAATTTGGCAGAAGTTACTTTTTTGGCCAAGGACGATCGGTATTGAATTTGGAGGAAATCGGTTCAGATTTAGATATAGCACCCATACAAATGTAGCTCCCGATTTGACCTTTTCCGCCCTATAAAGCACATATAGTACCCGATTTTCCTCAAATTTTGCATAACACCTTATAATCTAACTAGAAATACCTGTGAGAAAAGCGGGTTAGATCGGTTCAGATTTAGATATAGTCCCCATACAAATGTCGCTCCCGATTTCACTTTTTTTTTGCTTTAGAAACCATATATTGTAACCGATTTTATTTAAAATTGGCACAACTTCTTATAATCCAACTAAAAACACCTATGGTAAAAGTGGGTTAGATCGGTTCAGATTTAGATATAGTCCCCATACAAATGTCGCTCCCGATTTCACCTTTTTTGCTTTAGAAACCATATATTGTAACCGATTTTATTTAAAATTGGCACATCTTCTTATAATCCAACTAAAAACACCTATGGTAAAAGTGGGTAAGATCGGTTCAGATTTAGATATAGCTTCAATAAAATGTTGCTCCCGAATGTTTAACCGATTTTGACCAATCTTTACATATTATATTTCACCAATAAACATACATTGTGAAAGCGGGTCACATCATTCCAGGTTTCAATATACCACCATACAAATTTCCTTTCCGATTTAACTTTTTTTTTTTTCAAACACATACATTTACATGATTCAAAAATCCTTCCCGATTCCTTTTTTACTGCATTGAATTGCAATGAAATAGAAAGTGGGGTGTATCATATAGTGGCTCCGTCCGTCTTTAGCCTTTTCTTACTTGTTTGGGAGGTGCCCATATGTTTATAAAGGGTGTCCCAAGAAGAACGCAATTTTTAAATCTGGCAGCATTCGAAGTGTCATTGTTTGACATTTGAACAGTTGTTATTGTTTGTTAGTAGAAGGTACGAGGTTAGTAAAAATGGAGCGCTACACGAATGAACAACGCATTCTCATTGTGAAATTGTTTTACCAAAATGGTGAAAGTTTTGCGGCTACAGTTCGCAAATTGCGATCAATTTGGGGTCACAATAATGCTCCAAAAGAGTCAACTGTAAAGAGATTAATTGATAAATTTGCCGAAACTTGGTCTGTTAGTGATGTAAAGACAACAACGCGCCATCGACCAGGTCGATCGACCGAAAATGTCGCAGCTGTACGTGATGATGTCGCTCAAACTCCATCCACCTCAATTCGACACCGAGCTCAGCAAATTGGTGTCTCCAAATCCACTTTGCAGCGAATTTTGACGAAAGATTTGCATCTTCATGCATACAAAGTTCAAAGTTGACACAGGAACTGAAGCCAACTGACCATGGACAGCGAAGGGAGTTCGGTAATTGGGTATTGGAGAGACAACATGAAAATGCTGATTTTGCCGATCAAATCATCTTCAGTGACGAGGCCCATTTTCATCTTGATGGCTTCGTCAATAGGCAGAATTGTCGCATTTGGGGTGCGGAAAGTCCTCGAGTGATTCACGAGAAGCAAATGCATCCTCAACGTGTCACTGTGTGGTGTGGTTTTTGGGCTGGAGGAATCATTGGACCTTTTTTATGAAAATGAGGCAGGTCAAGCGCAAACAGTCAATGGTGTTCGGTATCGTGAAATGATAACCAGTTTTTTCTTGCCTAGAATTGAAGAAATGAATGTGGAGGGCATGTTGTTCCAACAAGACGGCGCCACATGTCATACAGCCAGAGAAACAATTCAATTGCTGCATCAGTCATTTCCCGGTCGTGTTATTTCGCGTTTTGGAGATCAGAATTGGCCGCCTAGATCGTGCGATTTAACACCATTAGATTTTTTTCTTTGGGGTTTTTTGAAGTCGATGGTTTACGCGAATAAGTCGACGACGACTCAAGCCTTAAAAGACGAAATTGGACGCTGCATTAATGAAATACTGCAGCATTCATGCAAAACGGTCATTGAAAATTTCATTAAAAGATCGCGTGCATGCCAGCAAAGCCGCGGCGGCCATCTGCACGATATATTGTTCCATACATAACCTCATTCTGTCTACTTTACGATATAATAAAGTTTCACGATTTTTTCTTAAATATCTGTGTTTTATTTAAAATTATAAAATTGCGCTCTTCTTGGGACACCCTTTACTTTGGTATAACCCAAATTGTGCCCCATTCTGCTCTATTACAGTTCTACAAACTACATCTTACATCGGATCTTCATCAAATTTTGCAGATCATTCTATGTTTCAACTAGAAATACATACCGTGAGTGAAAACTATGCAGGCCCATATTTTGGCACAGACCTCAAGTGTTGTTATAAGCCCCCTTCAAATGTCCGTCCGATTCATCCTATTACCGCTGTATAATCTGTATTTATCATTGGATCTTGATCAATTTTTCCAGATCATGTTATATTTACTTTACTCGGAATATCTGCTGGAAAGTTGAATCAATTATTTTATTATTTACCATATTCATTAAATTTGACTAAAGATGAATTTATAGTAACTGTATAATTTATATGAACTACATAAAATTGCTCCCATGAAATACCTGGGTTTAGTAATCAAAGCGAGGTATATACGCAAGGAGTGGTGTAGGGTATTATATAGTCGGCCTTCCTTACTTGTTTTTATTGCAATTAATTCTGTAACTTTTTGACGGAAAGAAATATATCTTGACGAAATTTCACATGCTTAGAGTAGATGTGTTATCCATATGACTTGCATTCTCTAATGTTTATGAGGGCCACTCCAAAATTGATATAATTGCCAAAGCTCAATTATGTACCGATTGCAAAGGTATTTTGTACAATTATAGAGCTCGTGAATATCTACAAAAATCAATTATTTTAAGAGATATTCGCCGATGTTGGTTTTGTATTTTTAACATTGCCATCTCATTGTTAGCTCGATTTTCGAATTATTTACATATTAGTTTACTAAAAAAAAATAATGGAAATATTGCTGCAAATGTTTATAAAGACAAAACCATAAAAAGGTTCAATTTTTATCATTTTTAAATAAGCATTTTTTTCAATACAACAAATTTTTATTTTCAAAAATTTTAAAATCGCAAAGCACCAGTTCCCCACTTTAGGTATTTGGGAATTTTTATTGGATTAATAAGCAATTATTGTACATTACAGTCGAAATCCTTAAAACGACATACAAGGGACCGGCGAAAATCCGTCGTTATAGCCGATTGTTGTTAAAACCAATACTATCGTACTATGAAATTTAGTAATATTATGTGATTTAGATCAATCATAAATAAAAATATGAATTTAAAATTCAATTGGTAATCATATTAAAAAAGAATACAAAAGGCTATATAATATAATTCTAATTATTTGAAATAGTCGGTTATTTTACATCGATTTTGTTTTAAATTCAGATCATTTCTAGGAGGTGAAATAGTATTAAATACATACTTTTATTTGCGACATCTGCTTATCAAACGTATTTTTAGACCTTCTACCGATAAGGCCTCAGATATGAAAGCATTTCGAATTCCAATCCGTGTACATTCTCATCAGGTTCATCGACTTCATCCTCAGCTATAGTTTCTATACCCTCAACTAGGTTATTATCTTTGTGCATTTGTTTGTAACACCAAATAGGAAACGAGAATCACTTTCTGAGTCGATTTAACAATGTCCGTCTATATGTCTATTGTTGTAATCAATTACAAATTGCAATTATTGTCCGATCTTAACAAAAATGTTGTGGATCAAGGACGAACTCTATTTAATTTGAAGCAAATCGGTTCAGATTTAAATATAGCCTCCATACAAATGTCGTTCCCGACGCTGTATCGCTGTAAGCAATATTAATTTGTATGGATTTGTATTGGTCCAAATTCAGGACTTGGAAATTTCGTTATTATAACGATGTCTTTATAGGTGATTTGGACAGTATTATTTTTTCTACATAATCCCATAGTTCTATTACGAAATCTCATTTTTTTATTTTTTTACGCAATATTCAATATGAATTTGTTTTTTTCCCCAAAAAACTGTTCTTGATCTACCGTTTCCAAAATGGTATAACTTTTGTATAAAAAGTGTATTTTTCTGCTTCATAAATATTATAAGATTTGCTTCAGACACATATTTATGAGGGCTATTTCAAAATCTGAATCGATCTGCCTAATGTTTGGACCAATTTGTTAGAGTAAAGTATAGTGATATGCACCAAATGTCTTTATGATCGTTTGAAAAATATGGATTTTAGGGCGATAAATTTAATTTAAGATTTTCTTATCGTTTCTTATATTTCAACGGACTTTGCCATTGTCATTTCTTATCTACCTTCGTAAATATATATATATATATATATATATTTATATATATATATATATATATATATATATATATATATATATATATATATATATTACGAAGTAATAAGGACTTCATGTAAACTTGCGCAAAAGAATCCAGAAATGGATAACTACAATAATTTTCTTATCCTGTTCACAAGAATATGACAAATTTTCGTAGAAAATAATTCAGTTAGACAATAAATTCTCAAAACACAAAGTAACAATTATATTATAACATATTATATAATATATATTATATTATAACATATATTATAACTTATAAAAGTAACAATTGAATTTTATCCTCGGATAAAATGATCTTTTTCTTCTGATCCGCGATCGAAATTAAGAAATGGTGATATTTAAAAAAAAACGCATTTTGAGATTTATTTTTCACGTTTTAGGAATTTTCGGATTTGTATATGAAGGAATCGTGGGATATTTATATGAGGTTTGAAATTCGTCAAGATATCTCCTTCCGTTCAAAAGTTACAGAATTAATTACAAATAGAATAAGAGTCATTCCATGTCAAGCGGTACGGTTTTTGACCTCGATAGTTTTGAATGTTTTTGTATGTATTCTTCTAATAAAAATATTAAATACATATTTATGGAAACAAAATTTCACGAGTTATGACCAATTGAACGGTGATAAACATACTATTTTTTCCAAAAGGTGTGTTCATTCAATCGCCTGTAACTCCTGAAATACTTTACCGATTCTAATGTGTTTTACCTCGTTTTGAAGCTAATTTCAATTACTTATAAAATATTGAGGTATTGTTTTATAGCAGGGTTAGATTTTTTAAAGTTTTTGCAATTTTAATTCCTTAATTTTGATTTTCGAAATGATTACACCAATCCATTTTGTTGAAATTTTAAAATAGTGTGTTTAGGTCTATTTGTAAGTGACTGTGTGAGTTTGAAAGTGGTGAAATGATGGCTTCTATTTTTTACGATTTTTTTTTACAAAATCAACAAGAATTATAGTGAAAAATCATCAAAATTATAATTTTTTCATTGAAATGATGGCTTTTACTTTAACGAATTTTTTTCGATTTATTTTTTACAAAAAGATATAAAAACAATGAAAAATCCAAGAAAATATTGGTTATGGAATTTTTTTTTTTTGTAGTTTGAGATTGCACCATCAGAAAAAATATATTTTTGTGTTTATAAACTAATGATCGAAAAAAATTCGTAAAAAATAGAAGCCATCATTTCACCACTTTCAAACTCACACAGTCGTAACTCGTGAACAAAAATTTGCAATTTTTTTTCAAAAATATGTATACAATATTTTTATGAGAAGAATACATACAAAAACTTTCAAAACAATCGCAGCTATCGAGGTCAAAAACCGTACCGCTTGATATATACATATAGAATTGAAACTATTAGGGCTGTTTTTCTTTAAGCCGGGATAACAAGCTGCGACATAAATTGGAATTATAATAAACAAAATTAAAAATACATATACAAATTTTGTAGAACTGTATGCATCAATGCAACAAAAATAAAGAGTCTACATTTCCAAAACAATATTTCTGCAAATTTCAAGGGTTTCGGGCATTATGTCTCAAATAAATTCAACAGTGTGATCCACAAGAAACTGGATCGTATATAGCATAATCGTTTATCGCATAACATCGAAGTCTACTTTGCAAAATAACCTGCTACCATGAACCACCCTGTACAGGTCGGTTCTTCGACTGAAACGGTTTTACTCCTTTTTAACAACTGGGACCCAGTTTCGTGTTCCTGCATTTTTTCTGTCCCACCTTATAGAGTGAAGTTTTCTCTTCCTCGTTTTGCATTCGGCTTCCTTTACACACATCGTAAATTCCATCATTAGGTTTGAAAGTAACGTTTCATTATAGCAATTACATGTTGTTTTTTTTTGTTGGCGTCGTTGAATTGCTGTGCACTAATACATATGTACACATGTAGTGCTGCCTATAATCACTTGATATGAAATTCACACACACATACATTAAGTGAGAAAGTTATGGTGAGAGCTCGACAGAGAGAGAAAAAAGGGGGGTATCGTGTAGTTTTATTGCCGTCATCACCGTCGACAGCATCGCAATCTTCAGCCTTTCATATAGTGGAAAATGAAAGCATTGTTGCAGTGCCGACAGACGGTCAGCGAGACCGCCTCGCCGGCTTCTTCTACATTTACTGGTGCCTCCGCAATGATCCATGCTGTTATTATGAATTTTGTTTATTTATTAGGTTTTTAGTTGCTGTTGTAGTTCCAATTGTGACCTTGACCACATCAGGCCGCCATACAAAGAAATTAGAGAGCTAAATATTTTGTGCTTTGGTTTCCGGAAAATGTATGAAATGCCTTGCCATGCCATGTCAGTGGTTTATGTTTCCCCTTTCTCTCGCATGAACTCCATGTACACGTAGCACCACGTACAACATGTTATTATTAGCCGAGTTGTTTTATTTTTAAAATTGAAAACAATGTTTTTTTTGTAGTAGTAGTTTAAAATTTCTAGACTAATTATAGAAAAGTGAAATTATTGCATGAAACAACGTCATTCGTACGTGAGCCAATCACCCGTCCATGTAGTTGATTTGAAAACAGCTATGACTAATGTCCAAAATTGCAATAGGAGATTTTTATTTTACCTTTTAGGGACAACCTACTAATGAATATACATAAGTTAAAGTCATATATCCTGTCTAAAACCATAATCGGTTAACAGGTTTTGTCATGCAAATACGTCGGATTCCCCTCAGTGGACCGACAGTTAATATCATGAACATATTAGTATTTCGGAGTATATGTTCAATATGTATTTAAAAAGGACTTGAAGAATTTGGAAATGATTTTGGTGAGATCTAATGACAACATCAATGTATATATGCAAGCAAATGTTGAAAATATAATTGTATGTTTAAAAATTTGGACTTACCCAGGGTATTTATCTAGTGTGAGTGAAATCTATGCTTATCAAGGCTAAGTCCAAAAAAGTCAACACAAAATATTTGTTTTGGTACAAATATTTATATTGTAGTTGGCGACAATGTGATTTTTTATTAACGTTTTTATTATCGCAGCTTGCCGGAATAAGGCTTAAAGAAAAACAACCCTAGCTGCTCTAAATCGATTTTTTGTGGAATTAATTTTGTAACTTTGACAAAATTTCACATGCTTAGAGAAGAGGTATTTACTTGATGATTGGAAAGATTTTTGATCTCTAGTTGGGCTACAGAGTAATCCTCAAAAAATGGTTACCTCGGTCATGCCAAATTTTTAAATGATTGCTAAAAGTACAATTATGCAAAAGTATTTGTGGATACTTACAAAAAATGTGCTTACCAGTGTGTATGTACCTCCATTAGTGTAAGATCTATAAAGGGTGATTTTTTAAGAGCTTGATAACTTTTTTTTTTAAAAAAACGCATAAAATTTGCAAAATCTCATCGGTTCTTTATTTGAAACGTTAGATTGGTCCATGACATTTACTTTTTGAAGATAATTTCATTTAAATGTTGACCGCGGCTGCGTCTTAGGTGGTCCATTCGGAAAGTCCAATTTTGGGCAACTTTTTCGAGCATTTCGGCCGGAATAGCCCGAATTTCTTCGGAAATGTTGTCTTCCAAAGCTGGAATAGTTGCTGGCTTATTTCTGTAGACTTTAGACTTGACGTAGCCCCACAAAAAATAGTCTAAAGGCGTCAAATCGCATGATCTTGATGGCCAACTTACCGGTCCATTTCTTGAGATGAATTGTTCTCCGAAGTTTTCCCTCAAAATGGCCATAGAATCGCGAGCTGTGTGGCATGTAGCGCCATCTTGTTGAAACCACATGTCAACCAAGTTCAGTTCTTCCATTTTTGGCAACAAAAAGTTTGTTAGCATCGAACGATAGCGATCGCCATTCACCGTAACGTTGCGTCCAACAGCATCTTTGAAAAAATACGGTCCAATGATTCCACCAGCGTACAAACCACACCAAACAGTGCATTTTTCGGGATGCATGGGCAGTTCTTGAACGGCTTCTGGTTGTTCTTCACTCCAAATGCGGCAATTTTGTTTATTTACGTAGCCATTCAACCAGAAATGAGCCTCATCGCTGAACAAAATTTGTCGATAAAAAAGCGGATTTTCTGCCAACTTTTCTAGGGCCCATTCACTGAAAATTCGACGTTGTGGCAGATCGTTTGGCTTCAGTTCTTGCACGAGCTGTATTTTATACGGTTTTACACCAAGATCTTTGCGTAAAATCTTCCATGTGGTCGAATAACACAAACCCAATTGCTGCGAACGGCGACGAATCGACATTTCACGGTCTTCAGCAACACTCTCAGAAACAGACGCAATATTCTCTTCTGTACGCACTGTACGCATTCGTGTGGTTGGTTTAATGTCCAATAAAGTAAACTGAGTGCGAAACTTGGTCACAATCGCATTAATTGTTTGCTCACTTGGTCGATTATGTAGACCATAAATCGGACGTAAAGCGCGAAACACATTTCGAACCGAACACTGATTTTGGTAATAAAATTCAATGATTTGCAAGCGTTGCTCGTTAGTAAGTCTATTCATGATGAAATGTCAAAGCATACTGAGCATCTTTCTCTTTGACACCATGTCTGAAATCCCACGTGATCTGTCAAATACTAATGCATGAAAATCCTAACCTCAAAAAAATCACTCTTTATAAGTTACAAGAAAAAATCATATTTTTGAGAGATTGAGATTGATTTCATATTTTTAATGTTGCGATTTCAAACTATTTATAATGGTTTTTTATTTATTTTTATTTTATTTGTTTCATTTATTTTTCTTATTAAATTCTTAATAAAAATGTGTAAATGAGGTCTAATGTTATACACTTCCAAAGATAAAACTTTCCGAACGACAACATCATTTCGCTCGTTTTTTTTTTAATTTCTTCCTGCTTGGACAAATTTCTTTTAGTTTTCCTGAAGAAGGTATAATTTAGATGCCCCTCCCTGGTATGTGTCTAAAAAATTGGATCTTTTTCAATACAAAACAAGTAAGGAAAGGCTAAAGTCGGGCGGGGCCGACTATATGATACACTCCACTTTCTATCGGAAAACAATTTAATCTATATATAAAAAAGAGTTGCGTTACTGACTGACTGACTTATCATTGACCAGCCCCCAGACCAAACGGCTGAAGCCAGGGTCATGAAATTTTCGACTAAGACAGGGTTTTACGAAATTCGTACTTTTAGGGGGTAAACATGAAATTCGGTGAGTTCCTTGCAATGACCAAACAGACGAGCTACAAATAGGGATTTTTCGAAATTTGTACTTTTAAGGGGTGAGCGGGACAAGAAGGGATAAAAATGGTACCAATTAAAATATTACACCTAGAATCGTGAAATTTGGTATGTAAATTCCTCTGACCTTATAAAAGCGAAGTAAAATTGGATTTTTCGAAATTTGTACTTTCAAGGGGTGCGCGGGGCAAAAAGGGATACAAGTTGTACCAATTTAAGTATTGAAAAAATGGATTTCTTGATTTAGTATGTAAATTCCTCTGACCACGTAGAAGCGCAGTAAAATTGGACTTTTCGAAATTTGTACATTTAAGGGCTGTGCGGGACGAATGGGGATAAAAATTGTATACATTCCTTTAATTACGTAAACGCGGAACATAAATGGATATTTTAAAATTTGTACTTAAAAGGAGGATACGTCCCGACAAGAAATAAATGTGTTACCAAATAAAGTACATATTTTTAGGGGAAGCAAAATCACATGTTACCTATAGTGGTTTTTCAAAATGTGTACTTTTTGGTAAAGAAGTGCAAAAAGTTATAAAGTAGCTGGCTGCATCTAGAAACATGAGATCGAGGATATACATGGTGGTAATTTTTTGTTCAAAACTTGGAAGAAAATTATAAAAATTATACATACGAAGAAGTGCATATCGACAAGCACATTACTTTGACTGAAAAATTAAAAATTACTATTTTAGATTTATCTATATCCACCAAAAGAAAATTAAATAAATACTATCCAAAAACAGAGACGGATAAAATTAACAAATAACTGGCGTTTTCGCGTGCGAAGCAGCGGGTACTGCTAGTTCAGAAATAAAGTGAAAACGGGAAAAAATTTTGTATGTTTCCTAATCACAGGCTAATATTACCTGGTCCAATTTGTCAAATCGAGAATAATATTTGTATCGGTGCTATATCCAAACATGCAATGAAGTGACTAACTTTCACAATAAGTTCTTTCAGTTTAAGTATAACGTGAAGATCTGTTAAATATGTGGTTTCTAGAGCGGAAAAAGTCAAATCGGGAGCGAAATTTGTATGGGAGCTATATATAAATCTGAACCGATCTAACACATTTTCACCACAGAAGTTTCTAATTGAAATATAAATTATTTTGCCAAATTTGAAGAAGATCAGTTCAAATATGTGGTTTCTAGAGTGAAAAGAGTCAAATCGAGAGTGAAATTCGTATGGGGGCTATATCTAAATCTGAACCGATTTTCTTCAAAGTAAATAGCGTTCGTCCTTGTGCCGAAAAACTTCGTTGTGCAAAGTTTCATTTGATTCTGTATACAAGTGAGACCTGTATCGTGATTACAAGAATTGATGGACAGACAGACAGACTGACATTGCTAAATCGATTCAAAAAGTGATTCTAATTCGATCAGTATAATTAACAATGGGTCTAGCTCCCTTCCTTTTGGGTGTTACAAACAAATACACAAAGACTAATACTCTCGTGGAGTGTATAATCATGTTTCTCAATTTTTTCACGAAAAAGGGAATTTTAATATATTTTTAAATGTATCCATAATTTTTTAAATATCGTCTTCCAGTTTAGAAACCCAAAATACACCCAGAAATTATATATACAGCTCCTCTTCGCAAAATGTTTGTAGATTAGTGTTAGCTTATCAAAATCGAAATTTTGTTTCAAATACAGCTTTTTATTTTTTTTGCTGATAGACATTCCTTAATGTGTGAAAGTTCTCACGCCAATTATGATCGAATTTTATATAAAATACCTTTGCATCAATCGTCTAGATTGGGTGGGATTTTTTCAACATTGCGTCCATCATAGACATTTGGTTTGTAGTCGTACTCATATTCGTATTAGTATTTGTGAAGATTTCAACACTTTTGCTTCCGATCAAATATTTATGGGTATTTAATGCCCTGGTTTTATGCTTCACATGTTCTTAATTACTTCGTTCCTTAAAATGATCCGTGGAATTCAACAACAATCTGGTGGGTGTCTCGCGTAAGAAAATGATTTGCTTTTCTTAGTTATGCCATGGGAAAATGAGTCGGTCGGACGCTCGGTGGCTTGGCGCTTAGCACATTAGCACAACAACAAAAAACATATATTTTTCTTCCTAAAGCGAAATTTCACACCTTCTTTATAATATAAATGAAAACGCATAAATTTCGTGATTGAATCTTGGTGGTTTTTGCGGTGCAAAAAAAAAATACAACTTTTTCGATAAGTATTCGCATTCACACTTCGCGCGTGAAACATGCTGCTGGAAAGTGGGAAAGTGTTAACAAAAAGATTCGAAATTAATGAACTCCATTGCGAAGTGAATTAATCAGAATTTTGTTGTTTTTTTTGTTTTCGCTTTGCGTGGATTATCTTTTTGTTAAGGCGTAAACAGCGCAAAAATTAAGATCATATTTATTTGCGTATTCACTTGCATTACTTCTCAATTCTCAATTTCATGCCTTCCCTTGGCCTCGCTCTCTCACGCCTCCCTCAATTAAAATCAAATTTATTTGTATATGTTTTGATTAACATCCTCATTGCCGACCTCCCGCCCGTAACCGTTTGCATGCCAGTGAACAAAAGAACAATTGTTTGCGGAAAAGTGTGCGGTAAGGAAACGGAAATTTCTCGAGTTGAAAATGTCATGTTCCAGTTGTCATTGTCGTGTTGTGTTGCTCGCCGATGACAGCATATTTGTTTCAACTGCGAAGAAAATGGAAACTCGCAAATTTGCGTTTCGACATGAATGTTTTTGTGTATGTGTGAGTGCGTAAATGCAAATTCACTTACTTTTCCGCAAATTGTAATATGTAGAAATGTCATAAAGTTAGCGACGGATGTAATGGAAGTAATGGCGCAAGGGATATCCGTTTAAAATACATACATATGTATTTTCATGTGAACGTACATTTCATGTGACTGTAGTCAACGATTTGCAAGAATTGGTGAAACGAAAAAAATAAATGCAATTTTTCATAACCTCCGCGCTTGTTTACGAACATTTTGCGAAGAGCTGTGTTTGATATGTTGGTATCTTTAACATAATCTAGGCGATATTCCATTTTGTATGGATATTATTATTGTGTTTTTTTATTATTGTTGGATATCCATAATAACTTCTTATTAGAAAATAAAACAGAACAATGTATTCTGTTCCATAGATGGGGTTACGAAAAATTACCCACAAAAATTCCATACAAGCATGGACCCAAAATTAAACCTTAATTCATAAAATCATATATGAGGTATAAAGTTTTGCGCGATTTTTCACAGAAGAAAATCCCAGGACACCAAAGAGGATAAATTCTTTAAATTAAAACCTTAATTTCCTTACCAAGTACTGTATGAAAAAAAAAATCAGAATTGGAGCAAATATGAATCACTTTCGGTGCCAAAATATCAGCTGTTTGCTAAGGGCAATATTAAGGGTATTTTACGTGTTCAATGTTTTTCGGTAGATACCAATTTTTGAATATTAGATATGTTTGCCTATGTTTATATTTTGCAGTTATTTTGCTTAGTTTTCTTGTTATGATAAATTCAATATTATATCAAGCACTGCCATTTATTCAATTCCGCAGTGATGTAGTAATACTTTCTGACCGAGAAGTCAATATATGAGTCTAAAAATGTGCTAAATATTTTGCGATTTGAGAATTTTTGAAAATATAATTTGTTTATTGAAAAAAAAATGGCAGTTTTGGAGAGAACCTACCGTGGAGGTCCGGACTACATGCGTTTGAATTATGCATTCTTTACGAAAAATGTTATAAATTTGCACATCCCGAAAGAAAAACAAGTAAGGAAAGGCTAAAGTCGGGTGGGGCCGACTCTATGATACACTCCACTTTCGAAAACGGGAAGGATTTTTGTATCCTTTAAATGTATGTGAACTATGTATGGGGGTATATTGAAATCGGGAACGAAATAGGTGAAATATAATATGTATAGTTTGGCCAAAATCGGTTAAACATTTGGGAGGAACATTTGTATTTGGGCTATATCTAAATCTGAACCGATCTTACACACTTTCACCATAGGTTTTTGTACTTGGATTGTAAGTTGTTGTGCCAAATTTAAAGAAAATCGAGTACAATATGTGGTCTCTAAAGCGGAAAAAGTCAAATCGGGAGCGACATTTGTATGGGGGAAATATTTAAATCTGAGCCGATCTTACCCAATTTTTGCATAGGTGTTTCTAGTTAGATTATAAGATGTTGTGCCAAATTGAAAGAAAATCGGGTACAATATGTGGTTTCTAGAGCGGAAAATGTCAAATCGAGAGCGACATTTGTATGGGGGCTATATCTAAATCTCAACCGATTTGCCTCAAATTAAATAGCGTTCGTCCTGGATCCACAAAACTTATTTGTGCCAATTTTTGTTAAGATCGGACTATAATTGCGACCTGTAAGTTGATTACAACAATATATGGACAGACGGACAGACAGACGGACATTGCTAAATAGACTCAGAAAGTGATTCTAAGTCGATCGGTATACTTAACAATGGGTCTATCTCGTTTCCTTTTGGGCGTTACAAACAAATGCACAAAGACATAAGACTCTCGTGGAGTGTATAAAAAACAAATCTACAAGCGTAATAAATATGTAAAAATGTGACATTTTTTTAAGTTTAAGTTTTTTCTTGGGAATTATATAACTTCTGATTTAAGTAACACATTTGCAGTAGTCGTTCCACCAGTTTATGTAGAATTTTAAAGTTAATTTTATTAATAACTAGCTGAACCCCGCCCGCTTCGCCAGGCAAAAACAAAAATGGTAAAATTAAAATTAGGTTTCATATTGATCTTATCATATTGATATTATCGTGGTCAGTAATATATACGTTCCAATTTTCAGCCTTCTAGCTAAAAGACACTTTTGCCACGCCCCAACTACCCACCAAACGAAAATTCAAACTCCAGCATCATATTTATCTTTCTTGTGGTCAGTAATATATACGTTCCAATTTGCAGCCTTCTGGCTCAAGAAAACACTATTGCCACACACATAAAATGAAAATCCAAATTTCGGCATCATATTTATCATTCTCGTGGTCAGTAATAATTATGAACCAATTTTACATCCTATGTCCTTCCTTGGGCCAACACGAATTCATCAAGCCCAAAATCGTGAAAATCAGACGATCCGTTATAAAGTTTTGCGTGTTCACACGGACGGCATTCTCTTTTATAAATATAGATTTGAAAGTCGGGCAAATAATAAAATCGGAGGCTTCCCCAAATATATGCAGTTTTTATTTTAACTTGGTTAGAAACGATTTTTATATACGCATTTTGGAATTTATTTTATATCGGCCAATGGGCTTAGAATTACAAGTCATGAAGAAATAAATGAAATTAAGTTTTTTATGGTGTTTTAGTTCGGCTAAAGGCTTTTATTAAAAACAAGTAAGGAAAGGCTAAAGTCGGGCGGGGCCGACTATATAATACCCTACACCACTCCCTGCGTATGTACCTCGCTTTGATTACTAAATAACAAAATTACAAATTATACAGTAGAATACCAAAGTCATACCAAAGTATGGACATATGGGCATCACCCAAACAATTCTCATTGCAATTCAATTCGGTAAAAAAGTGAAATCGGGAAGGATTTTTGCATCCTGTAAATGTATGTGTTTCACAAAAAATGTTAAATTGGAAAGGACATTTGTATGGGGGTATATTGAAACCTGGAACGATGTGACCCGCTTTCACCATGTCTGTTTATTTGTGAAATATAATATGTAAAATTTGGCCAAAATCGATTAAACATTCGGGAGCAACATTTGTCTGGGGGCTATATATAAATCTGAACCGATCTTACCCACGTTCACCATAGGTTTTTTAGTTGGATTATAAGATGTTGTGCCAATTGTAAAGAAAAACGGGTACCAAATGTGGATTTTAGAGCGGAAAAAGTCAAATCGGGAGCGACATTTGTATGGGGCCTATATCGAAATCTGAACCGATCATACCCACTTTCAGCATAGGTGTTTCTAGTTCGATTATAAAATGTTGTGTCAATTTTAAAGAAAATCGGGTACAATATGTGGTTTCTAAAGCGGAAAAAGTGAAATCGGGAGCGACATTTGTATGGGGGCTATATCTAAATCTGAACCGATCTTACCCAATTTTTGCATACGTGTTTCTAGTTGGATTATAAGATGTTCCGCAAAATTTAAAGAAAATCGGGTACAATATGTCTTTTCTAGGGCGGAAAATGTCAAATCGGTAGCGACATTTGTATGGGGGCTATATCTAAATCTGAACCGATCTTACCCAATTTTTGCATACGTGTTTCTAGTTGGATTATAAGATGTTCTGCAAAATTCAAAGAAAATCGGGTACAATATGTCTTTTCTAGAGCGGAAAATTTCAAATCGGGAGCGACATTTGTATGGCGGCTATATCTAAATCTGAACCGATCTTACCCAATTTTTGCATACATGTTTCTAATTGGATTATAAGATGTTCTGCAAAATTTAAAGAAAATCGGGTACAATATGTCTTTTCTAGAGCGGAAAATGTCAAATCGGGAGCGACATTTGTATCGGGGCTATATCTAAATCTGAACCGATCTTACCGAATTGCTGCACAGGTGTTTCTAGTTGGATTGTAAGATGTTATGTCAAATTTAAAGAAAATCGGGTACAATATGTCTTTTCTAGAGCGGAAAATGTCAAATCGGGAGCGACATTTGTATGGGGGCTATATCTAAATCTGAACCGATCTTACCCAATTTTTGCATACGTGTTTCTAGTTGGATTATAAGATGTTCTTCAAAATTTAAAGAAAATCGGGTACAATATGTGGTTTCTAAAGCGGAAAAAGTGAAATAGGGAGCGACATTTGTATGGGGCCTATATCTAAATCTGAACCGATCTTACCCAATTTCGGCATAGGTGTTTCTAGTCAGATTATAAGATGTTGTACCAAATTTAAAGAAAATCGGGTACAATATGTGGTTTCTAGAGCGGAAAATGTCAAATCGGGAGCGACATTTGTATGGGGGCTATATCTAAATCTGAACCGATCTTACCCAATTTTTGCACAGGTGTTTCTAGTTGGATTATAAGATGTTGTGCCAAATTTAAAGAAAATCGGGTACTATATGTGCTTTATAGGGCGGAAAAAGTCAAATCGGGAGCGACATTTGTATGGGGGCTATATCTAAATCTGAACCGATTTCCAAATTCAATACCGATGGTCATTGGCCAGAAAAAATAACTTCTGCCAAGTTTCATGACAATCGGACAACAATTGCGACCTGTAGAGTGCGAACAAGCTTAGATGGACAGCAGACGGACAGACAGACATCGTTAAATCGACTCAGCTGGTGATTCTAAGCCGATCGGTATACTTAAAGGTGGGTCTAGCTCGATTATTTCTTGGTGTTACAAACATTTGGGGCGAAACTAACTTATAATACCCTAGCCCACGAAGTGGTGTAGGGTATAAAAACGCATTCTGAAAAACATAGATGCAAAAAATAGGGCTGTGAGAATATTCGAGCCCATTATTTTATTTTCATTTTTAGATCTACGTATTTAAAAAACACCCTTTACTTCAAAGTATTTGAATCGGTATGTACGCACATTTTATTATGAAAGTCCTAAAAATCTTGTTTTTAGGATATCTAATATGTGACTGTTCCTTTTAAATATGTAGAAAATTTTAAGTTCAAAATAATTGTCCATTTAAAAGAGTTCCTCCCTCCCCCCAAGAATAAAACATTTTGGCAACGGAATATGCGATAATATTGTTGTGTAGAGTCAGCACCACTCCAATAGGTCATCAAATACGTTGCCAAGAAATAATCTCTCCTTCTTGTATCTATTTCATTTCTGTGGATGTATGTATGTTTACAAATATACGGACATATGTTCGTGTCTATCTATTCAAAATATCTCCTGTCAAAATCTTTAGACATCATTTGGCCACAATATTTTACAATAGCTTTTAAATCGTTGAATATAAGTCAATATCAAATTATGACCACATTGAATGTTAGGCCATTTGCCAGAAACATGCATCAAAATTAAAAAACAACAAGCACAAGTATCATTTTCGTAGCTGGGATCCCTCAACGGAGACATCTTAAAACACCATAAAATAATATTGTTTTTGTTTTTTGAATGAAAAATTAACTTGGGACAAGGCAAAGAGACAAGGGAGGTTCAACAAAATTCAGTCAGGGTAATTTTTAAACGACGTTTGGCTAATATACACAAGACACAGACCACTTCATCATGCTTAAAAAAAATTGTAAGAGGGATTCCCCAAATTGATGGCCATCAGACTTCTCCTATGGAAGTTTATGTAGTACACATATATCTACGTCAGCTCGTACCTAATACGAGATCTGGGACATGCATAATTGGCAACACATGGCCAATTAAGCATAGCCAGCCATATGAGTCTACCACGACTTGGTCTAGCGAAGCAATGGAGTGTTGCTGTGCGAATTCCCAGAAATCATCATCTTTCAGTGGGATAAACTTTTGTGTTGCTGTTGAAATATGTAAATAAATAAATAAAAACATTTCATCTCGACCCAATTGTTATTGGAGATTTGTCTGAGTGTTTCTCTTTATTCAGGGATCATTTGTTATATCAATCCATTGTCAAAACACTGGAAATTTATTTTGTACAAATAAAATACAATTCAAGGAAACAACAACAATAAAGTACTCGGGCATTTAGAAAATAAATATGAATACGTTTTGCAAAGATGAATGGGTGTGTGATGATTTGTGAATGAGGTGGGATGGTTAGTGAAAAGTGTTTTATCTGTCATGTGACGCAAAGAACACCATTGCCAAAATTTAAGGTATTTGAGTGAAAACTATGAATGGCAGTACAGTGATCAGGACTTAGAAAGGCGTAATAAGCAGGACACTCTAAAGCAGAGGTAAACCTAATTCGAGTACACTGAACCCTGTAGTATTAACTTCACGATATACAATTATGATTCCAGGTCCCGGAAATCAGTGCTTTAAATTCAGTTAATATCGATCGATCAAATACTCATTGAATGGAAAGTATTTGAACGCAAATTAGATCGTTTAAGTTGAATTTGGGGATATTTTCCTTTTTGATCGTTGAGGGTAGGAATATTTCAAAAATCTGCCGATTTTTAAAAAATGGTGGCCGTGTTCTGTATATAATACTGAATAATAGAAGAAATTATTTTTTAACTGGCTATCATATAACTATTACATCGTGCGACAATTTTAAATTTATTTTATTGGACCTGAGGAAGACAATATACATGTGTCACTAGAGATCGTGTATAGAAAAACTGTGTACTTAAAGATAATTTTTTGTCCGAATTATGTATAACTGAATTAGTTCAGAGATATTTGAGTTCCAAAAAAAATGAAATTTGTTGGCGAGGTAACTTCATTTATAATCTATATATATATATATAAGAGTTGCGTTACTGTCTGACTGACTGACTTATCATTGACCAGCCCCCAGACCAAACGGCTTAAGCCAGGGTCATGAAATTTTCAGGGTAGTTCCCAAATATGACGTAGACGTCGACTTTTAGGGGGTAAAATGGCCCAAAAAAGGATAAACATCGAACCTTCGTCCTGACTAAACGGCAGTAGCTATAAACATGAAATTCGGTGAGTTCCTTGCAATGAGCTACAAATAGGGATTTTTATGACCATATAGAAACGAAGTAAAATTGGATTTTTTGAAATTTGTACTTTTAAGGGGGCTAGCGGTACAAAAAGGGATCAAAATGGTACCAACTAAAGTATTACAGCTAGAATCATGAAATTTGGTATGTAAATTCCTCTGACCATATCGAAGCGCAATAAAATTGGATTTTTTGAAATTTGTACTTTTAGGGGGTGCGAGGGAAAAAAGGGATAAAAGTTGTACCAATTTAAGTATTGCAGCTATAGTCGTGAAATTTGGTATGTAAATTCCTCTGACAACGTAGTAGTGCAAATCTAAATAAATTTTTCGAAATTTGTACTTAATATGGGTGTGCGGGACAAAAAGGGATACAAATCGTGAAATTCGGCGTGTACATTTCTCCGACCATGTAGGCGCGCAACATAAATTTCGAAATTTGTACACTTAAGGGATGAGAGGGGCAAAAAGGGATAAAAATGGTATCAACTAAAGTATTCCAGCTAGAATCGTGAAATTTGGTATGTAAATTCCTCTGACCATGTAGAAGCGCAGTATAATTGGATTGTTCAAAATTTGTACTTTTTAGGGGGTAGGCGGGACAAAAAGGGTTCCAATTTAAGAATTGCAGCTGTAGTCGGGATATAGATTATACGCAATGTCCAATATTATGTTTTCGCTCAAAAATAACTTTTTTATGAAATTTTTAGTTTTAAGTGAAGTGAAATGATTCGTAATGATAAAATGGTAAAATTTATAAATTGGGGGCTGTATTTCAGCTTCATAATTGTAATACGATTTGAGTCCTCCAGTGGAAACTCTGCATACCATGGAAGACTCATAAGTATACATAGATCGATATGCCCGATTTTAGGACCAAATAGTTGGAATACAAAAATAGTTACTTTGTACATTTCTTTACGATCCTTGAGAAAAATTCTAGAATTTGTAATCGTGTTACTTTACACTTTTGAGATACCTCATATAAAAATCCCACAATTCCTAACTCGATTTACACTTTTTACAGTCTTTTTATTCCCTCCACCACGAGGATGGGGGTATACTAACTTTTTCATTCCGTTTGTAACACCTTGAAATATCGACCTGAGACCCTATAAAGTATATATATTCTTGATCGTCATAAAATTCTAAGGCGATCTAGCCATGTCCGTCCGTCTGTTGAAAGCACGCTATCATCTAAACGAAAGGAGCTAGAACGTTCAAATTTTCCATAAATGCGTCTTATAGTCGTAGATCGGTTGGGATTGAAACGGGGCGAAATCGGCCTAAAGGGAAAAATTTTTCCCTCACAAGGACTAAAAATACCCAAAAAAAGGGGATAAAAATAGTACCAACTAAACGACTACAGCTAGAAAGATGAAATTCTAATTGCGTAGAAACGTCAAAGGGGTAAAAATGGTACCAAACAAATGGGCGCAGCTGGAATCATGGAATTCGGTGTATACATTCCTCTGACTGCATAGACACGCAAAATAAAAAGTTTTTTTTTCCAAATTCGTACTTTTTTCTTTTATGGCAGAAATTGGTTTAATCATGAAGTTAGGTTATTTTGCACTATGTACGTCTGCTAATGGATTTTAAAAATTTGTACTTTTGGAATTAAAATAGAATAGAAATACAACCAACTGTAGCACCCACTATCTACCAATATTTATGGTATTTAAGCTTTTTGAAAATATAAATATAAGAATATTTATTTTTTGATTTGAAATAAATAGTGGTTGGAAATAATTAAAATATTTATTTATAAAATTATTTTTTCAATTTTTTGTTGTTTGGCTATATTAATAAATTTATATTTTCCTGTAATATTACTACACTTCTACGAAAACCGACAACCTCTGTGGAATGCAATCCATGGTGGAGGGTATATAAAGTTCGGCCCGGCCGAACTTAACGCCGTAAAGTAAAACTTGTTATATTTTCACAAGGCCGAGGTGACCAACTATGTAGGGCCGCACAGAAGCTAAAAATTTTGCAAGTTATCCTCTACTCTAAGGTGGCAAGAAATATTTTTCTGTTCAAAAGTTAAAGAATTATTAAAAAAAACGGGTTTCTGTTGTGGTTTTCAATTACTCTTTTTTAGAGGTTACACCATAAATGTAAATCACGCGTGTACTGTATTGAAGTGCGAAATTCATATTTCCAGCAAAGGCATGTTTATTAGAGAGGACCAACAATATGTGGGAAAACACAAAGTAAAAAACGCGTTTTTCTGTTCTCTGCATTAACAGGCACAACAAATTAATGTCAGGAACCTAATCACGGTATTCGATATAGTATGTCGAAATTATGTATATTGGAACTAATCTTGTCTAGAATTTGAATAATTTTTGTTGAAATTTTTACACCTTTACTCGTATAAACCGAGGTCCAACGTCTTCCATTGATTTTGCTTGGTGACTATGACATGAACTCTCATAATCTAAAATGTTTTTTTTTTAATGATTTACGAACTTGTGTCTTTGGAACACCCCAAATTATGAGCAGGCATTTTAATCTCAAAGCTTTTGTGCAGACTTCAATTCATAGCAGTGAAGTATATCCTCCATAGCGATTAATTCTCGAGATTACTGTTGTGTGGTCTGAGGCAATGTGGAATTTCACTTTTTTTGCAGTGAACAACACATTATGAGAACTTACCAGACTTAACTCATGATATATTATACATACAATGCCACCACTATCAGGTGAAAGGTGAGTTCTTTCGTCATCACCTTCAACTTCGGCTGTAACTCCTTCTCCAATTCTATCCCGCAGACATTCAGCCAATAATTCGTCACACACCCGTTTTACACGACCTTTTAAACGCTTTCAAAAGCCACTTATCATCGAGTTGCAAATCCACACACACTTTGCGAATATAATAGGGTGTACTGAAAAGCGAGGTTTTGAAGAAATGGTCTCAAATAATAATGAGTGAAGAGCTGAGCTTCGAAATATTAACATTTTATTTTTACGATGGTACTGGCGTATTGGCGGTCCAACTATTGCATGAAGAATTCGAAATTTTTTGAAAATAAGTGTGCCATCTCTACTGAGTAAACGGATTTGAATGAAAATTTTCATGGACGATGTGTTTTCGTGGTTATGTCTCCAAGATCCAGTATTTCCATCTTCGAGACATAACCACGAAAATACATCAGTTAAGTCAGCTATTAGTGGTCAAACCGAGAAATCTTTAAAAATGACAATTCTGCCGATTTTTTTCTAAAGACGTACCAATAAATGTTTGTCTAAATAATAAGTTCTTTATGGATATAATACTTTTCAAATTCTTATAGATCACTTAACGTAGATTAATTCGCACAAAACATTGCTATCGCAATAACCAGTATCCTTCCGCTTGACTATTTTCATTAAAAATCGTCAATTTCCACTTGAAGTCACAAATTCTCAAAACTCTCCAAAGTCTAAATAGATTTTGTTGTCTTAACAATCTTACAAAGTCTGTGCAGTTTATGGCCAGAATTGTGGAAAAAATAGACAAATTAATTAAAAAAAAAAATTAAAAAAAAAAATCGCTCGCAACAATGTAAAGGTTCTTGTTGTACGGTATGTCCCGTCTTCACTGTACCTCGTGAAGATTGTTGTTGTTTGTATGTATTGTTGGTCTGTTATGTTGTATGTGTTGTCATTTATTTTGGTTTAAGACCAAAGGTTGTGCTGAAGTCTTCAGCAGAACCCACAAATTAGTGAAAATACAATTAGAAATCGAAAATTCAGACACAGAATTGCGACAGGAAAAATAAATTAATTTAGGAAGCAACGTTTGTGACTCTAATAGATTTGAAATTCCAACAATAATGTTTTCACTACACCCTAATCTGTATGCATAGGGAAAAAACCAAAATATTTCATAGATACGTGTACGATACACATACGTCACTCATATGAACCAGTGTGTGTGTGTGCGTGTGCGAGTATAAGTGTGCTAGAATTTATGTCTGGATATTTTTGTGGTAATAAAAATTTAAGCAAGAAAAATTGTTTGGAGCTTTGCGTCGTAAAGTATTCAAACGATAGCAAATATTTGTAAAGCTACTCCCAAACACTCACCCACTCGTCACACACTCACTAACGGTCGTAGTCCTACACCACACGCTACTATAAGTGAGCACTGTGGCTTTAAGCTAAAATGTGGCAATAAATATATATCCTAGATAAACATTGTCAGTTTAGATTAATCTGAGTTAAAGTCACATCTCAGTCTTTATTGCATCGGCTTATTATTTATGTTGCTATTCTACAAATGACAGAAAATAACTCGCTCAACGAAGAGTAGAATTATAGGATAACATTTGAATTTAACTGCAGCATAGTTTGTGTAATTGAAGCAAATTGTATGGGGACCTGCTATACTGTCCTCCTAAGAAAGAAAGTCACATCTTATTTATAGTATTTTTAATATATTTTGATTTTAAGTTTTATGTCTAGGTATGATATGACCATTTTTCTTAATTCAGCCATTTACAGTTAAAAATTGGCTTAACACAAAAATCAGAAACTCATTCATGGTTCCCAATCTGCCCTTATCTGAATTTTTTTGAATTTTGGCAGTTGTGACTTTCTTTCTTAGGACGACATTATATATTTTTCCACACGATATTATTCACACCTTTTTTCATCTCAGCAGTTTCGTTTACGGAAACACGGTGGTTCGGCGAAATACAATAGAAGGGGTGTTAAGATTTATGGTCACATAATAAAGTCATTCACATACTAACATAAACATGGACACGGACATGGACGACACATAGACATGTGGACGGAATGTTCGACTATGGCAAACGCATACACACACCATGACATGACTTCCCCACACTCCAAGTGTCACTCACTTTTCTTTTCGCACTCGCCTTCTTGTCTGTTGTGTTAATAAATTGTTGGTTGGACATGACGTTTTATGCGGAGATATATATAAATTCGATCGTTTTTCTAGAGGGGATGAGAAAAACACACGTCGTTTTTTGTTAAGAATAACTTCAGTCCACATTTTTAAGTTGTTGTTCCAAAATATTGATGTTGTTATAAATCATAAATATTTATTCACTATTGATTCCACGAAAATACAAAATAATGTTTGTTTTTTCGAAACATGAAATGTGTATTTTCGGAAAATATATATTTATTTTCAATTACCTCATTATTATGTCTGCACAGCTTTTCATCTTGGGATTTTCCATGATAACAGGGTACCCTATAATAGGCAGAAGTGTTCATTAAGCAGGCGTTAAACATGTTTTATATAAGCAAGTCTTATGTATACACTCAACCCCAATGTCCCAATACTGCTCCCTAAATCCATATAATAAGACAATATTAAAGCTGTTGTTATAAAGGGTGATTTTTTAGATTTTTTATTATCTTTTTGGCAATACTGGTTTAAACAGCTGACGCACGTTTCGTGTTTTGTTTCACTGTCAAACATCTTCAGTTTGGTCTATAATTTAACCATGTTATGGTCAGTTTAATCGACCCACTGAGGCGGCTATTCGGGCTATTGTGACTAAATTTCGCCCCAAATTTACATTGTTGGACATTAAACCACCAACACGCTTACGTAGATTGCGAACTGAAGAAAATATCGCAGCTGTATCGGCCAGTGTTAATGATGATAATTATCGATTTGAGGCGCAGTCAAGGTCAACATTTGCATGAAATAATCTTCAAACATTAAATTATAAGGACCGTACTATCAATCCAAATAAAGATTTCATGTATTTTTCTGAATTTTATGTGTTTTTTTTTTTGAAAAACTTTCCTATAGCTTTTAAAATATTACCCTTTACATTAAGCCGTCGATTATCTCAAGCAGCTGTTATATACGCTCATGAAAACACAGCTATCAGCTATCCCGAGAGCACAGCTAAAAATCTGTTAGAGAATTATTGGTGATTGAGATGGCAGAAAATTGTCTATGATCAAAAACACGGTTTTTCTGCAATGTCGGGTTTTTGTGCTTTTCGAAAATCGTGATTTCAAAAGTCCCGGTTTTCTTTTTATGAAAAAAAAGCGGGTTATAAAAAGAGAACAAATGGGAAAATTATTCATTATTGGGTAATTACTCAAAATGATGACCCATTATAGGACAATTCTGATGTCATTATCAGATTTACTTTCGAAATTGACTACAAACATTCATGTCTGAATTAGGATCATTTTGGTCCATTGCCAAAAATTCATTAGGCGATTTTTATTATTCCCAAAATATCAGAACATGTGTGAACACCGTAATAACTACTCTTTGAAATACAAGGACCTTTCACTTACATTCGCAATGTTCATGAACCTCACATTACCTACAAGGACGAGTATAATATACGTATAAGGCTGGATCGAGAAAAAATTGCTGTGGTCACCCCTGAAAAGAATGCTGGATTATTTAATGATGATTTGCCAAATATTTCGTCCTTGATTCAAACCGTCTTAGACGGTCGGTCTCAAAGCCGGTTGACCAAGTTTTCGGTCTCGGGTTTGATCACTCTAATTACAGGGAACAAAACTTATCCGTTGTTATGTTCCCTGAAATTAGAGTGATCAAACCCGAGACAGGGTTCCACCATTTAGCAGACTCTACGGACTATTATCGCTTATGTGAAGATGACGAAGAGTTAGAGACAATCGAACACATCTCTTTCTCAGCGTTCGTACAGATATCTAGGACATTATGTGCTACAGAATATCAAAGAGGAGTCACCATCTCTGACTTTTCAACATTTTCGAAAGATCTGTATAACATTTTGTGATGCATTTTTGGTTTCTAAACTCGAAAACGACACTATTTTTATTGGATATTTTTTGTACTAATATTCAAACTTTCGTCGAGGTACCTTTAATATTAGTACACTAATTTGCGAAATAAAAGTCAGATTTTTGAAATAAAAATCTGCTTATGTGTTAAATTAAAGGTGATTATGATGAAATTATAGACCCTTGAAAGCACTTTAAATAAAAACAAGTGAAAACGGCGTTAAGTTCGGCCGGGCCGAACTTTATATACCCTCCACCACGGATTGCATTCCACAGAGGCTGTCGATTTTCGTAGAAGTGCAGTAATATTACAGGAAAATGTTTTTTTTTTAATATAGCCAAACCAAAACAAATAGAAATATTGAAAAAATAATTTTATAAATAAATATAATATTTTTATTATTTCTAACCACGCTTATAAGACAGTGCTACCAATACGTTTACACTATATATATCGAAATAATACTTCAAGTAAATTCAAGACATAAATATTCTCATATTTATATTTTCAAAAAAGCGTAATTACCATAAATATTGGTAGATAGTGGGTGCTACAGTTGGTTATTATCCAATATATATTTAAATTCCAAAAGTACAAATTTTGCAAATCCATTATCTCATGTACATAGTGCAAAATAACCTAACCTCATGATTCAACCAATTTTTACAGTAAAAAGTACGAAAAATCTTTTTATTTTGCGTGTCTATGCAGTCAGAGGAATGTATACACCGAATTCCATGATTTATCCTCTTTTTCCCACTTTTACCCCCTTAAGAGTAAGACTTTCAAAAATCTCTTTATTGGACGTGTCTACGCAATTAGAGAGACATCGAATTTCATCATTCTAGCTGTAGCCCTTCAGTGGGTACTATTTTTATCCCTTTTTACCCATTGTATCCCTTGAAAGTACAAATTTGGAAAAAATCATTTAATTTTTTAAGTCTACGCAGTCAGAGGAATGTATACTCCGATTTTCATGACTGTAGCTGCGGTCATTTGGTTGGTACTATTTTTATCCCCTTTTTTCCATTTGAATCCCAAAAAGTGCGAATTTCTATTTTACGTTTCTACGCAATCAGAGGAATGTATACACCGAATTTCATTATTCTAGGCACAGCCGTTTGGTTGGTACCTTTTTTATCCCTCTATTCCCATTTTACCCCTTTTTTATCCCTCTATTCCCATTTTACCCCTTAAAAGTACGAATTTGGAAAAAATAATTTCATATTATTAGAGGAATATACACAGCGAATTTCGTGTTTCTAGCTGATGTCGTTTAATATGTACCATTTCTATCCCTTTTTGCCTCATTTCACCTCCTAGGAAGAAAAATCGCTTGTTATAGGGGGAATGCGCATACCAAATATCAAGTAATTACAAGCAGAGATATGGAAAAAATATGCTTAAATACTCTTAAGTATTAGGAATTATTATGGGTATTTTAGTCCTTGTAAGGGAAAAATTTTTCCCTTTGTGCCGATTTCGACCAGTTCCAATCCCAACCGATCTACGATTATATGGATCTATATGGAAATTTTGGACGTTTAGATGCTAGCGTACTTTCACCAGACGGACGGACATGGCTAGATCATCTTAGAATATATATACTCTTTAGGGTCTCAGGTCGATATTTCAAGGTGTTACAAACGGAATGACAAAGTTAGTATACCCCCATCCTGGAGGTGGAGCGTATAAAAAGCAACTTATTGGTCGTATTCAGACATAATTGTTGATCTTGACAACTGAAAACTTTTTCGTATTTGGTGGTAGTATTTTATTAAAAATAAATAGCTGCAGTCAATGATGCCTGAGGCAGCGCTCATTTTTGTAAAAATAGTTGAAAAAGTTTGTATCTGAAAAACCATCTCCTATATTAAAATATTAATATTGGACGGCTTGCCCCAGCGACGAAATATTTGCCAGCTAATCATTAAACCATACAATCTTCATTTTTGGTGCGTGACCGCTGCAATTTATTTCGTGACCCATCCCAAGGAACAGTCTCCAATGTCTCCAGTGAATTGAATAAATTGATTTTTTTCAAAACAAATCCAATAGAAACAAGTAAGGATGGGCTAAAGTCGGGCTGGGCCGACTATACTTTCCACATTCTATCCGAATACAATTCAACTCGGTAAAAAAGTGAAAACGGGAAGAATTTTTGTATGTTTCCTAATCATAGGCTAATATGACCTGGTCCAATTTCCAATCCAAAATCGAAAAGAATATTTGTAACTGGGCTATATCCAAACATGGAATAAAATGACTAACTTTCACAATAAGTTCTTCAGTTCAAATATAACGTGTTATGCTCACTCGTGGTTTCTGGGGCGGAAAAAGACTATCCGGGAGCGAAATTTGTATGGGAACTACGTGTAAATCTAAACCGATCTGACCTATTTTCACCATAGGTGTTCCTAGTTTAAATATAAGATGTTTTGCCATCTTGGTTTCTAGAGCGGAAATAGTCAAATCGGGAGCGAAATTTGTATGGGAGCTATATATAAATCCGAACCGATCTAACACATTTTCAGCACAGGTGTTTCTAGTTGAAATATAAAATGTTTTGCAATTTTGAGGAAAATCTGTTGTAATATGTGGTATCTAGAGTGAAAAGAGTGAAATCGGGATGGGGGCTATATCTAAATCTGAACCGATTTTCTTCAAATTAAATAGCGTTCGTCCTTGTCCTTGTGAAAAACTTCGTTCTGCAAAATTTCATTTGGTTCTGGCTACAATTGCGACCTGAATCGTTATTACAAGAATAGATGGACAGTCAGACGGACATTGCTAAATCGATAATTAACAATGGGTCTATCTCTCTATCTTACAAACAAGTAAGGAAAGACTAAAGTTGGGCGGGGCCGATGAACCGCCCTGGTAATAAGAGATACGCCTACAAATTTTAATAAATTATTTTTGCAACGAATATGGATTTGTTATTTCTAATGAAAGGTTTGCCAGATTAATCAAGAGATTGACATATAACTAAAGATTTTGTCATCTAAGAGGTATGACCGAAAATAATAGACAATTTTTATCGTTCAATTCCCTCAAATATACTCAGACATTCGGTAGCTCTGTAGGGTGCCACTGATGTTATGTAGCTTTAAATAAATATTTTTAATATGAATTTCATTTTAATTTGATTTTCGTATTTCCTCCTATTTAACGGCAGCCATCAACACATTTATGATACGCCGAGTGAGTACGAACGTACGCAGAACACATGTTTAATATTAATCGAAGCACCCATTTGAAGTTTGATGGAATGAACGAAATTAATTGAAAAGTGTTTTCAGTTTTTTTCTCTCTCGGATTTTCTTTATAATATGATGATGATCACTTATCATAATTTTTATGAGGCCATTAATGCGTTAAATTAAACAATTTACTAAAGTGTTTCGAGGGGGGCTCATAAAAGACTGAGAGAGAAAACAAACAAAACAAACAATCCCCAATGTGCGGGATTATGCGGGTGTGTACTTAAGTTGAGATATTTTTATGGCTGCGTTTAATTATGAAAAAAGTGCGTGTTCCATGTATCAATCAATCGATTGGTCGATTGATTGATTGATTTCAGTGTGAAGGTGAATGAACTCAGAAAAGAAAAAACTTAAATATTGGCAGAAACGTGATAAAAAGCAAGGCAAGTGTAAACGACCCCTATCGGGGGAACAAATACCCTATGAGATATTCAATGCTCTTCGAACTATTCTGGGGTTTGTAACGTTGCTTTTTATACACTCCACGAGACTATTATGTCTTTGTGCATTTGTTTGTAACACCCAAAAGGAAGTAAGATAGACCCATTGTTAATTATACCGATCGACTTAGAATCACTTTTTAAATCGATTTAGCAATGTCCGTCTGTCCATCTATTGTTGCAATCAAACTACAGGTCGCAATTATAGTCCGATCGTATCAAACATTTTGTGGATCAAGGACGAACGCTATTTAATTTGACTTTTTTTGCTCTAGAAACCACATATTATTGTACCCGATTTTCTTTAAAATTTTATAATTTTATAATCGAACTAGAAACACCTATGCTGAAAGTGGGTATGATCGGTTTAGATTTAGATATAGCCCCCATACAAATGTCGCTCCCGATTTGACTTTAGTCGCTCTAGAAACCACATATTTTACCAGATTTTCTTTAAATTTGGGACAACATCGTATAATCTAATTAGAAACACCTGTGGCTAAAGTGAGTACATGGTCACATCATTCCATGTTTCAACAGACCCCCATAGAGATGTCCTTTCCGATTTAACATTTTTGTCAAACACATACATTTACAGGATACAAAAATCCTTCCCATTTTCACTTTATTGCCGAATTGAATTGTATTCGGATAGAGAGTGTAGTGTATCATATAGTCGGCCCCGTCCGACTATAACCTTTCCTTACTAGTTAGAGGTGTAGAAGTTTCAAAATAATATATTTATTAGAAAGATAATTTAATGTCAGTGTTTGAATATAATTTAGGACAAGAAGAATCTTAACTTCTGCATTTATCTATTGTTTTTCATCGTTAAAAAATGCTACTGAATTTTTTCTCTTTTATTCGTTTAAACAAAAACCATTTTTTAGAGAAAAACTTTTTTGTTGACTATTCGTAAACTACTATATTTATAGCCTTCGTAGTTACCTATATTAAAGTATACTTTTACTCCAAAATTAATACTTTAATTATTAATATTCAAATATTAAAGGTACATTCGACAAAAATTTAAATTTATTTTAGTTTTTTCGTTTGCATTTTTTTGGTCTGTAATCAATATTTGATTTAAACTGGGATATTGTCCTGGCTCAAGACCATTTTGCTTCTATATTTAATAGAATGCAAATTTATTTACAAATGGCATGGTGACATTTATTACTTGGCTGCAGACTACCACGATCATGATTTCGACCATGTCAAAAGTCTGTAAGATGGCATGTGTGCTTTATTACTTGGTGCGATTTTTTAAACGCAAATTCGGCAAGTGAGTTGTGATTCTCGTTCGTTTGTGAGAATCATCTCCTTATAGAGGCCGGGTTTGATGTTGAAAAGTCGCTGCGAAGCCACTTGAAAAGACTTTTGACATGGTCGAAATCATGATCGTGGTAGTCTGTCCCAGTTCAAATCAAAAATTTAAATTTTAAAATTTTCTTTTTTTACTGGGATATTGCATCTATATTTAATAGAATGTTAATTTATTTAATTTTATAGTACATGATATATTTTTTTAAGAAATTGCGTTGATCAAATTTTTGGGACTTATTTTCCCCGTTTTAGGAATTGCGAGATTTTTATATGAGAATGTTTTTGAACACATTACAAGAATTTGTAATCGTATCTATATTTTATAGAATACATGTGACATTTATCACTTGGATTCGTGGAAAATTGGTGAAAATATATCCAAATCAAAATTGTTTTGTGTTGTTTCCGTTATCTGACATAATGTTAATAACAGCAGGGAAGTTTTGTATTCGGTTGCACTGAAAGTTGATCATAATGATGCTTAAAAACATAATTTAAGATGTGAGAGATATTATTAAGGAGCGTTGAAACAATCTTGTTTCTAAGATTGTAAGGTTTCATGAAAGGAAACAGCTCGAAGGTTTTATAAAATACTTTTCACTCTTTATTTACGCTTTTAACTATAAATGCTCACTTCTATTGTTCGATGTGAATTGATTTTCCAGATCAACTGCTCTGCCGAATTTAGATAGAAATATTCTGGTAGCTTACAATGTTGAACAAGTAAAGTAAATATCAACATGTGACATAATGAATATTAACAGGTTGTATGAATGCAAATATCAACAAGTGGTTTGAAATTATACATTCATACATTCCAAAAGTGCACATTTTGAAAATCCATTATCTCCCGTAGATAGTGCTGAATAATTTAACTTCATGACTCAACCAATTTATGCAGTAAAAGTACGATTGTGGAAAAATCTTTTTATTTTATGTGTCTATGAAGTCAGAGGACTGTATACACCGAATTCCATGATTCCAACTGGTTGGTAACATTTTTATCCCCTTTTTCCAATTTTACCCCCTCAAGAATACGACTAACTAAAATCTCATTATTTTACGTGTCTACGCAATTAGAAGGATGTACACACCGAATTTCATCATTCTAGCTGTATTCGTTTAGTTGGTACTATTTTTTTTCTCCTGTACCCATTGTATCCCTTGAAAGTACGAATTTGGAAAAAACTTTTATTTTTCGTACTATTTTTATCCCCTTTTTTCCATTTGAACCCCAAAAAGTACGAATTTTGGAAAATCCTTCTATTTTACGTGTCTACACAATCAGAGGAATGTATACACCGAATTTCATTATTCTAGGTGCACCCGTTTGGTTGGTACCATTTTTATCCCTCTATTCTCATTTTATCCCTTAAAAGTACGAATTCGGAAAAAATAATTTCATATTATGTATCTACTCAATTAGAGGAATGTACACAGCGAATTTCGTGTTTCTAGCTGTTGTCGTTTGATATGTACCATTTTTATTCCTTTTTGTCCCATTTCACCCCCTACGAATAAAAATCGTTTTATGGTCCACGTTTTTGTTATCGGGGGAATGAACATACCCAAGCTCAAGTAAGTACAAGCCGACATATTGAAAAAATATGCATAAATACTCTAAAATATTAGAGGTTATTATGGGTTTTTTCAGTCATTATGAAGGAATTTTTTTCCCTTTTGGCCGATTTCGCCCAGTTTCAATCTCAACCGATCTACGACTATATGACGTATTTGTGGAAAATTTGGAACTTTCGTTTATATGCTAGCGTACTTCGAATTAGAATTTTATGACGATCAAGAATATATATATATATTTTATAGGGTCTCAGGTCGATATTTCAAGGTGTTACAAACGGAATTACAAAGTTAGTATACCCCCATCCTGAAGGTGGAGGGTAAAAAAAATAGCAGAATATGTGAGTGAGAAAGGCAGACAATTACTATCATTAAACTACTTTTTTATTTTAAGTTTAATTTTGTCCTGTTGCGTATGATTAACAATAAAATGTCTGTAACTCATACGACGTGGTGGTCGCAGAGTATTCACTGACAATTGCAATTTGCATACTGACACGTTCGTTGAGCCGAAAACTAGCCTGAATTCAATATTGTAATAATAATAACGGATAAACTTCTGGTGAAATTTGTCCCAAATGATCATTTGTCTGCAAATGATGATCATTCTGTTTGAATTTCTGCAAATGTTAAGATCTGGTTAAGATCCGTTTTATCGTTTTGGGGAAAGGGAACACATAAGTAACACCTGATTCAAATATTATTCAAACTTCAAACATTAAATAATAAATTTCAAATATTCAGGCTAAAGCTGACTAACCACTAGCGAACGTGCTTGACGAACATACACCCTGACTAAACTATTTAGTGTGAATTTGCATTGGGGAAATATTATTCAAATTCTAAATCCTAACTTTTCAAATATTCTGGTTATAGCGGACTAACCAATAGCGAACGTTTTTGAGGAACAACACCTCAAAGGAAGGTTTATACGGCCTAAACTATTGGTATTTGTCAATTGTTTGTCCAACATGTTTGATAGTGGATAAAGTGCTTTATGACTTATCCTGGACAGAAAAAATTTCCATTTTTATCCACATTTTCCATCACATGACTGCCATCACTAATGCGAAGTCATCAAACTCTGGTTGCATCCCTAAATTCATTGCTGGTCCTTATATATGTAGACCCCAGTCCTTCGCTTGCACACTTTGGCTGGTATTGTTTTGATAAATGAATTGCTTTAGATCCAATCCTTTCGCTCTCCTCTCACGTTCAAATGACAATTTCACACTTTCGGTTGATTTAACCTCGTCCACAAATGCGTCCGTCCATCAAGATTACATTTTAAATGGGTTGAGGGGTGGCGAACAAAGTTCAATTGTTTTCGGTCTATGCCCAGCAACAACAACAAAAACAACCACAACAACATCTATGAGGACGTCGACAAATATCATGATTTCATTTTTTATCCAAAAGAAGAAGAAAAACGTTGGTCAATTTGTTTGTGAAAGCCCTGACGACACATTTATTTTATTCCCAATTTCTCTGCATGGTGGTGTGGTATGTTATACGCTTCTGTTTGGGAGACCTTTAAATTATTTTTGTTTTGGACAAGAAAAAACTAGTGAGAGTGTAATCTAAGATGAATTGTGGAATAAAGTTTTAAAGGAATGACATGGCACCTTGTGTTGGCCCAAAACACTTGCCCTAAAGGATTTAGAATTTGTCTTTGAATGTTTGTCAGACACACTCAGTTTAAGTTTTGGGGAGAGGAAATGGAAATTAAATTTGGCGTAAATATTGAAACGAATCAGGTTCAGGTTGGAAGAAAATGGTATTTATTTGAAGGTTCATTAAAGAATTTGCAAAAGAATTTGTGTTTTAATCAATTTCATTGATTTGTCCTCATATTAAACATGGAAATGGTATCAGGAAGAGTGTATTATTTCGTTGTGGATGAATGGTAGGTAGTAGTGTCGCCTTAAGGTACCGTCTTAAATTGACCACATCAATCTGAAGTGTATCCAACCTAAAATATTGAGATATTTAATTAGATCTCGAATATCAATTCCCGACATCTCATCGATGATGTGAACTTATTGTTTTTCGGAGGTCCTGTGCCGTAGACATTCGCATAAGAAGTGTTCACACTTGCAGTTGGTATCGTATAATTCCATATTCCGTATAATTCAAAATAGTTGATTGTCTCTAAAGTTTATCGAAGTGCACATCCAACGGTTTTTCTTTTTCCTACGAAAAAACTTTTTCGATTTATTGAATAGTTTACGTTTTTTTTTCAACAAAAGTATTTTGTATTTGTATTAATTTCTCTGGTTTATCGTTACCGATTTATTTATCGTTACTTTTTATGAATTTGAACTTTTTGTTGTTTGTATAAACAACTGCAAATATTTGTTATTTTCTTTGTGATTGTTTCTTCTTCCCAACCTCATGCAGTCTGGCAAAACAAAATCATAAAAAACAAATTGAATCATAAAATGTTTGGCCGGTATTCCTTCGGCTGCGAAACACGCGTAAGTATGCTTCTCGAATGGTTTTTTGTTTCTTTGAAAGTAATAATGCAAATTGGCCATAAAAAAGAAAAACAAAAATAAAGATTAATATCACTGACTCATTGATATGAAGAGATTTCAGCAAAATACATACATACATACATATATTATAACAAGTTAGCCAAAAATATAACAAAAATGGCCTTGAAGCAGTGGTTAAAAATAAATTAAATAATTTTTTGTATAAAAATAGACAAATGCGAGATTAAATTGGAAAAGCTCATGCCGTTCTTCATCGAGAAGAAAGACAGACAATTACTACCTGCAAACTACTATTTATTTCAAGTTTAATTTTGTCCTGCTGCATATGATTAATATTAATATGTCTGTAACTCATACGACATGGTGGTCGCAGTGTAATAAAGGGTGATTTTTTAAGAGCTTGATAACTTTTTTTAAAAAAAAAACGCATAAAATTTGCAAAATCTCATCGGTTCTTTATTTGAAACGTTAGATTGGTCCATGACATTTACTTTTTGAAGATAATTTCATTTAAATGTTGACCGCGGCTGCGTCTTAGGTGGTCCATCCGCTTAGTCCAATTTTGGCATTTCCACGTTTTTGAGTAACAGAGACCCAATTGGTGCGAACGGCGACGAATCGAAAATTGGTGGTCATCATTAACACTGGCCGATACAGCTGCGATATTTTCTTCAGTTCGCACTCTACGTAAGCGTGTTGGTGGTTTAATGTCCAACAATGTAAATTTGGTGCGAAATTTAGCCACAATAGCCCGAATAGCCGCTTCAGTGGGTCGATTAAACTGACCATAAAATGGAAGCGCGCAATGAACTTTCTTAACAGAGCACGCATTTTGATAATAAAATTCAATAATTTGCAAGCGTTGTTCGTTTGTAAGACGATTCATGATGAAATGTCAAAGCATACTGAGCATCTTTCTCTTTGACACCATGTCTGAAATCCCACGTGATCTGTCAAATACTAATGCATGAAAATCCTAACCTCAAAAAAATCTCTCTTTATATGGCAATTGCACATTGACATTGGGATTAAAACAGTCATTTAAATTTATTTAATGGAGTTGAGTGATCTTATATGACAGCAAGGAAGTTATTTCCCTCACATCAGTTCAATATTGATGTTATTGGGCATGAATGTTGTTACCAGAGAGCTAATTCGAAAACTGGTGAAAATCTTAAAAAAACTAGTGAACATCTTTAGAAATATTATTTATGGAGCCATTTTAAATTATCTTTAAGTTTTAATTTTTATATACCTCACTCTACAAAGTAGAACATTTAGAACAGAAACAATTAAGGAAAGGTTAAAGTCGGGCGGGGCCGACATTGCAATTCAATTCGTTGAGAATTTTGGAATTTGTGCTATATCTTGGACCGATGATACCCACTTTCGGAATGGATGTTTCCAGGTGAAATATTACTTGTTCTGTTCAAAATCTGTTAAAATATTTGTTTTATAGAGCAAAAAAAGTAAAATCAGTGACATTTGTATGGAAGCTATATATAAATCTGGTGTATATATGTTATATAAGGTGTCGTACCAAATTTAAGTAAAATCTGAGTAATATTTGTCGATCGGTAACAATGGATTAAGGATATTTTTCAAACGTTGCATTTAAAAGTTAACTCCTGTATATCGATGCTGAATTCCACTGTAATAGTTGAGATGATGATACTTGACCATATTTTATATATATTTTACATATGTTGAACTTTGGCCCCTTTGCGACGTACTTTCTAGTACCATCCACACAAATAATTCGGCCATGAATAAAATTAGTGTACTTCTAACTATCAAAAAAACGTTTTTTTTTTCAATGTCGGGTTTTCGAGTTTTTTGAAAACCGTGATTTCAAACAACCCAACCGGGTTTTCTTTTTATAAAAAAAGGTCAAACCTGGTTTTTCGGGTTTTTCTTAAAATAATCAAAAATGGGGAAATTATTCATTATGGGGTAATTCCACAAAATGTTGTCGTATTGTACATATTCGTTCTCTGGGATAGGACAATCTCATGTAATAATCAGATTAAACGTACTGAAATTTTCGAAAATTACTCCAAACATTCCATGTCAAAAAAATCATTTGGTAAATCACCAATAATATGTTTTTTTAAATTTAAGTTCAAAGAGAAACCCCATCATTATTTTTCGTACTGCAACTATTTTCCGAAAATATCAGTTTAGAACAGGTGTTAACACTGAAAAACTGCTGAACAAAAAAATAAGAATATAAAACATATGATTGAAATAAAATTCAAAGATTATGCCTATACTTAATATAATATACTTAATATATATTAATTAATATACTTAATTAATATACTTAATATATATTAAGGACCTTTCACTTTTCTCCTATATTCGCAATGAGGAGTTCATCAATCTTTCAGACAGTACCAACGATATCAATGCGCTCTCCAATGCTATTTCCTCACAAAAACGCCCAAAAGTACCAACTTTGGACCAGTACAAAACTAGAGCAATGTATAACTTTGACGTAAGGCAAACGTCATATTACTTGTAGGTAATATGACGTTTGCTAGAGTATAATAAACGTATAAGACCGGCTCGCGATTGTACCTCTAAAAATAATCAATTTCCTGCCGAACTTCGCCATTTTAGACTCACAGCTTTGCAGTGTTCGTAAAGCGTTCTGTGAGACTCGTGATAATATTAAAAGATGCATATTATAAACAAATTCTCACCGAAAAAAGATATTTTTGATCTACGAAAAACCGGTTGAGACCAGCATAAAAAACCCGTGTTTCCCGGTTTTCCAAAAACCGTGATTAAAAAACCCGACGGTCGGTCTGAGATGAAAAACCCAGTTTTGGGTTTGACTTCTAACTTATATACAGATGCTCGGAATTCTAACTCTGAGAGTGAGGATAATTATATATTATTACTTAAATAGTCGATGAAGCATAGTCAAAGTTATAAATGAGCTGCAAATGACGCGCTTAAAGCAAAAATGATCTGACAAATATGTGGGTATCCTTTGGAATTTGATCAAGCATCAATAGAAACACGATATTTACCAAAAGTGTAAATATCACTTCAATATTACATTGGCTTCAATATTTGTCCTTTACCAACGCTTACATATAAAAGCAAAATACTTAGACTGTCCAACAGCATTTTTGGCACAGAATAGCGACCCTATAATTCTGAAAGGCCATGTTGAGTGGACCATTTTGTTTAGAATAAACTTATGGTGCAGCTGGTATGAGTTTTCATATTTTTGTCGATAGGAGCTTTATACTAAGTGAGAAGAGTGTTGTAAGTTAATGTCTGAGGGAATTCTTATTGTCATAACTATATTGTGGAATTTAATGAAGATCATTTTTGTGGAAGATCTTAACCCTCTAATTCCTCTCTTTATGGGTCAATTTGACCCATTCCAGAAAATCAAAAAAGTCCTTTCAAAACGGACACTTAAGGATCACCGAAGACACCAAAGTTGTAAATAAAGATCTTCTCGTTTAAATAGAACAATTACATGCAAACTCTCAGAGAACATATATACGAAAGTTATAAGGAATGAAACTTTATGTAGGGCAGGATAATTTGTGTGGAAGGTGCTAGCTAGTATTCCGATCATCAGTATAGACGTTATAACAGCATTAATTTTATATAGCTGAGTTTGAATGTCCGTGTTGAATGAGAGGTACCAGAAGGGGCGTGACAATTTCGTTCATCTTCGAACTAAAACTAAGTCTGGGAAAAATAATACGATGTGCAAAGTTTGAATCGATTCCTTAGCTCCTTTCGAGAGATATCGTGTACACCAGCCAGACGGACGGACGTACGGATATGGCT
The DNA here is from genome assembly GCA_947397865.1 of Polietes domitor. Lineage (NCBI taxonomy): Eukaryota > Metazoa > Arthropoda > Insecta > Diptera > Muscidae > Polietes > Polietes domitor. The sequence continues at coordinate 52,215,385 of OX377620.1, forward strand.
CAAACACCCTAAAAAGTCGTGAAACGGATTTGGTCCAAACATACTTAGGATCTGAAGTCACTCCTTCAATGCATTACACTTTTTTTCTGTCCCAAATGATATTACCCTACTAGTCTGTAGAGTGATGGTATAATTACTAGGGTCAAAATTGGTCCATGTTTTTTGGAAGATCGATCCTTTTATGAAAAAAAAAATGAATTGCGTACTTTTCCATTTTCGCGGGAGATATGGCTTACATGATTTATACTCGTGACATTTTTGTCAGAAATATTCCCTATTTAGTCAACAATCATATGCCAAAATATCACAATTTTGACTTTACAGCCAAAATTTATAGACAATTTTTGAGGATAGTTTTGAGTTCAACGACGAAAACTTAATAAAATATAAATGCACACTAATGGAAAAAAACTGGATTTTCACAAATTGCAATAAAAGTCTAATAGTTCGACTTTCTGACTTTTCCAAAAATGAAAAAACAACTCTTTGACAGGGACCAAAGGTCGACTTAAGTCAACTTTTTATATGAAAATTATTAAAGTAATCCTTCTTATATTGTTAAAATATTTATTTTTCTTATATACCACGCTTTCGTGATAAAATTGTATTAGAATGAATTGTATGGAATCAATTTCAAATGTTATTATTGTTGAAAATTGTTTTTAATTACACTGTCCAACAGCATTTTTGGAACAGAGTAGCGACCCTATAATTCTTAAAGGGCATATTGAGTAGATCATTTTTGTAGCATAAATTTATAGTCATAAGAGTGAAATAGGATAAAAGTTGGCTGTACAATCAAAAATTGTGAAAGCTCCTTTAAAAAAACCCGAGTAACTTTCTGTCATATGAAGAAAACCAAAATATTTCTTTGGCATATGGTTGCTGACTAAATAGGGAATATTTGTGACAAGAGCTATGTTTTTTCGAAAAACCCAATCGTCCACTACTGAGAGTAAATTCGCCGTGCTACAGAAATGAGCGAAAAGAGACATATTCCTAAATTTAGTATTTTTGAATGTCATATCATCACCAGATGATATGAAGAGTTCTCATTATTTCATATATTTTCCATAAATCGTTCACTTTGCGTTGAAGTGTTTACATTTTAAGTTTTAAACAAATACTATCTAATACAGATACCCTCTTGGTTTGTAGTTTATGTGTTCTTATCGGTCTTGACCGACTTTAGATTTTCTACACGCTTCATTGCAACTTGAAATATCAACAATTGTGGCATTGAAAAACTTCTCACAACAGAGGAGATTAAAAAATTGCAAAAATGAACAATAAACCTTCAAAGTATTGAAGAAAAACAAATCTTGCCAAAAATAACTAAAAACTTATAAACATCACAATACACGGAGCGTGAGATTTCGAAAGGTAATTGTGATTGATATGTTTAAAGTCAGTTGAGGTGCAAATGGCAACCGCCACAACAAAATAAATAAACAAAAAACTAAATTAAAATAAAGCATACATCATAGATTGGCAGGGGTGGGTGGGTGTGTGTCTGTATCTGTATGTGTTTATTATATGATGAATTATGTGATAACAACAGAAATTAAAAAAATATAAATAACAAACCTTCTTTGCCATGAAAGCTAAGCGAAATGCTCGTAAATGATTTTTTGTTTAGTGGAGTGAGTTCAACAAACGATACTAGGGATAGCGTGTTCATAGAAACCGTTTATCCGGGTTTTAGATTCAGTATGGAGCTGCAACAATTTCATAGTTTTTTTTTTCAGAAGAAAGAATTTAACCATATAACACAACACAACGTGATAAAAGACAAAAAAAGTCCCGCGTCTCCCAGTTTTGCCCAATGTCATGCACTTTTTTATGGGCCCCAAAGATTTGGGGCCTCGATGTCATTTTTGCAAAAAAAGTGATCATTTTCTCAGGCTCATATCTCACAAACCGTTTGGAATTTTGATTTACTGTCTGAGTCAAAGTTTATCTCTTTTCATAATGAACAAAAATAAAATCAACAAAGCTTCATCTTCATGGTCAAAATCGCATAAAACTTAAAAAACTATTTTTAACCTTTTTCCCCTGTTCAGGTCCACAGGAATGTTCAAAATTCAAGGAAACAATCAACTACAAAAATCTCAATAAACTAATTTCTTGATCATATGATTCTTAACACCGTTTAGGTAGCGCTTAGGTAACTGCAAAAGTGAAAAAATTCCCGAAAATTTTTTAATTTAATTTGTTCTTTCTTTACTTCAACATTGATATACTCTACTATCTATTACAAAAATACGTAAACAAGTAAGGAAAGACTAAATTCGGCTATATGACATCCTCCAATATGAATTGCATTGCAAGATTGGTATGCCTTCCACCACAGTACGTAAAATAAAAAGAATTTTCCCGAATTTTGTACTTTTATGGGGAAAATGAAAAAGGGGCAAAAATGGAGCCAGCCAAAAGACTGAAGGTAGAATCAAAAATTTAGCGTAAACTTTGGAAATTCAGAATTTTTCAGGAAGCGGGATGGAAGGCGATAAAAATGGTACCAACCAAACGGCTGCAGTTCGGTGTATACACTCATCTGACTGTGTAGACTCTCAACATAAATCATTTTTTGAAATTTGTATTTTTAGAATACGGGGATGGAAATGGTATTAAAATTAAATTGATGCTGCTAGAATCCTGAAAATCGGTTTATACATTCCTCTCACTGTGTAGAGGCGAAATATAAAAGAATTGCCTCAAATTGGTATTTGGAGGTTTGTACTGCCAATGGAATTTTCGAAATCCGAATTACTAGCTGTAGCTGCATTGTGGTTTAAATGTCCTGTAAGTTGACGTGGTCTTTAAAATTATTTAAAATTTTTCAATATTATAATAATGCAACTTCACAATTTATTTATTTCACCTTCAATAAACATAAGTGGCCAGTGTGTATATATTCTACTCATAAAAAAGTTATATACGTATTTTTGAAAAAAAAAACTTAGAATTTTTTTCACGAGTTATGACCAATTTAACAGTGGAAAAAATACAATTTAATCAGAATGGTTTGTTCATTCAATCGCCTGTAATTGCTGATATTGACCGGGTTTCTTTTTAAAATATTGAAATGGTAAAGCCGCATTATTATTTTTAAAGTTTTTTCAATTGTATTTCTTTTATTATGATTTTCGAAATGATTCCATTAATTATTTTTATACACTCCACGAGTGTATTATGTCTTTGTGCATTTGTTTGTAACACTCAAAAGGAAACGAGTTAGACCCATCGTTTATTATACAGATCGGCTTAGAATCACTTTCTGAGTCGATTTAGCAATGTCCGTCTGTCCATCTATTGTTGTAATCAAATTACAGGTCGCAAATATAGTCCGATCCTAACAAAAATTGGCACACATAAGTGGATCAGGGACGAACACTGTTTAATTTGAAGTAAATCGGTTCAGATTTAGATATAGCCCCCATACAAATGTCGCTCCCGATTTGACTTTTTCCGCTCTAGAAACCACATATTTCACTCGATTTTCTTCACACACGCAGTACCCTATAATTGAAGTAGAAACAGCTATTGTGAAAGTGGGTCATATCGGTTCAGATTTAGATATAGCCCCCTTTTTCCGCTCTAGAAACCACATATTTCACTCGATTTTATTTAAATTTGGCACAACGTCTTATAATTCAACTAAAAACACCCGTGGTGAATGTGGGTAAGATCTTTATTTGAATCGATAGTACTATCCATATAATTTAATGTTTGAAGATTATTTCATGCAAATGTTGACGTTGACTGCGCCTCAAATGGTCCATCCGCTTAGTCCAATTTTGGCATTTCCACGTTTTTGAGTAACAGAGGCCCAATTGCTGCGAACGGCGACGAATCGATAATTGATGGTCATCATTAACACTGGCCGATACAGCTGCTATATTTTCTTCATTTCACACTCTACTCCCGATTTATTTTTTTACAGAATTGAATTGTAATTACTTGTTTAACTTTAAAGTAGTGTTCTTAGATGTATTTTTTAGTGACTGTGTGAGTTTGGAAGTGGTGAAATGATGGTTTCTATTTTTTACGATTTTTTTTTTGCATAATCAACCAGTGAAAAGTCTTCAGAATGATCATTTTTAAGTAGTTTATTAACACACGGTTTAAAAATAATAAAAAAATCCAACTAAAAGTAGATATGGAAAAATATATATTTTTTATTTTTCTGCAATTGCTCGCTACAAAAAATACAATTTTTCATATATACCTCGTGTTAATAAAATACTGAAAAATTATCATTCTGAAGAGTTTTCACTGAAATTTTTGTTGATTTATAAAAAAAAGTCATCATTTCAGCACTTCCCACCGATATATTTCCCACGCTTGATTGCCCAAGTCTCGAGTGTGTGTTAAGAGGGCTGTGAGATTTTAAACCGATCTTTAAGCATGATATGGGCCCCGTCGTGGTCTACGTGTGCGTGGGTGGCAAATAGAATCAGAAAATTGGTACGTATTGACGCAATTCAAAATAAGGAAGGTTATTTGGGGATATTAAGAGAAAATTTTAAGTACAACGCGGAAAATCCGCAAATACAAACCCCATATAAAACTTGTGGTGTAAATTGAACTAACGTATTCGCCGCACTCTGTAACCTCTACATCCGAACTGAAAAAATAATTACATGAAGAATGGGATAAAATACGATTTTCTTGCACCAGAAAAATATGTCAGAACGTTTAAAAGACATATACCTACGCTTACTAAATACTAAGTGTTCACAAAAATATGTGTTTGCCCTATTAATTATACTTTTTTAAGAAATACCGAATGTTAATGGCGCTGTTATTATTGATGTTAATGAAGTAATGTATGATTTTTTATTGTTTGTAATAAATTCACAATTTTATTTTTTGTATTTTGAAGCCTATCTGAATTAGTGAATTAAAATTATAAAATAAAGTTTTATGTTTAAATAACGATGGGTTAATGTACGTATGATATTTCATCAATACCGAATGTCGAATATTAATGGCACTCACTGTATATGTTCTAGAGCTAGGTAAGTCAAACCAATTTGCTTTAAATTAGAGGGCTCCTGTCCTTGGGCCGCCGATCTTTTGCATCTACAAAAGTGTCATAACTTCTACATTTATCCATAGGTCTTTTGCACATAGTCATCATAATTTTAAAAAATCGGTTGAGTCTACAAAAGTGTCATAACTTCCACATTCAGTCATAGATCTTTTGCACATAGTCATTAAAATGTTATCTATTTTTTTGCCAGCAACAAATATTTTTTGAAAAAAAAATCTATTTTTTCTCAATTTTTAGGAAACTGTCCCTAAAGCAATGTTTCTGTGAGAAAGTGATATTCGCAGCATTTGTAGCCATCATCAAGGCTTGCAAATCCATACCAGGTTTTGAGGTCATTACTACATCTGCTACTGGCAGAACAACTTATAATTTCCCGAACATTTTAGCTGAACCTATTTGAAATTGGATTACTAGGCAATTTCAATGATCCGAATAGAATTTTGCTGAGACCAGTTAAGAAACCATAAATTATCATTTAAACCACTTACAGGTTTTTTGTAAAGGTCTTTTTATACCCTCCACCTTCAGGATGGGGGTATACTAACTTTGTCATTCCGTTTGTAACACCTTGAAATATATATTATATTTGCTAGTTATTGGGTTGCGCATTCCCCTTATAGGAAAAACGTGCACCATAAAGTGATTCTTATTTGTAGGGGGTGAAATGGGGCAAAAAAGGGATAAAAATGGTACATATTAAACGACAACAGCTAGAAACACGAAATTCGGTGTGTACATTCCTCTAATTGAGTAGATACATAATATACATATACATATATATACATATTAATATACATATTTTTTCCAAATTCGTACTTTTAAGGGTAAAATAGGAATAGAGGGATAAAAATGGTACCAACCAAACGGCTGTACCTAGAATAATAAAATTCGGTGTATACATTCCTCTGATTGTATAGATAAGTAAAATACACGGATTTTTCAAAATTCGTACTTTTTTGGGTTAAAATGAAAAAAAGGGGATAAAAATAGTACAAATCTAATGACCGCAGCTAGAGTCATGAAATTCGGAGTATACATTCCTCTGAGTGTGTAGACACGGAAAATAAACTGAGTTTTCCAAATTCGTACTTTTTGGGGTAAAAATGAAAAAAGGGGGATAAAAATAGTACCAATCAAATGACCGCAGCTAGAGTCATGAAATTCGGAGTATACATTCCTCTGAGTGCGTAGACACGGAAAATAGACGAATTTTTCGAAATTAGAACTTTCAAGGGATACAATGGTACAGAGGGATAAAAATAGTACCAACTCAACGACTACAACTAAAGAGTGATTTTTTAAGAGCTTGATAACTTTTTTTTTAAAAAAAACGCATAAAATTTGCAAAATCTCATCGGTTCTTTATTTGAAACGTTAGATTGGTCCATGACATTTACTTTTTGAAGATAATTTCATTTAAATGTTGACCGCGGCTGCGTCTTAGGTGGTCCATCCGCTTAGTCCAATTTTGGCATTTCCACGTTTTTGAGTAACAGAGACCCAATTGGTGCGAACGGCGACGAATCGAAAATTGGTGGTCATCATTAACACTGGCCGATACAGCTGCGATATTTTCTTCAGTTCGCACTCTACGTAAGCGTGTTGGTGGTTTAATGTCCAACAATGTAAATTTGGTGCGAAATTTAGTCACAATAGCCCGAATAGCCGCTTCAGTGGGTCGATTAAACTGACCATAAAATGGAAGCGCGCAATGAACTTTCTTAACAGAGCACGCATTTTGATAATAAAATTCAATAATTTGCAAGCGTTGTTCGTTTGTAAGACGATTCATGATGAAATGTCAAAGCATACTGAGCATCTTTCTCTTTGACACCATGTCTGAAATCCCACGTGATCTGTCAAATACTAATGCATGAAAATCCTAACCTCAAAAAAATCACTCTTTAGAATGATAAAATTCTAATTGCGTAGAAACGTCAAGGGGGTACAAATGGTACCAACCAAATGGGCGCAGCTGGAATCATGGAATTCGGTGTATACATTCCTCTGACTGCATAGACACGCAAAATAAAAAGATTTTTTCCAAATTCGTACTTTTTCTTTTACGGCAAAAATTGGTTGAATCATGACGTTAGGTTATTTTGCACTATGTACGTCTGATAATGGATTTTCAAAATTTGTAGTTTTGGAATTCAAATAGAATGGAAATACAACCAACTGTAGCAACCACTATCTACCAATATTTATGGCTTTGAAAATATTTTTAAGAATATAAATATAAGAATATTTATTTTTTGAATTGACGTATTGGTAGCATTACATTATAAGCTTGGTTTGAAATAATTAAAATATTATATTTATTTATAAAATTATTTTTCAATATTTGTATTTGTTTTGATTTGGCTATATCAAAAAAAAATATATTTTCCTGTAATATTACTGCACTTCTACGAAAACCGACAACCTCTGTGGAATGCAATCCATGGTGGAGGGTATATAAAGTTCGGCCCGGCCGAACATAACTCCGTTTTTACTTGTTTTGAATATATTTTGCAAGTGGAATGGTGTGATGTGTTCCAATTTAAGAGCGTATTATATTTGTTGTTTTTATAGAATTCCTTCCGTCGCCTTTCTGGAGGCCACCGCAAAATCTCCACGCTCAAATACAAATATTGCGTGTGCGTTCAATGTGCGACAACGATACCTGAGTATCAATAAAAAATGACTTAATTAAGTCTGGCGGTAGCACTCGCCCCCTGACAATCATTAACATAAAACCACACGCATTGTTGGCGGAACGAAGTAGGTGAATGATTCCAGTGTAAAGGGTAATTTAAAGCTGCTACTAGGCCATTGATATTATGACGATTTTTTTTGGAAAATTGCAGGCGCCACACAGATTGTTTGTGTGGGTGGATGGGTGTATGGCAGGATGCCATACCCATTTCCGTTTTCGATTTGGTCTTCTTTAATTTCTCTTCTACTTAAACCTATGAATGTTGCTTATTTGCCCATTATCTTTAAAGATATCAAATGATTTCTTTTGGAAACTAAATAAAACCACACCGTTCAAAGTGCCTCTATTCTGTGGGTTTCGTATTCATCATTTGTAGTTTGTGGTCACCGCTCAGTCTGGTCACCGTTAGTTGGTGGTGATGTGGTGACCTACCACCACGCTAGTGGGTTGGGTCAATACCGTCAACCATCAACCGACAACAAATTCAAATTCAAATGTGTCACACATCGTTAGATCGCGTGTGTGAAAACGTTACATTAAACATCAAATTGAGGTTGTTTTTCATGTATGTGGGTGGGGGGCTGGCTGTATGTTTATCAGACCCACGAAAATAAAACACAAATGGACGATTTGGGTAAAACGTTACAAAAAATGTGTGGTAGTGTTGGTACTTTTTCCGTTATGGCTAATTAAAGTTGAGGGAGGCAATTACATCCGCAAATGGCGCCAAAATGGTCAGAGAGTGTGAATTTTGCGGGTAAAACTGGCAAAATGTGTTTATTAACATTTATAGTGAATCGTTATGTATGTATATTGCAGTGCCTAATTACGGCGGACAATTAAGGTTTTATTTGCAAAAAATATGAAAAATCTGTACATGTCACAGAATGAGTGAGGAGGATTCGTTAATGTTGTCATTTCATCTAGAAAACATGGAAAGAGGGTTTCCCTCTTTATGACCACTAATGACTTTCGAATCGGCTTGAATCCGATAGTAAAGGGTGTATTTTAAAGCTTAGTTGACTTTATAAGAAATACAAATTAAACCGTTATTGTTTGAATATAATTTAGAGCTTGTGGGCTGGCGTTTTTTGAAAGTTAAATTTCCAACCACTTATTTTGCTCAATATCGTTCGCTTAGGCCAAAATGTCCAATTTGTTAGTTTAATCTATTATAACTGATTTTCGTAAATCTTTCATGAATTATTTTCAAATGTATGGCAAATTTTCTTATTGACATGTCCATTGAACCAAAAATGAGTCCCATCCCAACTTGTCAAATCGAGAATAATATTTGTATCGGGGCTATATCCAAACATGGACATGGAAGTGACTAACTTTCACAACAAGTTCTTCCAGTTGAAGTATAACGTGTAATGCTAAATTTTAAGAAATTCTTTGAAAATACGCGGTTTCTGGGGGAACGAAATTTGTATGTCTGAACCTAGTAAATCTGAACCTAGTTTAAATATAAGATGTTTTGTCAATTTTGAAGAAAATCTGGTAAAATATGTAGATTCTGGAAAAATTGAAATTGGGAGCGAAATTTGTATGGGAGCTATATATAAATCTGAACCGATCTAACACATTTTTGCAACAGGTGTTTCAAGTAGAAATATAAGGTGTTTTGCGAATTTAGAGGGAAATCTGTTAAAATATGTGGATTCTAGAGCGGAAAAATTCAAAATTGAAGCAAAATTTGTATGGGAGCTATATATAAATCTGAACCGATCTAACACATTTTTACAACAGGTGTTTCAAGTAGAAATATAAGGTGTTTTGCAAATTTAGAGGGAAATCTGTTAAAATATGTGGATTCTAAAGCGGAAAAATTCAAATTGGGAACGAAATTTGTATGGGAGCTATATATAAATCTGAACCGATCTAACACATTTTTACCACAGGTGTTTCTAGTTGCACTATCAGATGTTTTGCCAATTTTGAAGAAAATCTGTTGAAATATGTGGTATCTAGAGTGAAAAGGGTCAAATCGGGAGTGAAATTCGTATGGGGGCTATATGTAAATCCGAACCGATTTTCTTCAAATTAAATAGCGTTCGTCCTTGTCCCGAAAAACTTCGTTGTGCAAAGTTTCGTTTTGGTTCTGGCGACAATTGCGACATGTATCGTGATTACAACAATAGATTTACAGACAGACGGACATTGCTAAATCGACTCAGAAAGTGATTCTAAGCCGATCGGTATAATTAACAATGGGTTTATCTCCCTTCCTTTTGGGTGTTACAAACAAATGCACAAAGACATAATACTCTCGTGGAGTGTATAACAATAGACATGTCTATAGCATTCAGAACGCTCACGCAAAACATAACAAAACTGCGTATTTAGCTTTTAAAAGTCTGGTCGAGTTCGCATTTAAATGGACTTGGAATTGTTGAAGGATATATTTATTGATTTTTTGTAATTTTTCTGATAGTCAAAGAAACGCAATATTGATAGCAAATGAAAGAGAAAACTTTTGACTATGTAAATAAGTCTAGAAATGGAAGAAGAAAGTCGAAAAAGTGTCCTTCCATATGTTAAACATTTATTATCCTTCAAAGCGTAGGGTAGAAATTTATCGAAGAATACATTTTACTGTTCTACTATGTTTGGTTTCGGCCAAAAGGACTTAACATTTGTTATGAATGTAGTTTTTGAAATTGTTTGTTAGATTGCATTCAAATTAGTCTAGTCGTCGCGTTCATGTCTAGTCTGTCTCAGTAGCGCATATTAACATTATTGAATGTAGGAATGTTCAGGTTTACATTCCTACATTCAATAATATAAATTGAATAAACAACATTCTTAGGTCACCTAAAATGTAAGAAGACGTCACAACAAAAAGTATCAAATTGAGTTGAGTTATTTCTAGTTAAAATATAAAGTTTAGTGCCAAATTTGAAGATTGTTGGTTAAAATATGTGGTCTCTAAAGCGTAAACATTTAAATGGAGAACGAAATTTGTATGGAAGCAATATTTAAATCTGAACCGATCTGTCCCAATTTCAAATAAGGAGCGAAATTTGTATGAGGGTTTTATCTAAATCTGAACCGATTTGCTTAAAAACTGAACGGATTTCCTTGAACAGAGTTCGTCCAAACAAAAACACACTTGTGTCAATTTTAGTTAGGATCGGACAATAATTGTGACCTGTAATTTGATTAAAAAATGCATGGGCGAACGGATAGACAGACGGACATGGCTATATCGATTCAAAAAGTGATTCTAAATTGATCGGGAGCGCCCCGGTAGTCGAGTTGGTAGCGTGCTCGGCTATCAGCGTGGGGGTCGTGGGTTCGATTCCCACCAAAGGCTCTGGTCTGTCGCTGCAATAACTAGCTACAATGGTCTTAGTCACCCCGGCTCAATCCCTGGACCCAAAATTAGAATATAAATTTACTTTGTATTGTAATTCATAATAAATAAATAAATTGATCGGTATACTTACCAATGGGTTTATTTCTGTTTCTTTTGGATGTTGCAAACAAATGCACAAATAATACCCTACTGGAGGGTATAAATATTTTTCCACAGAGCACAAAATATTCTACATATTATAAAAAATCGAATTGTATGTACTCAAAATTGAAAAATAGAAGGATTTTAAAAAGCAGTTCTAAAATCATAAAAAAAGAGTTTTATTTAAATCAAAAAAGAAGTAATATTATCAAAGATTAAAGAAAGGAGAAAATATCTTATTTGAAGGCAGAAATTAAAAACTAAATTATGTATTTCGTATATTTAGAAATTTTATATTATAATTACACTGTCCAACAAAGTAAGACTTTTGATGTTGAGTAGTCCATTTTTGCAGAATAAGCTCATAGTCCAGCTGGTCTGAGTTTCTTATAACAGATGGTCAAAGTTTTTAGAGTTTTCTTATTTGTGCCGTATTTAAAAATCTCCATCGTCATTTGTAAAATTTTGCTTCTCAAGTTATAAGAGTGAAATAGGATAAATATAGGCTGTGAAGTCAAAAATAGTAAAAAGTGCCTTTAGAAAAACCCGCTTAACTTTTTATCATATAGAGAATACCAAAATATTTGCTTGGCATATGATTCCTAACTAAATAGGGAACACTTGTGCTAGAATTGTTTCAGAAACTCAGATGGAGAAGGTTTAAGTAAATGCAATTGCAACCACGAATTTTGGATTTTTATAACAATTGCAGATTTTTTTCTCGACTGACTGTTACAAGCGACATTGGTTCTTAATACACAAAACAAAAATACCAGACATTCAAATTTTAGCCATATCTTCCGCAAAAATGAAACTTTTGCAAAAAAAATATCCAATTTGCATTTTTTGTTTAACAAGCTCTACCGAAATACCCAAATTTTTTGACGAAAAAGATCGATCTTCCATAAAAAAACTTGTTCCAATTTTAACTCTAGTAATTTTTATACCCTACATCACTTCGTGGACTAGGGTATTATATAGTTTTCCGCCAAATGTTTGTAACACCAAGAAATAATTGAGCTAGGCCCACCTTTAAGTATCGGCTTATGTCTGTCTGTCTGCTGTCCGTCTAAGCTTGTTCGCACTCTACAGGTCGCAATTGCTGTCCGATTATCATGAAATTTGGCAGAAGTTACTTTTTTGGCCAAGGACGATCGGTATTGAATTTGGAGGAAATCGGTTCAGATTTAGATATAGCCCCCATACAAATGTCGCTCCCAATTTGACTTTTTCAGCTTTAGAAACCGCATATTTTCCCCGATTTTCTGGAAAATTGGCACAACATCTTATAATTGAACTAGAAACATGTATGCAAAAATTGGGTAAGATCGGTTCAGATTTAGATATAGCCGCCATACAAATGTCGCTCCCTATTTCACTTTTTCCGCTTTAGAAACCACATATTCTACCCGATTTTCTTTAAATTTGACAGAACATCTAATAATCCAACTAGAAACACGTATGCAAAAATTGGGTAAGATCGGTTCAGATTTAGATATAGCCCCCATACAAATGTCGCTCCCTATTTCACTATTTCCGCTTTAGAAACCATATATTGTACCCGATTTTCTTTAAAATTGGCACAGCATCGTATAATCCAACTAGAAACACCTATGCAAAAATTGGGTAAGATCGGTTCAGATTTAGATATAGCCCCCATACAAATGTCGCTCCCTATTTCACTTTTTCCGCTTTAGAAACCACATATTGTACCCAATTTTCTTTAAATTTGGCACAACATTTTATAATCGAACTATCGTCTGCAAAAATTGGGTAAGATCGGTTCAGAATTAGATATAGACCCAATACAAATGTCGCTCCCGATTTCACCTTTTCCGCTTTAGAAACCACATATTGTACCCGATTTTCTTTAAATTTGGCACAACATTTTATAATCGAACTAGAAACACCTATGCTGAAACTGGGTAAGATCGGTTCAAATTTAGATATAGCCCCCATACAAATGTCACTCCCTCCGCTCCAGAAACCACATCTTGCACCCGATTTTCTTTAAATTTGGCATAACATCTTATAATCTTACTAGAAACACCTATGCTGAAAGTGGGAATGATCGGTACAGATTTAGATATAGCCCACATACAAATGTCGCTCCCAATTTGACTTTTTCCGCTCTAAAATCCACATATTGTACCCGTTTTTTCTTTAAAATTGGCACAACATTTTATAATCCAACCTATGGTGAAAGTGGGTAAGATCGGTTCAGATTTAGATATCGCCCTCATACAAATGTTGCTCCCGAATGTTTAACCGAATTTGGCCAAACTTTACATATTATATTTCACCAATAAACATACATGGTGAAAGGGGGCACCATGTATGTATATACCCCCATACAAAAGTCCATACCGATTTAACATTTTTTGTCAAACTCATACATTTACAGGATGCAAAAATCCTTCCCGATTTCACTTTTTTACCGAATTGTAATGAGATAGAAAGTCCGTCCGTCTGCAGCATTTTCTTACTTGTTTGGAAAATGCCCATATGTCCATACTTTGGTATAACCCAAATGGGGCCCCATTCTGATATATTAAAGCTCCAGAAACTACATCTTACATCGGATATTCATCAAATTTTGCAGATCATTATATGTTTCAACTACGAATACTTACCGTGAATGAGAAATATATAGGCCCATGTTTTGGACCAGGCCCAAAATGTTGTTATAGGCCCCCTTTTGAAATGTCGGTCCGATTCATCGTATTACTACTGTATAATTTGTATTTGTCTGTCGGATAATTAGATCAATTACCATATTATTAACCATATTCGTTAAATATGACTACAGATGAATTTATAGTAACTGTATAATTTATATGAACTACATAAAATTGCTCCCATGAAATACCTGGGTTTAGTAATCAAAGTGAGGTACATATGCAGGGAGTGGTGTAGGGTATTATATAGTCGGCCCCGCCCGACTACTTGTTACTTGTTTTTTTTTTTGAGATTTGTCAAAAACTCCTCAAGATTAGGGATATTTCAGGAGACACAGAAAAGAAATAAAGTAAACAAAAACAAGTAAAAACGGCGTTAAAACTTAACGCCGACTTAACGGGCCGAACTTTATATACCCTCCACCATGGATTGCATTCCACAGAGGTTGTCGGTTTTCGTAGAAGTGCAGTAATATTACAGGAAAATATAATTTTTTTAATATAGTCAAACCAAAATAAATACAAATATTAAAAAATTAATTTTATAAATAAATATAATATTTTAATTATTTCAAACCACGTTTATATGGTAATGCTACCAATACGTCAATTCAAAAAATAAATATTCTTATATTTATATTTTCAAAAATATTTTTAAAGCCATAAATATTGGTAGATAGTGGGTACTACAGTTGGTTGTATTTCCATTCTATTTTAATTCCAAAAGTACAAATTTTGAAAATCCATTATCAGACGTACATAGCGCAAAATAACCTAACTTCATGATTCAAACAATTTTTGCCGTAAAATAAAAAGTACGAATTTGGAAAAAAACTTTTTATTTTGCGTGTCTATGCAGTCAGAGGAATGTATTCACCGAATTCCATGATTCCAGCTGCGCCGATTTGGTTGGTACCATTTTTACCCCCTTGACGTACCCCTGTAGTCGTTTAGTTGGTACTATTTTTATCCCTCTGTACCATTGTATCCCTTGAAAGTAGTAATTTTGAAAAATTCGTCTATTTTCCGTGTCTACGTGTCAGAGGAATGTATACTCCGAATTTCATGACTCTAGCTGCTGTCATTTGATTGGAACTATTTTTATCCCCTTTTTTCATTTTAACCCCAAAAAGTACGAATTTCGAAAAATCAGTTTATTTTCCGTGTCTGCACACCCAGAGGAATGTATACTCCAAATTTCATGACTCTAGCTGCTGTCATTTGATTGGAACTATTTTTATCCCCTTTTTTCATTTTAACCCCAAATAGTACGAATTTTGAAAAATCCATGTATTTTACTTATCTATGAAATCAGAGGAATGCATACACCGATTTTCATTATTCTAGGTACAGCCGTTTGGTTGGTATCGTTTTTATCCCTCTATTCCTACTTTACCCCTTAAAAGTACGAATTTGGAAAAAATACTTTTATGTTATGTATCTACTCAATTAGAGGAATGTACACACCGAATTTCGTGTTTCTAGCTGTTGTCGTTTAATATGTACCATTTTTATCCCTTTTTGCCCCATTTCACCCCCTACAAATAAGAATCTCTTTATGGGGCACGTTTTTGCTATAAGGGGAATGCGCATACCAAATATAAACAGACATATTCAAAAAACATGCTTAAATACGCTAAAATATTAGGGATTATTATGAGTATTCTTAGTCCTTGTGAGGGAAAAATTTTTCCCTTTGAGCCGATTTCGCCCCGTTTCAATCCCAACCGATCTACGACAATAAGACGCATTTATGGGAAATTTGAACATTCTAGCTCCTTTCGTTTAGATGCTAACGTGCTTTCAACAGACGGACAGATGGACAGACGGACGGACGGACAGATGGACAGACGGACGGACGGACGGATATGGGTAGATCGTCTTAGAATTTTAGGACGATCAAGAATATATTCTTTATAGGGTCTCAGGTCGATATTTCAAGGTGTTACAAACGGAATGACAAAGTTAGTATACCCCAATCCTGGAGGTGGAGGATATAATTAAAACCGCTTGTTAAATGTTTTTAATTTTCCTAGATTAATGTTTTTAATTTCGTACTATTATTGTGTGATAAGTGTAAATGCTGGAAACTACTTTCGGTGCGATTTTTTAAAAGTGGGAGAGGAATCATGTGATTTCTCTCACCAGATTACGATTAAAGGCTGCTTTACTTACTATGAAAACCAAGTTGTTCCTTTAAATTGTACTTCAGTCAACAATCCATTGTTAAAGTGTAACATGCTTAGTTGAGTGTACTTAAGATTCAACCTGGTCGAGTTTACCTTCTTATACGTCTGTATGTACGTATTTCTTTTCTAAATAAAGTTTTTCCTCCCAAACTTTAACAATTCTTGAAATTTAAGAGTGTTTGCGACAACTTGTCCAAAATTGCCCTAAACAATGCAAAATATGTCTCGCTTTCCGTACTACTTGGAACCTATTTGCAATGACAAAAGGCACCGCAAATGTGACCAGTCATAATTGGATGAAATATTCATTATTATGACTATGGGCAATAAGTCATAATAAAGTGTTTTAAAACAAGAACAACGAGAAAAAGAACAAGAGGAAAACAAGTGAAAATGAAATATAACAAAAATCATCATTCATTCAGTCTTCCAAACATGTTTTATTGGAATAGTAGCACCAATACGTACACATCCACACCAGCCACCTTCAGCAACAAAGATGAGAAGAACACTCGTAACCTTTCGTTCATACTATTCACTGCACGTGCTGGCAACATCGAACATGTTGTGTTTACATTTTCAGTCTGTTCGTGTCAACATAGAACAGCTGGTATTGCCAAAAAGGAACATATTAAAGTATTTACAGTGCACACACACATACACACTTCGCGATAGCGAAAGGCTCGCCTTTGTTGTTTTTTGATTTCTGACTCTTTGAAAATTGAGCGACAATCAAACGAACATTTACACTTTCACACACGACGACGACGTCACTGTTGTTCGTTGCTTGATTGCGGGTCGATTGTGTGTATGGACGAGTGTGTACGTACTATTTGTGTGCGTGTGTGTGCGCGATTGTTTGTGCGGAAAATTGTTTACATGATTTCAGTGGTTTGTTTGTGTGTTCTTTTCCTTTTCGCTGTTTTTGTTATTGACTTGTGTTTGTTGCTGTTCTTGGTGTTCATGCTCCTCTTTTGTTGTTGATGTTGCTGTTGTTATTGCCGTTGCTGTGTGGAGAAGTCAGCACAATTTTTGGAGCTTCCAAAGACGAGTGGCAAAATTTGGTTTTTTAGTTGATGCGTTGCCTACATAGCGGTCGGTTGGTTCTGTGACAACAAAAGAACACGTTCGATGTGCTTGTGCGTGAGTGCGTACGAAAATCTCGCTGGAAAAGTGGTCGTGTTTTTCTGAAATTAATAAATAGTCAAATTGTCGAGTGCTTGGAAAATACGCGAAAAAAATCAAAATAATTAACAATATTGCTCATACGCAATATATTCTAAAAATTTATATTACTCATACGCAGTGTAAATAGTGATACAGAGAAACATCAAAATTGAAGTGAATACTTATCAAATATGCCATTCTGTGTATATATTAAAAATTGTGAAGTGGAAAATACGCCACGGGCATAACTTAACCAAACAATTTGAAAAATCTGTAATTTAAACCTTTATTTTGTTGTTGTAAGTGAAAAAAAAAATATTTAAAAAAATGCAAATTGTTATCTTGGGAAACTAATCAAAAATAAATATGCCAGTTTGATTGAAAATCCAAATCCTACTAAACGAAACCATCTTTCGGATCCCTTCTAATATTTTACTGTTGCATCTCTTTTTGTTATAGACCACAATCAGGCTGATTTATATAAATGTTGCACAGTGGGGGTTATGAAGAAATCGAAATAGCCGAAAAGTGGGCGATCTTACGCTGTAGCAATCTCTAGCTGCAAACACAGTGGTCGTCTAAAGTGGGATGACTTGGATATACTTTATTTACCACGTTACCAACCCTGAATTTGTGCATTGGTTAGAGAAAGGCAGAAGAAGCAAGTGTGTTTTAGAAGGATGTGAAGATAAATTCGTATGCTAAATACGTACCACACCCAAGACACAAACCTATTTAGCTTGTGGAACGAAAAAAAATATTTTTTTTTTCTACAAAAACAATAAAAGCAAAAAGAAATATTCAATTATTTTTAACAATATTAATTTTTTTAATACTTCGTTTTTTTTTTACTTCGGACTGTAATCAATATTTGATTTGAACTGGGATATTGTCCTGGCTCAATATCATATTTTATAGAATAGAAAGAGTTTGGGTATTTTGTAGAAAAGTCGATGCGAAGCCACCTACCGAAGGCTTTCACAGGTCAGAAATCATGGTAGCGTGAATTCTTAAATGTTGTTTTTGAAGGACTTTTTGGATTTTCGCGAAAAAAGGGTCAAATTGACCCATAAAGTGAGAAGCTAGAGGGTTAGGTTCTTCCACAAAAATTATCCCCATAAAATTCCACAATATAAAAAAGGGTCAAATTGACCCATAAAGTGAGGAGCTAGAGGGTTAGGATCTTCCACAAAAATTATTCCCATAAAATTCCACAATATAGTTTAGAAAATAAGAATTCTCTCAGACATTAACTTATAATGATCCCTTCGACCAAAAAATAAAAACTTTGACCCACTGTAAAAAGAAACTCAGACCAGCTGGACTATTAGTTTTTTCTGCAAAAATGGTCTTCTCAACATGCCCTTTCAAAATGATAAGGAATTATTTGGCAGATATATTAAAATCTTCTAAAACGTACCTTGAAACTGACAGAATATTTAGAGCACAAATTAGCCATTTGATGAAGAAAGTAAAAAATGAAATAACTTTCATTGTATTTTAAGTTCATTAAGTCGGCACGGGTTATCGAGTCCAATCTTTATGCGGTTATTATATTTTTTGAAATTAACTTTTTTGCAATTAACTTTGAAAAAGTGATGCCAATTTTCTGCTTCGCACATACGTGCGCATATTTTCCACAACAGAGATTGAGACACCACTTTCATTTTCAAAAAATATGGGCCAATTATCCTTTCGGTTGATATACCGCACCAAACAGTAAACTTAAGTGGTTACGATTGTCGGTGATGAACTGTTCTTGGATTTTCCGTAGTCCAAATCCTGCAGTTTTTCTTGTTGATATACCAATTTAATAGGAAATGGGCTTCATAGCTCATTACCAAATTGTGAATTGTGACTGCTGGTTTGAAAAATAAGATTTAATTATTTTTGTACGTTGTAATGATCCATAATTAACTCACCAAGTCTCCTTCACAAAATGCAAAAAACAAAGAAGAATAATAATTAAAAAAGTTATAAATAATTAATATAGCTCATTCTGCGCCATCCTGTATATATTCTACACAACTTATGGACCTAACCAATTTTTGAAATATCGGCTCTTCAGTATCAAATCAATACATGGAATATGGGATACATATATAGTTTTTGAAATTTTAACTGATTCGATTGTATTGAAATTATTAAAAAAATACAACGACATAATTTTTAACTTAAAAAATATTTTTTAAATACGTTCAACAAGCTATATAGGATTGACTAATTGACAAGATCTGGTAACGCGCTTTTATAAAGTGATTGACTAGTGACAGAAAAATGCTAACAAATTATGCAAATTTTATTATTGTTTTATTGTAATATTCTCTTCAGTGATGATGCTCATTTTTTGTTCAATGAACATATCAATAAACAAAATTGTTGCATTTGCAGTGAAGAGAAGAAGAGGTTCACGATGTACTACTACATCTGCAATATTTTATGCTTTATGGAACCATATTTCTTCTTCAATTTTCAATTTGAAATTATCTTATTATTTTCAGTCAATTTAAAACTACACAATAATTTTGGGAGACACTCACATTGGACACCCATTGTGCAGCATCTATTTTATCTAGACGGTCCCACAGCAGAAATTAAGCTCGGTAATATGTTAACAATGTTAGGGTGATATTTCATAAAAACTCATCCTTTTTACTAGATCCCCCACTGTGCGCTAACTTTATATTATTTTAGATACATATATGTGAGTGAGTGGCCCATAGCCGCCATTCGACAAATTTGCGCACTGTTAACATAATGTTTACATATTTATTCATTAAGTATGTTTCCCAACTTGTAGCGACGTGACGAAAAATAAAAGTTGAGAGCTGCGCTCAATTTAGAAGTTTTAAATTAGAAACTTGTCATAACGTTCAACTTTAAATTATTACTTCATGCATAACACAGTTGTAGCAGTTTGTTCCAGAAGACAATTTAGGTGATTCGTGGAGGAATTTTACGTAGATTCTTACCAGTATCTGCGAAAAGAACATTTCCGCTATATTTATCGGCTTTTAAGTTAGGGTTTAATCAATAAAACAAATGTTATGGCAGAAATATGTATTTTAGACCTAGCTTCAATTTCATCAGTCGGCCGGGCCGTATTTTATACACACTGCACCATGGAGTGAATATTATATAGGCGGTACGACATTTATGATTTTATAATTTATATCACGAAAATTCTGATTTATACATAGAATTTTAATATGTTGATTACCAAAAACAAGAAAATGTTGGTGAGGTATACTTCAGTGTCCACTAAGAGCTACTACACATATATGTATATGTGGATCAACACAAGAAAGGTGTGTGACAGATATGTCTACTTTCGTTTCATTAGGCAAATAGTGGTAAAAGTTAATTACACACTTGCATATCAACTCCACTAATGTTGCGGTAACCATAAAAATATAGTGGACTATCAAAATATTGAAAGAAGTATATAAGAATATTGAACGTAAGCAGAATCCATCCGAAACATTGTCCAAAAACCTCAATATTTAAAGGATTCTTGTCCTTGTGGAGGAAACTTTTTATCGCCGGACTGATTTCGTCCACATTCAATCTCAACGATCTACAACCATCACAAGCAATGGGCGCCAAAAAACCGAGTACATTTACATTTTGTGTTGTTTGATTAGTTATCGATTTGATTTATTTTCTATGTATTTTGAATGTAATACATTCGAATTTCAGCTATTTGATCAAGTTATTTCTTCTTACGAAGGAAATATTCGTTTTGGTACTGTAAAAGGGGAGAACCACACTCAACCATTGACAATATATGAATTTCTCTGTCGACAACATTTCTAATTACTGTATGCTATAAAAATGTTGTCGTGGCATAACAGTTGCTGATATGTTTTGGCCTTCTAAAACCGAAAACGATATTATTATTTTTTTATTTCTTAAATTCAAATTTTCATCGAAGGCATATATAATTGTACTCTCATTATGGAAACTTCAAATAACGACGAAAAACCTAAAAAGATAGAAACCAAAATGCAAAAATATATTTTGTTCTATATTTCATTGATTTAATAGATGTAAAAGATTTATAGATGAATATGGAAGATATGCCACTCTTTGTAGAAGCAAAATTGATAAATCATTATTTTTTTAAACATTTGAAAATAGATATTTATTTTATTTATTTCATTTATTTTATTTATTTTATTTATTTTATTTATTTTATTTATTTTATTTATTTTATTTATTTTATTTATTTTATTTATTTTATTTATTTTATTTATTTTATTTATTTTATTTATTTTATTTATTTTATTTATTTTATTTATTTTATTTATTTTATTTATTTTATTTATTTTATTTATTTTATTTATTTTATTTATTTTATTTATTTTATTTATTTTATTTATTTTATTTATTTTATTTATTTTATTTATTTTATTTATTTTATTTATTTTATTTATTTTATTTATTTTATTTATTTTATTTATTTTATTTATTTTATTTATTTTATTTATTTTATTTATTTTATTTATTTTATTTATTTTATTTATTTTATTTATTTTATTTATTTTATTTATTTTATTTATTTTATTTATTTTATTTATTTTATTTATTTTATTTATTTTATTTATTTTATTTATTTTATTTATTTTATTTATTTTATTTATTTTATTTATTTTATTTATTTTATTTATTTTATTTATTTTATTTATTTTATTTATTTTATTTATTTTATTTATTTTATTTATTTTATTTATTTTATTTATTTTATTTATTTTATTTATTTTATTTATTTTATTTATTTTATTTATTTTATTTATTTTATTTATTTTATTTATTTTATTTATTTTATTTATTTTATTTATTTTATTTATTTTATTTATTTTATTTATTTTATTTATTTTATTTATTTTATTTATTTTATTTATTTTATTTATTTTATTTATTTTATTTATTTTATTTATTTTATTTATTTTATTTATTTTATTTATTTTATTTATTTTATTTATTTTATTTATTTTATTTATTTTATTTATTTTATTTATTTTATTTATTTTATTTATTTTATTTATTTTATTTATTTTATTTATTTTATTTATTTTATTTATTTTATTTATTTTATTTATTTTATTTATTTTATTTATTTTATTTATTTTATTTATTTTATTTATTTTATTTATTTTATTCATTTTATTTATTTTATTTATTTTATTTATTTTATTTATTTTATTTATTTTATTTATTTTATTTATTTTATTTATTTTATTTATTTTATTTATTTTATTTATTTTATTTATTTTATTTATTTTATTTATTTTATTTATTTTATTTATTTTATTTATTTTATTTATTTTATTTATTTTATTTATTTTATTTATTTTATTTATTTTATTTATTTTATTTATTTTAGGCGGTCCAGGCGACTAAGGTATTAGTATTAGAACTTGAACAATTATTATTTGATAATCTAATACCTTAATGTTAAGGTAGTTATAAGGGATACGTGTATCTTCCACGTAGAAACAGTGGTTTAGTAGTCATTGTTAAAAAATCGAAAAAAACTGTTAAAAATCTGAGAATGGCAAAGCTTTTCATAACGTTTTTGAAATTAAAAAAAATATTTTTTATTAAAATTATCATTATCGTCGAATATGCCTTTATTATTGAAGTATAATCCCGGCCAGGGCTACAAATGTTGCAAACGTATCTTTCAAAATTGAAAAAAAGTGTTTTTGAAAAAATCTATTTTTCTTTTGACGATTTACCGATTTTGTGATAAAATCTACCACTTTCTTAACTACTCATTTTTGAAAATCAAAAATGTTCTAAAATCAACACACCCTAATAATATAAAGCGATTTAACGAACTGCCCTCGTATTTGTATATCGTCTTACACACTTATTTCACCGATTACATGAATCTTCGATTTAAAGTTACATTAACGTTAATCGCCATCTTAAAATTAAATTAACGCTAATCACCTAATGCTGTAAATACTGTAAAGTATTTCATAGTTTCAAAGGTGGGGACATGATTAATGCTACCGAAATACCCCCTTTGAACGTTTTCATTCGGCATAACAAATTAAATAGGTTGGCAAAAATTGCCAATTAAACAAGTTAGCTTTACCATGTACACTGTACTGTACTCGCATACATCTCGTCTCTTGTATAAACTTTGAAGCGTGTTAATGAAAAGATTAAATAAACGACACAACAGCAACCATTGACGTAACGCAGCGTAGCGTATACGCAATGCGTCAATCATCAAACGAATTAATATCACTTATACGTCAGGCACGCACAGCGCAAATAATTTTCTAAAATATTTTGCTAAAAGTTACTCAAAAAGTACTAAGTTTTCCCGGTTGTTGTGAAAAATTAATTTCTTTTAATTTATTAAATTGAACTTTTAGCTCGAGTTGTCGATTGGTTGCCGCTACTACTACTACTACTCGTATCATGTAGTTTTTATTGTTTTCGTCATTGCTAAAACTTTTGTTCTCAGCGCAACGAGGGTGCTAAAGTGTTGAAGATTTTCTTTCTTCACGAAAGTGTGTTTATGACATGAACAGCGATATGGCGATATTATTACGATAGGAGCAAATATAGAAAACAATGTTTAATTATAGATAAACTTTTGATTATTTTTTTAAAATATTTTATTTAATTAAAAATAAAATCGAGTGTAAGAAAAGGTTAAAGTCATTGATCACTAAATCCAAACCTAAGAGAAAATTGGCCGATGTTGATTTTGAATAAAACACACATTATTTAGGAAATTATTGTGATTTATTTTTATTATGATAATATTGGTATGGTTCAATTATGTATGGAACAAAATATCTACCAACTGGCCGCCGCGACCTCGGCGGCACACCTCCATCCGATGGTCCAAATTTTCGATGACACTGAGGCATAATTGAGGTTCTATGCCGTTAATGTGCCGAATTATATCATTCTTTACCTCTTGAATTGCTGCTGGCTTATCGACGTACACCTTTTCTTTCAAATAACCCCAAAGAAAGAAGTCCAACAGTGACAAACCACATGATATTGGCGGCCAATAGACATGGCCACCACGTGAGATAACACGGCCATTGCATTTTTCGCACAACCAGAGCCATTGTTTCTTTAGCTGTGTGGCAAGTGGAACTGTCCTGTTGAAACCACATATCGTCCACATCCATATCTTCCAATTCGGGCCATAAAAAGTTCGTTATCAGCTCACGATAGCGAAGACCATTCACAGTAACTGCCTGACCGGCCTCATTTTGGAAAAAAATACGGCCCGTTGATGCCGCCAGACCACAAACCGCACCAAACAGTCACTCTTTGTCTGTGAATTGGTATTTCGACAATCACTCTCGGATTATCATTCACCCAATGACGTTTGGAATGGTCAAGAGGCCTTAGTTCATTGCACCTTGGAAGCGTGTAAATGCAAGTCCTTATGCATAATGTTCAAACGACGAGCGTGAGAGATTGTTGGGCACGACGACGAATTGAGGTGGACGGCTCTTCAGCCACACTATCCCGAACAACAGCAATATTTTCTGCAGTACGAGCTCTGCGAGTATGTACTGTTGTTTTCACATCTCCTACAGACCAGGTTTGCTCAAATTTTTGCGCGATTTTTCCGATTGTACGCACATTTGGACGTACATTTTGATTTGAACGCCCATAATAAGCCTGAATAACTTTAACGCGTTGTTCGATTGTGTATCTTTCTATGGTACACATTTAGTTAGTCTGAAATATGAATTGTTTTCTTCGTTAGGATGCCACCGATTTTGAAATAAAATATTCCCGTGTAAAGGGTTTTTTCGCGCGATTTAAACAAAAAAATAAGAAAAATGTTTTAGTTTTTTCGTTTGCTTTTTTTGGTCTGTACTCAATATTTGATTTGAACTGGGATATTGTCCAGGCTCAAGACAATTGCATCTATATTTAATAGAATGCAAATTTATTTACAAATGGCATGGTGAAATTTATTGCTTGGCTGCAGACTACCACGATCATGATTTCGACCATATCAAAAGTCTTTTCAAGTGGCTTCGCAGCGACTTTTCAACATCAAACCCGGCCTCTCAGTAAATTATTCTCACAAGCATCTACAAAGAGGGTCATAACATATATATTTATCCATAGATATTAAAGGGTGGACTAAAACAAAAATTGCTTGTTTTTTCTATATTTAAATACTCGTTCTAGCAAAAAATATATTTTTCGAAAAAAAAAAAAAATCTCAAATTCTCTCAACAGTCTCCCTTCCTAAATCACAGTTTCTATGTGAATGTTGAATTCGCAATATTTGTAGTCATCATTGAAGAAGTGTTCGGACATATATCTCTAAAATAAGAGTAGAAATTGTCACTTGAATTCAGGAGAAGCAAAAAAACGTTCAATCATGAAATTCGTATTTTGTTAATAAATTCTATATTTTTGAAAATATGTCCTTATAACTTTTTGAACTTATGTATGTAGTGTAGCCATATGCAAATATAAAAAATGTAAAAATTATGTATGAGTATATATCGCTACTTTATTGAAGAAAATATTTGAAAATTTTTTTTAATTGTCAGATTGTGTATTTTTGTGAAATCCACCGTAATTCATGTCAAATACGATTTATGATTTGTTATTGTTACCTCCGGATTTTCATGTGACGAAATATTAAAACGCAAATCGGTGGTTTAGTAAAAAAAATATCCGCAATTAAATTTTTGTCTTGATTTTATATGTACATCAATCAATTTGCCTTAATTTTTAGGTGTCAGACACAATTTTTTATTTTTTTGTTGCAGAAAATATTCGGCCATTTCGAACTTAATGACTTTTTACGTATTATTTTTGGTCAACTATTGTTCACATTTTCTTAAATTTTGTTAAGCTGTTGAATAGCAAAGTTACTCAATGTCTCTGAAATCAAATGAATTCTCAAAAGGAAACTTTCCAACAAAATGTCCCTCTGTTAACGCATTTACTTTAATGTAAACTCCAACCGACGAAGATGTGAACAATGCCATAAAATTGAATAAATACAAAAGGTCCATCCATCCCTTAAGAGATAAGTGTGTCCTTGAAACAAACCTCAATGAAATTTAGAAAATCCTTTACATCTATTTACAACAAAAAGGACAATCATCTGGCTTTCATTAAGTCATTCGAGTGTAAAGTTTAAAATATCACAGGGGAAACATTAAGATCATGTTAACAAAAATAATCTGGTGTCAGTTGAAAAGAATCTGGTAAAGCTTGAAAGCATTTTTAATTAGTTTAGATACCAAACAACAAAAATAACATCCAACTTAATTGATATCGTTAAAGAACAAGTGAAGTGAAGAATCCCATCAAATTCTAAACATATCAAATCAAAATTGAAAATAAAAATAAAAAATAAGAAAAAGTTCAATTGCATTTTACGAACGCCATGTGTTCCTAACAACAACAACAACAATAAAAACGAGAGCAATTTGAAAACAGAGAAATTGGCAAAGCAGAAGTGCAGCTAAAGTGCATTTGATTAAAATCCCTCCAAATATTGAAAAGAATATTGAATAACGCTTAACAGCTAGCAAAAGCAAAAAGATTCCCTCCACCACGAAGAAGAAAATGGTGGAATTCGATGCTAGCTGCGATGATGCGAACACAGAACTGCTGCAAAAACTCAAACACTTGGATGTGCGGGTGGAGAGTGTCGAGAAGCAGGACGGTGGCCTGTGTAAACCCGGCTGCTGGAAGTCGCTGAAATGGAAAGCGACCCTCAATCATATCGGCCTGCTGGTGTCGTTATCCATCTATTGCGGTGTGGGTGGTTTGGTAAGTGATCAACAACACTTTGTTCTCTCCATCAATGTAAATACTCGTACAATGTTCCGTCCGGTGCGGTCCATTCGTCCGTCCAGTCCGGTCCCGTCCATCTGCCTTTTTGTTTTGTTTTTATTTTGTTTTGGTGTGAATATTAAACTATAAATTAAATTTGAAATTTATGGCCGCCATTCGTCTCCTATACGTTCCTTGGCTTCACTCTACGATGTGTGGAAAATGTATTTTTTTTTTTCGATGGGATGGGAACGAAAAAAATAATTAAAATTAAAACTATTTATAAATCGGTATATATTTTCGTGTTTGATCCAGCTAGCCAGCCCGCCAATACTCGTGTCGGAGGGGAGTGCGCGCAGAATTTTACAAAAAAAAAAAAAAAAACAATTAAAATTTTTAAAAATAGTTTATTGTACATAGGCTGTAGCAAAAAATGCTAAATGTTCTAAGTTCTCATAAACTTTCAATTTTATGGCCAAGTTTCCATTGTTATTGTATGCCTAACTGTGTGTATGTAGTCGTCGGTGTCTTGACGGTATATGGCCAAAATGCGTGTGCACACACCACACATCATCATTCAACACAAATTGGAAATAAAAATTTGAAATTACGTTTAGATCTTCGTGTGATGGAATGCAGACAATACCCATTTGGCATTCATCATAATCGGTATCGTCATAATCATTTGGAGATGAGATAAAATGGAATTCCTTCTCTGCCACCCCGCGAGAATTTGTTGACTAATAGAGTTGCAACATGCTGTGTAAATGGCGAGATAAACATTTTGGCCACGTAAATGGTTACAATGTGGCCATTGTTTGGTGTTGGGGGGAGATCTGTGTCTTAGAGTGGGTCATGCATAATAGAATAAAAGTTGGGTATGTTTATGATGAATTTCAGATTTGAGAGATTGTTTTCTGATGTTGTTCCTAATGCCATTCGAGGTCAAATTCTTTACAAAGAGGGAGTGGGACATGTAAGACACAATAGTCGAATATGATACTCTAAAATGGAGTTGGCGTCTGTATTTTCAGGCAGGCATAGGGCAAGCCTCTGTGATCGTACATGTTTCTCGAGAAGATTTACACACCGATTCTTCAATACATTTTTCTGGGCGCCTAACTTTTGTTGTCTTTATTAACTCTTCAATTTGTCTCTGTTGTCGTGTCATCAATCTAGCCCTTTCTTTCATATGAGTCATTCCATGTCAATCTGTGCGATTTTTGACCGTGTATGTATTCTTCTCAGAAAAATTATTGTAAATTTTGGGAAAAAAATCTAATTTTTTTCACGATTTATGACCAATTTAACAGTGAACAAATTATACTTTTTTCAAAAGGTGTGTTCATTAAATCGCCTGAAATACTTTACCGATTTTAATGTGTTATACCCTGTTTTAAGGGTAATTTCAATTACTTTTAAAATATTGGTCTTGTGTTAGACTTTTTAAAGCTTTTGCATTTTAATTATTTTATTTTAATTTCCGAAATGATTACACCAATCCATTTTGTTGAAATTTTAAAGTAGTGTGCTTAGGTCTATTTTTAAGCGACTGTGTGAGTTTGAAAAGGGTGAAATGATGGCTTCTATTTTTTACAAATTTTTTTAGATTTTTTTACAAAATCAACTAGAATTACAGTGAAAAATCGTCAAAATTAGAATTCTTTCATTAGATCATAAACACAAGGTATAAAAACAAAGAAAAATCAAAGGAAAAATGGGTTATGGAAAATTTTATTTTTTTAATTAATTTAAAAAATTGAAAAAAATCCATAAACTATTGTGTTTATGATCTAATGAAAAAATTACAATTTCGGCGATTTTTCACTGTAATTCTGGTTGATTTTGTAAAAAAAAAATCTAAAAAATTAAACATAATATGGAATGAAACCATAGAGACGATCGCCTACTGAAAAACTGAACATTCTTTCAAATATACCTTGTAAGATAATCGCCAAACAACGTAAGGGTTTCAGAATATAAAATTGTCAATAGTCATTTTGGTCAATTCTCTCAAAAAATCATCAAAATTACTTAATAAACTATCAACAAAATTTAAGTAATTTGTTCGAATTTACCGAATGGAATTTTTCCATGTCAAAAATTGTTTTATTATTTCCCTTATTAAAATCTAGGAAATTGGTACATTTTAAAGTATTTCATACATTCATTAATTACCATCGATTCCTATTTGATATTTACTTATTGTATTATTTGAATAACCACTTTATTATTAAAATTCTTTGAGCTATCCCGTCGTATAATCGTACAAAACCACAGTGTGTTTTTCTAAAATCTGACAATTAGTGGACTCTCTTTTTGTAACTCAGCATTCTTTTCCATATCCGAGCCTACCTGATAGCTAGATTGACCACCCGTGCATCCAGATCAGTAGTGCCGTAATCCCACCAATCTAATTTTCAATAAAATAATAACAAAAACTTTAATAAAAATTTAATTTTTCGTTCAAAATAAAAAATTATTTTTTTACATAGTCTCCAACTAAATATAAATATATGTATCAAAAGAAATTTTCAAAAAAATATTTTGTGTCGACTTTATTGGACTTAGCCTCGATATCCATCATTTTGACTTACACTGGATAATTATCCAGGCTAAGTCAAACATTTTTAACACAAAATTACTTTTTCAAAATTTGTTTTCACACACACATTGACATTGCTTTTGGCGACAATTTTAAAAAAGAATTTTTTATTTCGAGTGAAATTTTAACATTTTATTTAGATTTTTGTTACCGCAGCTTAGTTATCCAGTCTTAAAGAAAAACAGCCATAATATCGAGCCCTTAGCGCGGAATTATCGTAAGCGACATTTTCTGAAAATATTTTTTATTGTTGAATTTAAAATTTTATGGGCTGATACATAAATAAAAATTGTCAAAATGTCAAAATTGTTAACGTTTATATAGAAAAATGGGGCTAAGATTTTATCGTAAGTCGATGCTCACATTTTCAAAGAAAGCAATTTTATCGTAAGCGACAGTTTATGAATTTAGGTAAAAACTGTCAGATAATGAAAGAGTTATTTATAAATGTTTTAGATAGGTCTATCAATATATTGATGCAATAATAAGTGTATTTTTATACCCTCGGCCATAGAATGAAGTGTTCGTCTGTTGGTTGAAAGTACGATAGGTTACGAACGAATTAAGCTAAGAGGTTCGAAGTTTATATATTTTGTATCGATCCAGAAGAAAAAAGTTTACCCACAAGAACTGAAAGTAGCTCTAAATTATTGTCTTTTTGGAGAACACAAAGCCTTTTTGTATGATTTCCTTATTATTGTGGGTAAACGTTAACATTTATTTACTTCAAATAGTGGTAAATTTGACAAAAGAAACATAATATTTAGCTTAAAATAGTGATCAAAATGGGCACATTGCCCACAATTCTATAGAGTTAGAGAGTAAACAAGTAAAAACGGCGTTAAGTTTGGCCGGACCGAACTTTATATACCCTCCACCATGGATTGCATTCCACAGATGCATTCGATTTTCGTAGAAGTGCAGTAATATTACAGAAAAATATAAATTTTTTAATATAGCCAAACCAAAACAAATAAAAATATAGAAAAAATAATTTTATAAATAAATATAATATTTTTATTATTTCAAACCACGCTTATAAGGCAAGGCTACCAACACGTTTACACTATATATAACGAAGTAATACTTCAAGTCAATTTAAAAAATAAATTTTCTTATATTTATATTTTCAAAAAAACTTACATACCATAAATATTGTTAGTGGATGCTACAGTTGGTTGTATTTCCATTATATTTTAATTATGAAAATCCATTATCTCACGTGCATAGTGCAAAATAATGATTCAACCAACTGTTTATTTTGCAGAACAATGTATACACCGAATTCCATGATTCTAGCATAGGTCACGTATTTTACCCCCTTAAGAGTACGACTTTATAAAATCTCTTTATTTTACGTGTCTGCGAAGTTAGAGGGATGTACAAACCGAATTTCATCATTCTAGCTGTAGCCGTTAAGTTTGGAACTATTTTTATCCCTCTGTACCCATTTTCGTGTCTGCACAGTCAGAGAAATGTATACTCCGAATTTCATGACTCCAGCTGCGGTTATTTTGTTGGTACTATTTTTATCCCCGTTTACCATTTTAACCCCAAAAAGTACGAATTGCGAAAAATCCCTTTATTTTGCGTGTCTACGCAATCAGAGAAATGTATACACCAAACGTCCTAGCTCCTTTCGTTTAGTTGCTAGCGTGCTTTCAACAGACGGACGGACATGGCCAGATCGTCTTAGAATTTTATGACGACCAAAAATATATATGTACTTTATAGGGTCTCAGGTCGATATTTCAAGGTGTTACAAACGGAATGACAAAGTTAGTATACCCCCATCCTGGAGGTGGAGGGTATAAAAACTTCAGATTTCGTTAAGAATGTTAACATAACATTTTTGCTTTCCGGTCATACAATGATGCCAGTTGATTCTAAACACTATACAAGTGAATCATTTTGTAAAGGAAGAATAATTTGGGCCCCTTCAGAGTGGCCGACCATAATTACAAATTCCCGCACGATACCGAAGTGTTATGAAAGTATTTTACTAAATCATTTAGATTTTAAGGACTGGAATTCATTTTCTACAGCATTTCTATCGCCAAATATTAAAATAAAATTTAATTGTTTGAAAAACTGTGATTTTGCACAAAATTTAAATATGGATATTTTGCAGTTAGTAGGGTGGCTGAAATGAATATTAATTTAATTATTCGTTCAAAGAAAAATTCAATTCATTTCCCTTTATATTATAAAAGTATTGTTATCTATTTTATTATTTTGTGTTAATAATTGTTTTTATAATAAAAAGTGTGTTTTTACTAAAATTTCGAGGTTTAATCGAAAAAAACTTATATCGTAAGCGCCACAGTTTTTTCAGTATTTGTAGCCGCAAGTACAATATTTGTATCGCAAGCGCCAAAAGTACCGTATGATGTAAACAAATGATCAATTTTTTATAATAATTCGTTGGGTACGGCGGAATTAAAACATTTTGCATTAAAACATATTTCATTTTATGCAAATATTTCAAAATAATCAATAAAAACCTTCTCCTGTAAAATGTGTGTTTTGGCGCTTGCGATCATTCCGCGCTAAGGGCTCGATATGTGAGTAGTGATCTCCGTCACATTTCTTCAGACGACACAAAGTCTAATACTTTGTGATCTTAATCACACATATGTGCCAGTTAGAATGATAGTGGTCTAAGTCAAAAATCCAAAAATTTTCTTTAGATTTTTAGTTTGATCAGATATCTAATTAAAGAACTTTTATTTTTGACACTTATAAAAAATGTACCCTTACAATAACATTTTAAAGTGGTCTAAGCCACACTATATCCACTGACATTGAAGTATGATGATGTAAACAAACATTTTTTATTTATAATGTCCATTTCAGGTGATTCAGATAATTTGAATAACATATAAAATGAAATTATTTCAAAAGTAAATAATAATTTCAATATGAATATGAACCACCTGTAATATATATATATATATATATATATATATATATATATTATTTATATATATATAATTTTTTTAATAAAATATTTTGTGTTTTCTTTCGTTTTTGGTAAGGAAATATTACTTTTGCGAAAAAAAATTAAAAATTTTGTTTATTCAATTTTTTCAATTTTGAGAAGAATGAAAATGGTCTAAGTCAGTACACCCTCTGAAAGTAAGAAAAAAATTTAAGCTTCGGTGGAAAAATATAATATTTTTCAATTGACTCAAACATAAACCATTGCATATCTCAAACGGATAACATCTACAATCTTGTGATCTTAATAACACTGCACTGTTTTAGTTGTTGAATACATTATCAAAATTGACTGATTCCATCTGAAGCGAAACAAAACCGAAATTTTAATAAATGTTTGTAAATTTGTACTTTAGAATAAGGCAAACTTTCTTGTAACAGGAGATACAAATGTATTTTGGCACAATTTCAGAAAAAATCTACTTTTATAAAAAATTGGCAAATATTAAAATATATTTCTTTTTTTAATTCTTATTATTTTCTTGGATTTGATTTGAACTGGAATATTCTCCTGACTCAAAACCATTTTGCATCTACATATACTTTATAGAATGTTTTTAAAGTGAACTCAAAATGCGAGGTGGGTCATTTTTGGGCGACAGGTTCGAGCATAGCGACTGGAGAGCCCGTTCACTGAAAACAACAAGCAAATTTAAGTCGCCTGGCTTCAAAACTTGTACAAGTTTTTGTACGCTTTAAAGTCGAGATCCTTACGAAAAATTTATCAAGTTGTCGAATACGACAAGCCAAGCTGCTGAGAACGACGATAAGTCGATTCGTCATGGTCCTCGCATACATTCTCAACTACATCTGCTATATTTTCTTCGCTGTCTTCAGCTATCTGAACATTTGGAGACGCTGTTGTTGTGTGAGTCTTTCCATGATGACTTGCCAATCGATATTGATCAAAAATGACAAAGGACGATCAATGCTATAAATTTGAAATAAGAATACTTTTTTCATACTTAGTAAAGTTCTTACATTTTTACTTTTGCTTCGAAACATTCTTCTTCAACTGAATTATTCTAAGATCATGCAAATAAAAAGATTTGTTGAAAACAGACTTTTTGCAGCCAAATATCAGATTTAAAACAATGAAATCACGTAAATTGTCCTGGCTCAAGACCATTTTGCATCTATATTTAATAGAATGCAAATTTATTTGACTTTTGACATGGTCGAAATCATGATCGTGGTAGTCTGCAGCCAAGTAATAAATGTCACCATGCCATTTGTAAATAACTTTGCATTCTGTTAAATATAGATGCAAAATGGTCTTGAGCCAGGACAATATCCCAATTCAAATCAAATATTGATTACAGACCAAAAAATACAAACGAACAAGTACGAAGGCGTTATGTTCGGCCGGGCCGAATCTTATATACCCTCCACCACGGAGTGCATTTCACAGTATTACCAGCAGATTAAAGGATGTCGACTTTACATAGAAGCACAGTACCATATCACAGACAAGAAAAGACAAGAGATAAGAAGAGTATAAATTTTAAACATATCCCCATTCTCCGCCCAAATGTACAAATTTCGAAAAATCCCTTTTTCGAGTCTTCATAGTCATAATGTATACACCAAATTTCATGATTTCAACTTCAGCGGTTTGGTAGGTCCCATTTTATCCCTCTTTCATTCATTGGTACCATATTTTATCCCTTTTTGTCCCATTTCGCCCGCTAAAACTTTTATTTTCTTTGAGGTGCTTCCAAGCTACAAGAGGAATGTCCGCAACAAATTTTAACTGTATGAAAATAAGAAATTTAATTAATAAGCCAAGGCTACCAATATTTGTATACTATATATATATAATGGATATAATATTTCAATTCATAAAGTAAATATAAGGGAGCAATCATAAATACCCTAAATATTGGGGGATAGAGAGTGTATTTTCAGCTACAGTCGTTCGGTTGGTTGTATTTCCATCCTACCATTTTTTTGTCGTAAAAGCAACAAAATAAAGTACGAATTTGGAAAAAAAATATTTTACGATTCTATCAGCGGCCATTTTGTTGGTACCATTATTATCCCCTTTTTCCAATTTTGCCCCCTCAAGAGTACGACTATCTAAAATCTCTTTATTTTACGTATCTACACAATTAGAGGGATGTACACACTGAATTTCATCATTCTAGCTGTATTCGTTTAGTTGGTACTATTTTTATCCCTTGTAGCCATTGTATCCCTTGAAAGTACGAATTTGGAAAAAACGTTTTATTTTTCGTGTCTACGCAGTCAGAGAAATGTATACTCCGAATTTCATGATTGTAGCTGCTGTCACTTGGTAGGTACTATTTTTATTCCCTTTTTCCATTTGAACCCCAAAAAGTACGAATTTTGGAAAGTTCTTTTATTTTACGTGTCTTCGCAATCAGAGGAATGCATATATCGAATTTCATTATTCTAGGTGCAGCCGTTAGGTTGGTACTATTTGTATCCCTCTATCACCATTTAACCCCTTAAAAGTACGAATTTAGAAAAAATACTTTTATTTTATGTATCTACTCTATTAGAGGAATGTACACACCAAATTTCGTGTTTCTATCTGTTGTCGTTTGATAGGTACTATTTTTATCCCTTTTTGTCCCATTTCGCCCCCTACAAATAAAAATCACTCTATGGTGCCCTTTTATGCTATAAAGGGAATGGGCATTGCAAATATCAAGTAAATACAAGCAAATATGTTCAAAAAACCATGCTGAAATACTCTAAATATTAGGGGTATTTTCAGTCCTTGTGAGGGAAAAATTTTCCCTCTGGGCCGATTTCGTCCACTTTCAATCCCAACCGATCTACAACCATAAGACACATTTAGGAAAAAATTTGAACCTCCTAGCTCATTTCGTTCGGCCGCTATCGTGTTTTCAACAGACAGACAGACGGACAGACGGACATGGCTATATCGTCTTAGAATTTTACCACGACCCAGAATATATATACTTTATGGGACCTCCGATGAATATTTCAAGGTGTTACAAACGGAATGACAAAGTGAATATACCCCCATCCTGGAGGTGGAGGGTATAAAAAACTAAAATTTTATTTAAATTTTATTTTATTTTTTTCTTACGGTTGCCACCCATCTCAACTAAATGTTGTGTGTGTTTTGTTTAATATAAGCTAATGTACAATACAAATAAAATTTTTATAATATCAAAATCGATAATTAATCAAACAACACGAAAAATGAAATTTGTTCATAAATTATCTAATCTGATAAAATACACCTGCAGACCTTTCAACCAAGGTATGGAACTATATAATCGATTTAACCAATTGCAAAAAACAACGATTTTAATACTTGTCTGCAGAATCATTCTATCTATTTTCAAATAAGAGTATTCCCTGAGATTATCAACAAATCGGAGCCACATGCAATTTTTTCTCCGGTTTGACATGGAATGACCCATATTATAAATAGTATTTGCATTATTACGGTGGAGGTGTGGAGAATACGCGCAATTACATTGCCTTTTTACATTTTAAAGTTTCGATGGCACAACTCAATCCGAACTCACAGCTTGTAATTAAATTACCCACTAACGTCCGTTGGATTTCGTGCTCGTACATATTTGTATCCTTTCAAAACGGAAATTCATAATATTTCAATGTCCTTATTTCTGCCAGTAATCGTTTCCACATTGATTTCTCAGTTCACTTTTTTTACGCTGGCATGGCATACATCCTCTTGCCATTTCATGCAAAATTGATAGCTTCCAGTAGCTACAAAGTATATTTGAACTACATTCCTTTTTAGCTAAAGGAATGCGTACATATATGTGTGTACTTGTACCCTTGTTTGTGTTTACTTTGGTTTGCCATTAAAACGGATATCTCTGTGGCGTTATAGTGATGGTGGCACCGAAGTGGAGTGAACGAACAGAAAAAGAAACGAATTACTTAAAAACGGAAATTTTTCGACATTTACGTGCACCAAATAGCCAAACACCGCTGCCCCGGTAAATCCGGGAAGCCACAGCAACGCGAAATGTCTACAAGAAATGATGTGTGTGGCAAGGAGTACATGCACTTAGTACACTAGAGAATCCTTCGTATGTGGATTTGTAAGCATCTGGAGGTAACTAGTGACCCTGACCAATATATCTTTTGGCTAATATCTGGTAAATTATTAAACACACCATCAGGTATTTATTATCAATGGCACATTACACAATGGCACTTGGGAGAGTTGTTGGGAATAAAATATAAACATCAATGTAATTGACATCAAAGGTAATATTACGTTTTGCTATAATACATCAACATGCGATAGAGTCTTGAAGAATTATTACTTTTGGATGAATGGTATATGTCCACAGCTACGTAAGTCACGTTAGAAAATAATGGGGTATCAGGTGATTTAGATTTCTGGAGAAGTAAAGTAGTTTGGTGTACTTTATGACCGGTGGAATCGTTGGTACTTACATCTTTAAAGAGGAAAGTGGCGAGAAAATTCCTGTCAAAGGCGACCATATTCGAATACTGATTACATAAAAACATATTTCTAATAATGGCAAATTCATGTATGAAATTATGTAATCTTAATATTTTATTTACATTTTTCTGGATTTCAATTTTGTAGATTTAAAGTGATTACAAAAATATTTGAAATATCAAATAGCATCTGATTTCGACTATGTAAGTTGTAATTAAAGGTTATACCCTACACCACTCCGTGGAATAAGGTACATTGCGTAATTTAATTGCACGCAAAATGTTAGCAACACTAAGAAGTACTTGAATCGGCTCAGAATTATCCGCTGAGTCGATTTAACAACTGATGTCCACCTTAAACGCGGTTAGCAAAGTAAAATTGTCGCCTTAAAATGTCGCATTAGTAATTTGTTGCCTTCCGGGACGGTATTGAATATGAGAAAATTTAGATAAAGCCCCCACACAAATATACCTCCGTGTTAAGTGTTCGATGGACTTCCGATTTTGATGAAATTTGGTGAAAATATGTTAGACGATTTCTTTTTTTTTGGAAAAATATTGAAACTGTGGCAACCCTTTAACGTTGAAGTTTATCATATTTTGTAAAATGGCGGTTATTCATCCAGTCGAATCATTTTCAAAAATATTTCCAAAGCCATAAATATTGGTAGATAGTGGGTGCTACAGTTGGTTGTATTTCCATTCTATTTGAAATCCAAAAGTACAAATTTTGAAAATCCATTATCAGACGTACATAGTGCACAATAACCTAACTTCATGATTCAACCAATTTTTGCCGTAAAAGAAAACGTACGAATTTGGAAAAAACTTTTTATTTTCCATGTCTACACACTCAGAGGAATGTATACACCGAATTTCATTATTCTAGGTACAGCCGTTTGGTTGGTACCATTTTTATCCCTCTATTTCTATTTTGCCGCTTAAAAGTACGAATTTGGAAAAATACTTTTATATTATGTATCTACTCAATTAGAGGAATGTACACACCGAATTTCGTGTTTCTAGCTGTTGTCGTTTAATATGTACCATTTTTATCCCTTTTTTGCCCCATTTCACCCCCTACAAATAAGAATCACTTTATGGTGCACGTTTTTGCTATAAGGGGAATGCGCATACCAAATATCAAGCAAATATAAACAGACATATTCAAAAAAAGTGCTTAAATACGCTAAAATATTAGGGATTATTATGGGTATTTTTAGTCCTTGTGAGGGATAAATTTTTCCCTTTGGGCCGATTTCGCCCCATTCCGATCTACGGCTATAAGACGCATTTATGGAAAATTTGAACGTTCTAGCTCCTTTCGTTTAGATGCTAGCGTGCTTTCAACAGACGAACGGACGGACGGACATGGCTAGATCGTCTTAGAATTTTATGACGATCAAGAATATATATACTTTATAGGTTCTCAGGTCGATATTTCAAGGTGTTACAAACGAAATGATAATGTTAGTATACCCCCATCCTGGAGATGGAGGGTATAAAAAATCTTCTAACATTATACCTTGCAATACAAAATACTTTCAGCAATTTTCATCAGAATTGGAAGACCTTAGAAATTTTGTCGTTTTTTTAATAGAACTCCTTAGAACTTATATCGTATCCGGATTAAATTTTGCAGATCATATAAAATTTCACAGAACAAATTGGCTTCCCATATTACTTTATATTTAGTTAAAAATGAATTTATTATACACTCCACGAGAGTATTATGTCTTTGTGCATTTGTTTGTAACACCCAAAAGGAAGGGTGATAGACCCATTGTTAATTATACCGATCGGCTTAGAATCACTTTCTGAATCGATTTAGCAATGTCCGTCTGTCTGTCTGTCTGTCTGTCCGTCTGTCCATCTATTGTTGTAATCACGATACAGTTCGCAATTGTAGCCAGAACTAAACGAAACTTTGCAACGAAGTTTTTCGGGACAAGGACGAACGCTATTTAATTTGAAGAAAATCGGTTCAGATTAAGATATAGCCCCCATACGAATTTCACTCCCGATTTGACTCTTTTCACTCTAGATATTACATATTTCAAGAGATTTTCTTCAAAATTCACAAAACACCTTATATTTCAACTGGAAACACCTGTGGTAAAAATGTGTTAGATCGGTTCAGATTTATATATAGCTCCCATACAAATTTCGTTCTCAATTTGAATTTTTCCGCTCTAGAATCCACATATTTCAAAAGATTTTCTTCAAAATTCGCAAAACACCTGTGGTAAAAATGTGTTCGATCGGTTCAGATTTATATATAGCTCCCATACAAATTTCGTTCCCAATTTGAATTTATCCGCTCCAGGATTCACATATTTTAACAGATTTTCTTCAAAATTGGCAAAACATCATATATTTAAACTAGGAACACCTATGGTGAAAATGGGTCACATCGGTTCAGATTTACATATAGCTCTCATACAAATTTCTTAAAATTGATCATAAAACGTTATACTTCAACTAGAAGAACTTTTTGTGAAAGTTAGTCACTTCAATCCACGTTTGGATATAGCCCCGATACAAATATTATTCTCGATTTGACAAATTGGACCGGTCATATTATCCTGTGATTAGGAAACATACAACAAATTTTCCCATCTTCACTTTTTTACTGAATTGAATTGTATTCCGATAGAAAGTGGTGTGTATCATATAGTCGGCCCCGGCCGACTTTAGCCTTTCCGTACTTGTTTTCATATAGCCTTTCCTTGTTTGTTTCTAATATTCATTTTATTTCTATAGAAATATACATTTCAGAACTGTTTTTTACGAAAAAAAAATCGCAAAAATTTCAAAAGCACTGAGTTGGTAACACTGGATCCATTCATCATCTAAGAATCATTTAATAAATAGATTTAGTCATTTATCTTTTTCCGCCCATCTCACCGTGACGAAAACATTGTTATGTTTTTTGTTTTACCACCTTGAAAAATCCACCGAAGGCCCTATAAATAAAACTAGACAACAAACGTTTGCGCTGGAATTGTGACTATTTGTCAAAAGTTTTTTGACTATTTAAAGATATAATATTATGAAATTTTTAATGGATATTTTTTTCTAATTGTATCCATACGAAATCTTGCGGACATTGTTTTGTGATTGATGAAAAGATTTAAAAGAAATGATATATTCGATGAATTAAATTTACCAAACTTTCAGTCGGTTCAGCCTAGGTATCTAAATCGAAATATTGTTTCGACTGAAATTTAACATGTGCGACCTGTGTGTAATTTTTTTAAGTCATGGAAATATTCATATACGGACACCACTACGTGATAAAAGACCCAGTTTTGCCCAAAGTCATGCCCCTTTTTTATTGGTCCCAAAGATTTGGGACCCCGGTGTCATTTTTGCAAAAAAGTGATCAGTTTCTCTGGTTCAGATCTAGCAAACCGTTTGGAATTTTGATTTAGTCTCTATGGAAAGTTGTAGCTCTTGTCATAAAGAACAAAAATTGTGAACATATAAAATCAAAAAAACCTCATATTCAAAAACTTCTTTGTAAAAATGACACCGAGACCCAAAATCTTTGGGGGGCCCGATTTTCAAAAATAAAAAAATAGAAACTATGATCGAAAATAAAGTTTTTGTCATAAGTTAATTCTAAAAAGAACTGAATGAGATTCAAAAGTATTTTTTCTAATTTTAAGCTAAATTTTATCTAGTTATACAAAAAATTGTCAAATCTTAAAAAAATTTCTTTTTTATTTTTTCTTATTAATTTTTTAAGCAATATGTATATATCTTCGATTGTAAGATAAATTTTATTAATATCTAATAGTGTCAGTAAAACTCTACATACGTTTCATGATGGTGTTCCAGGTACTTACTTCAGAGCTAATATACACATGATATGATATGAAATTAAAAATATTTAATATAAATAATGAAAATTTATATTAATTATTTTATACTATCATCCCAAATAAAATCTTTCGTTTGTTTAAAAATATATTTAAAAAAATCGAAGATGTATTTTATAATTATTAAAAAATAAAATATATAAAAACAAGTAAGGAAAGGCTAAAGTCGGGCGGGGCCGACTATATAATACACTACACCACTCCCTGCGTATGCACCTCGCTTTGATTACTAAACCCAGGTATTTCATGGGAGCAATTTTATGTAGTTCATACAAATTATATAAATTATATTCATATAATTTATATGCTATAAATTCATCTTTAGTCAAATTTAACGAATATGGTAAATAATATCTTAATTGATCCAATTGTCCGATAGACAAATACAAATTATACAGTAGTATACCAAAGTCATACCAAAGTATGGACATATGGGCATCACTCAAACAATTCTCATTGCAATTCAATTCGGTAAAAAAGTGAAATCGGGAAGGATTTTTGCATCCTGTAAATGTATGTGTTTCACAAAAAATGTTAAATTGGAAAGGACATTTGTATGGGGGTATATTGAAACCTGGATGTGACCCGCTATGTCTGTTTATTGGTGAAATATAATATGTAAAATTTGGCCAAAATCGGTTAAACATTCGGGAGCAACATTTGTATTGGGGCTATATCTAAATCTGAACCTATCTTACCCACTTTCACCATAGGTTTTTTAGTTGGATTATAAGGTGTTGTGCCAATTTTAAAGAAAAACGGGTTTGTGGATTTTAGAGCGGAAAATGTCAAATCGGGAGCGACATTTGTATGCGGCCTATATCTAAATCTGAACCCATCATACCCACTTTCAGCATAGATGTTTCTAGTTCGATTATAAAATGTTGTGCCAATTTTAAAGAAAATCGGTACAATATGTGGTTTCTAAAGCGGAAAAAGTCAAATCGGGAGCGACATTTGTATGGGGTCTATATCTAAATCTGAACCGATCTTACCCAATTTTTGCATACGTGTTTCTAGTTGGATTATAAGATGTTCTGCAAAATTTAAAGAAAATCGGGTACAATATGTCGTTTCTACAGCGGAAAATGTCAAATCGGGAGCGACATTTATGTGGGGGCTATATTTAAATCTGAACCGATCTTACTAAATTTCTGCATATGTGTTTCTAGTTGGAT
Source organism: Polietes domitor (assembly GCA_947397865.1). NCBI lineage: Eukaryota > Metazoa > Arthropoda > Insecta > Diptera > Muscidae > Polietes > Polietes domitor. The sequence goes on from OX377620.1 coordinate 52,257,553, forward strand.
TATAAGATGTTGTGCCAAATTTAAAGAAAATCGAGTATAATATGTCGTTTCTAGAGCGGAAAATGTCAAATCGGGAGCGACATTTGTATGGGGGATATATCTAAATCTGAACCAATCATACCCAATTTTTGCATACGTGTTTCCAGTTGGATTATAAGATGTTGAGCAAAGTTTAAAGAAAATTGGGTACAATATGTCGTTTCTAGAGCGGAAAATGCCAAATCGGGAGCGACATTTGTATGGGGGCTATATCTAAATCTGAACCGATCTTACCCAATTTTTGCATACGTGTTTCTAGTTCGATTATAAGATGTTCTGCAAAATTTAAAGAAAATCGGGTGCAATATGTCGTTTCTAGAGCGGAAAATGTCAAATCGGGAGCGACATTTGCATGGGTGCTATATCTAAATCTGAACCGATTTCCTCCAAATTCAATACCGATGGTCCTTGGCCAGAAAAAATAACTTCTGCCAAGTTTCATGACAATCGGACAGCAATTGCGACCTGTAGAGGGCGAACAAGCTTAGATGGACAGCATACGGACGGACGGACAGACAGACATCGTTAAATCGACTCAGCTGGTGATTCTAAGCCGATCGGTATACTTAAAGGTGGGTCTAGCTCGATTATTTCTTGGTGTTACAAACATTTGGCGCGAAACTAACGTATAATACCCTAGACCACGAAGTGGTGTAGGGAATAATAAATATAAACAACTCAAGTTGACAAAAACTTGTGAAAGTGGAAGGATCGTTTTGTTTTTAAAATTGTAACGCCCCTGAGGATGATCGACGAAGTCCTTCGAAATATCGGGAACAAAATTGGAAAAATAAAATAATAAACAAACAATATCTTGTTTTCATTTACTTGAGACCTTAAGCCGGACAATAATACAAACCATTAAAATCAAACAGGTAAACTATACACATCATAACAAAAATATATATTTTTTTTAAGATTTGATAATTTTATATTAAACTAGCTCGCCCGCTACGCCAGGCAAAAAAAAAAAAAAACAAAAAACAAATCTGCTTTCAGATTGATTTTTCTCCTGATCGGTAATATATGTACCAATTATAATCAAGGTACTTCCCTGAGATGCTAAGGAAATGGATATGTTCCCTGGAGAACGTTAGTTTACGGCGAATAATGGAAGAAATGTCAAAAATCAAATTGATTTTTTTGTTAAGTGTGATTCTCCCCTTTCCATTACCTAAACAAAAAACTTCATTCGTAAGAAGAAAGTACATTACGTTCAAAACACATAGAAATTCAATCAAATTGCTCACTTATCAAACAACACAAAAACTAAAAATTTAATATAATTTCCGATTTCTTCACTTAAGGCGGCTTTTGAGGAATGAATATTTCTCTTTTTGTAATCTTTATTTACTATTGTGCTAAGAAAATCCACAGAAAACGTGTAATTTTACAAAATTCAAATCAAAAATGTCCCATTTTTCAAATCACGCCCATTTGTATAGTGTCTAAGCAGGTTACAACTGAATTAACTCACCCTACAATATAGGCATTTCGGTGTCGAATATACTCAAAAAAAGTTTTTAATTTCTTATGGGAAGGGTCACGGCCACTTTCCGCCCATCTCGGTTTCGAATATACTCTAAATCAGGGTTTAATTTTATATGGGAAGGTCACGCCCACTTTAAGCCCATCAACTATTTACACTGGATCAACTCACACAAAATTTCAGCACTCTAGGTGTCATAGAACTGACAATATTCTATAATAGGTTTTAACTTCGTATGGGAAGTGCCACGCCCACATTTCTATTACCGTCCATATTTAGCATAGCTACGCAGATTGATGCTAGATGCACTTACACAAAATCACAACACTCTAGATGTCATAGAACTGACAATATTCAATAATAGGTTTTAACTTCGCGTGGGAGTTGCCACGCCCACTTTTCCATTACCGCCCATTTTTGGCACAACTACGCATATTGATTCTGGATGCACTCAGACAAAATGTCAGTATTACATCTGTCATAGAACGGAATATATTCGAAAATGGGTTTTTAACTTCGTATGGGAGGTGCCACGCCCAGTTTTCCATTACCGTCCATTTTTGGCACAACTACGCACATTGATGCTAGATGCATTTACACAAATTTCAGCACTCTAGGTGTCATAGAACTGACAATATTCAATAATAGGTTTTAACATCGTATGGGAGGTATTACCTTATGACAAACTTCCGGATTTTCAATCCACCCTATTGCCCACAATATCATATTTTTGAAAATTGAAAAATTCAATTCTTTTGTCTCTTATTCAGAAGTATAAATATGCAAAAAAAAAAATCGGAGAACCTAAGGAAATTCTCTGTTCGATTTCACATGGAATTAGTCATGGACGAAAATTTTGGTGTTGATGGCAGCATAAGGTAATGGTCCTGAGAAGGATTAATTTTGTTAAATATTTTTAATTTTTTCCAACAGACCTTTTTATCGACATTTCTATGAAAAATGATTTTTTCCGTTATGTTATCCTTTCATCGGAAAATCTATGATTGCGTCCTGTCTACTACTGGAGTTTTCGAAAATACATATCATCACGATTTTATAGCGAGTGGAAAGTCAAGTCACATTAAAATAATATATCCATTTATAAAATGTTGAACACTAGATACGCTTTTTTTCCATACACAAATGATAAAACATAATCCCTTCGTGAGAAACAAACATAAATAAAACATGGACATACATGTGACGTACACTCGCTTTTATGTATGCCAGACTGGATTTGCAATACTCGTACATAGGAAAGGAGTAAACAACATATTCTTTTTGGAACTAAGTACTAAAATAAATATGCCATGGTAGGCAATTAATATTCGTCGTTTTCATTAAGGTGCTGGTGACGGTGCTATGCAGTGCGATGTTGCGGTGTGGTTTGGTGTGCACGTAATGACATAAACATCATAAATTTATAATTTAAATCAGAAAATTACATTCAGGTCATGTTGTGATTATTTATAGTCAAAATAACTCGAATACGGCGCGGTTTAAGCCTGCGAATTTACATGCAAATGCAAAGGACGACAGCAACGCAGTATAATGATTTTGACATACTTGCCACAGACATGTGTTGTACGTGGCGTTTCATGTGGATTTTTATTACTTTCGTGAAAAATGCAATAAAAGCCAAATGAATAATTAATGAGGTCAACGATTATCTACACTCCAATGTTATAATTTGAAATTGTCGGACTAAATTTAAATTGCATCTACTCAAAATACTTGAATCTTTAAAGGACATGGAAAAACTAAAGCACAACAACCAACACTTTTTATTGGCATACATACATTCCTTTAAGATCCAATTCGACAACTTTATTTGATGAGTGTGCACATTTCGAGGGAATTATTTTGAGTTGGGGCAGGGTGGAAACTATTATGGATATTGCATGCAGAATTCTGTATTAATATCTCCCTAGAAATGACAACATATGTTACCAAATACTTTGCAACTGTTGCCACCATTTCCTGCGGAACACATAGGAGGATGTTGTCTCAACTTTAAGAACACATGTTGGTGAGTGTGTGTGTTTTCGCATACGGAATAAAATATAGATAAAAATGCAAATGGTGTCCTCTTCAATGCAATTCAAGTAATGGTGTGTTACATACAAGTATGAGCAATAGTTGTGAAGAAGCTCAATGAGGGCCATCAAACCAGGGTCACCAAAACATGATGTTCTTGAATTGTTATTCAATAAAATCTAATTTTTGTTGTCTACAACATATTCTAAACTCGAAAACGATATTAAATATTTTTAAATATTTTTTTTATTAAAATTGAGTTTTTCGTCGAAAGTACCTTATACGATTCCACAATATAGCTCTGACAATAAAAATTCCCTCAGGCATTAACTTACAACACTTACTAAGTGAGTATAATGCTCCCTTTGATCAAAAATATAAAACTTTGATCCACTGTATAATGAAACTCAGACCAGCTGGACTATAAGTTTATTCTACAAAAACTATTTTTCCTTCCTATTTTAATTCCAAAAGTACAAATCCATTATCTCTCACGTACACTGTGTAAGATAACCTAACTTCATGATTCTACTTATTTTCTCTCTACCAGCTTTATCTCTTTACCCCAATTTTAGCGTAAAAGTAAAAAAATAAAGTACGAATTAAAAAATAAAAATATACACCGTATTTCAAGATTCTAGCTGCTGCAATTTGGTTTGCACCATTTCTATCACCTTTTTCGCATTTTAATCCCTTAAAGTACGAATCTACGCAATTAGAGGGATGTGCACACCGAATTTCATCATTCTAGCTGTAACCGTTTAGTGGGTACCATTTTTATCCTATTATATCCCTATTGTATCCCTTGTATCCTATTGTATCCCTTGAAAGTACGAATTTGGAAAACCCTTTTTATTTTATATTGGGTCTTAGGTCGATATTTCAAAATGTCAAAATGGTGGGGTATACAAACATTTTTTTTTGATAGTACAAATATTAAAGATGCTTCACCGAAAAATTTAATTTTACTTAAGAATTAAAAAAAAATATCCATAAAAATGAATCAGTATGTCTCAATACACACTAAAAATAGTGTAATTGTAGAACAATTTCGGGAGTATTTTTCCGATCATAGTGAATTTCTTTTTCTGGTAGAATCAGTGATTGTGATTTTTTTTAATATTTTGTTTATGCGAAAAAAGTCCACAATAGAAAAAGAGAAACCAATATATTTATTTTCAAAATAAGTACATATCTATGGATAAATGTAAAACTTGGTATGCTAACGAAATGAAGGTGATATAAAGTATGCAAATAATAAAAATTTTAGGAAAAAGTAGTTGATGAAAATGTTTATTTTTTTCCCATTTGATTAAATTTTTAAATTAAAATTTGATTAACGAAAATAAAACAAAATATCCATATTTTTTCCTTTTGAGATCAAAAGGATTTGCAGCGATTTTTGCTTAAATTGATATGGACATACACGAATACGACACTTCTACTTCTTCAACCATGCCTTGATTTATTCGTTAAGATGTCGTTTCTTCGCCCCAGTAAAAAACTTCAATATTTTGGTGACTGTTCGTAAACCATTACTTCTGTCTTATACGAAGCTTGTAACCGTCATAGTTTTTTTTTAATTCACCGTATAACATGGCGTGCTTGGACATATACTCCCAAAATGACTGTTGGTTGGTTACGTAGCCGCTCCGCGAGTGTCACGTAGTGTGTTAAGGCACAGTTTTTGGAATGGAATACTCCAATCGGAAAAGTCTGTTATATCCAGCCTCAAAGATTGAGATATTTGATTAGATCTCTAATCAATCAAAGGCCCTGTGTGTTTATTAGAACTAGGCAGTCGCATAAGAAGTGATCGATCGTCTTCATTGCCGCAGCTACGGTAGTGATTCTTTGTTTCCAATTGACCGATGACCCGCCCGCAATGATATCACTTTTGATACGTTCCTTTTACTCTGACTTAGAAGGAATTTGGTATGTGTTATGGTTATATTGAGGTCAGATTTGTCTGGATATTTGACAGGTGTCTACGTTGTTCCACATGAAAATATATGCGAAATGATTGTACACAAATTAAATACACTTTTGACAAAAAGTGGAGTTTTAGTAATTTTTTAATTGAGAATTAACCACAAAAACTCCAAAATTTAAATGTTGTGGATTTTCAAAAAATGTTATTTATAATATAAATTAAATCTCTGAATATGAGCAGCAAAACATTTCCAAATTGAAATAATTTGAAAGAAATTTAGATTGATTTTAGGCTGGATTTATCCCATTTGTTTCGACAACTATGCGTATAAGTAACACTGGCCTTAATAAATATAACTAATACGCCACCAAAATAAACACAAGCTTCGCGTACACTGAAGATTTTCTATTGTTAACGCAGAGGAGCAACCATTATTTGCATCTCCTTTAAAATTACGTTTGTGTGTCTAACATTGCATAGTACAAGTGTCCAGATAAAACCTATTGACATTTTACCGGCATCTTGGTAGGACTAGTAATTTGGCATACTACACCTAATTTATTTCTAGGTGTTACAAACTTCAAAAAATCTAAACAAAGTGTAACCATAACCGCGTCAACGAAAATTTATCCTCTTTATTCCACATCAACAATAAATCTAAGAGAAGTATTTTGCAACATTAAACGTCTGCTCTTGTCTATTTAATCGCCACGTTACCATGGAGAAAGTTTGTATGCTAATCCCCATGAATACCATCACTAAAAACAATAGGAAGACACATTATCGCAAGACAAAAGGACTATACAGTGTAGATTGCATTAGCAAGGATATCACGTAAACAAATGTTAAGTCCAACCGACAGACCGACCGACATCAACAACAAAAGTCTCAATTTACATCGACTAAAACATCAGCATCCATAACAACATTGGCAGACTTATGTGTGTACTTTAAAAGACTTGTAGATCTCTAGCAACAATTGATGGGAATAAACAGTGGGTCTAAGCGAAAAAAATTACACAAAATTTAGGTAGTGGACGAGATTTTAAGGCCAAATAGGGAAGACTTGATTGGAACACTGCAAATGACTGTAGATAAAACAATAAGACCGTGAGGCACGATTTCCCTCCTAAGAACGAGACCATATAGAAGCGAAACTTAATGATATTTATATTAAATGAATTTAATTATTTTTAACAAATATTCTCCTCTTTCATTTGATACCAATATCGCTATTGTATGTCTCGCAAACGTACGAAAATAAATTACTAAAACATCTATATCCTTTGGTAATTAAGCTATCTTTAAAAAATATTTTAAATGTTATTTACACCACCGCTCACTTTCACGCATCAAGTAGTACCTTAATGAACCATTTTGAATGTTTTAACAAATGAAAAGTGTACACTAGGCTTGGCCGATATCTATATATTTATTCCCGTCGTTCCAATGTGGAGAATAGGGCCATAGGTATAGAAAACTATTTTCCAGTCTCCCAGAAATAAAAATTGGATTCTCTAAAATCATGGGTTTCTCGTTTAATTTTTTTTACGTTGCAGTTGTGTCCATTTTTTCTGACTGAATAGACTCTTTGAGATCATATTAAATATAAATTTCTATTCTTTTGTTTTACAACTGAAAACTTTTTTGTATTTCGTGAGAGTATTTTTTCAAAAGATAACACTGTTTAACAGCATTTTTGGAACAGAGTAGCGACCCTATAATTCTGAGAGGGCATGCAGAATAAACGTATGTCCAGCTGATCGAAGGGAGCACTATACTAAGCGACAAAAAATGCTGAAAGAATTCTGATTGTCCGAACTATATTATGGAATTTTGTGAGGATAATTTTTGTGGAAGATCTTAACCCTCTAGCTCCTATCTTTATGGATGAATTTGGCCCTTTTTCAACATAATCAAAAAGTCCTTTCAAGAATTTAAGGATTAAAATGTTCTACGAAAAAAATTGTCACTAAAGACACCAAAGTTATTAATAGAGTTATTCACGCTTAAATAGCATAATTACACGCCGACTTATACAAAAAATTACTAGGCTTAAAATTTTTCCATGTTTTTTGGAACGATAGATATTTTCAACAAAAAGTTGGGTATTTCGGCGGGGCACGGTAAACAAAAAATACAAATTGAATATTTTTGCCAAAAAAAATTAAGTTAGTCATTTTGAAAAATTGACAAAAACTTTAGTTAAATTTAATTAATTTGAATTTTTTTGTAGTGCCCCACACAATAAATCATTTAAAACTTCTATGTCGGCCCCTGGTTTTAATTTGATCATGATCGTCACAATTCTGTTATAACTATGGAAGCTGGACCTTCTAGTACCTCCCACACAAATAATTCGTCCCTAAGTAATATTAAAGTGTCTTATAATTTTCGTACAGATTCTCTCTGAGAGTGAGTATTTACATTTTTATATTTGCTTCATCATTTGTATTTTTTTGGAATTTTAAAATAATGTACAATATTTCGAAATTTCATAGAATTGCAGATTCATAACCTGTGTCAAAAATTCTATGCGAATCAACGCAGTTCCTGTTTTAGTTAACTACAATTTGTACTATTGTTTGTAACCACTGTCTAACGCAATAGTGACAGTGACACACATAGACATACGGACATACATCAACTTAAAGTTAAGTAGATAGGAGATAACAATAGTTTTGCTAAGTGCATTTATTATCGACAACATTGATGTACGAACGAGTCCGTTTGTTTGTGTATGTGTTCAGTAAAAGTTCCTACTTAGAAATAGGATTAAAAGTTATTGCAACACAATTGACGGGAAGGCTGCAAGGAAGAGCCAGAAAAGTTCCTTGCCAGAAGGATTACGGATTTCTTGCTTATGTTTGTTTATGTTGATAACAAACCATACGGAAATACTTCAACTTCAATGGTATGTGAGCGTGAGTGTCGTCTGCAATTGTTGCCAAAGTACATTCATGCTCACATCTCGATAGTGTCATGAGACTCAAGTGTCCTTTATCTGTGACTGTGTAGCGAGCGGGTGTCATGTTAAAACAACAGAGAGATACAAGGGATACGAACACAACACTGTCAGACTTGTCTTACAAATGTGGTTGGATATAGGCCAAGGTTAACGCGCGCACACACACACCAAAGAAAATGACTGTCTTTTTTTTGGGGAGGAAGGGGTGTTGTTTATGAGCAGGATTTACTCCTATTGCACTCCGTTGGATTGTATTACACACTCCTGTAAAACAGTATACATGTGTGTGTGTGTGTGTCATGATATATGATAGTTTTAAGTTATGAAAGAACCATATGTCAAATGAGGTCCTGCTAAATGTATAACACTTTATATAAGCATCATAAAGTTTGGCCCCTGCTGCTCCAACATTGTAATCGTGTGAACGCAGCCGAATGTATAAATCAAAGTATAACCGGCGCCATGAAAGTGAAACCAATGCCATGCTATACCCTCAAATTCATGTCATGGGTACAGTGGGCAGGACTGGTGGGCTGATAGAATAATGACATATTTCTAATCATATCCTTAGATCCTTATGGCAGGCAGAGATGGTAGCAACGACATATACACTCAATTAAATACTCATATTTACAAAGACGGTGACATTGAAAATTGTCAACTTCTATTTTGTTTGGATAAATATCTCACACCAATTAATGCCACATGTAGATGAGTGACTGAAAATAACCATGACGAATTGCATTTTACCCCAATTGTTCCACTATCCGACATTGATGGCAACTACAACAACTCTGTCGTACATATTTCAATCACTTTTTACAAGTTTTTTCTTTGTTATTTAATAATGACATAAAATAAGGCTATAAAACACAAACTAAGTAGTTAATATTACAACAAATGCGTGTTATAAAACTATATTTCATGAATTGTATACACTTTGTTTTATATAAAAATTCTTTTACAAATGAAATGAAAAAAAAAATACACCAACACTATTCTCTACATACATACATTAGAGTGGCTTCAAAATAAAAGTAGTGGATGTTCCCGACTGAAATGAGAAATTGGTTTGTTTTATGTGTTCTCTAGGGTTTGCATCCCGGGATTTCCCGGGAATTCGCACATTTTTCATTTCCCGTATCCCGGGAAATTCGTACGGGAATCCCGCGGGAATTCAGAAGAAATTTTTATATATTTCTTCGCATATTTTTTCCATCATTTCCACAATAAAATTAAAAATGTTGTATAAAAATTTAGATTACCTCGCTTTTAATCAGGTATGTCAAATATTGCAGTTGGATGACAAAATATTTTTAAGCTGCGTTCGGACATAGACTCAAAATACACTTTTTCGGATTTTTCCTGTCAAGCTCCATATGAAAAATTGATAATCCGGGAAAAATAGATTTTAGGCGTGTATCCGAACGCAAAAAATAAAGAATTTAAAGTTTTCGAAGCGACAGGACAAAGAACAAACATTTCATTTAATGCTCTACTCACTATTAATGTGAACGATCGTTCTCCGTCGCGTCCACATTTTCCAATAAAATAAAAAATATCTGATCTTTAATTAATTTTGAAACTTGAAAAGATGTTTAAATTGATCTAATATTACATGAATTCTGTAACAGGTTCGTTGTGAAGTATATATTTATTTTAGTTTAATAAAATGTGAATGTCCCGGGATCCCGGGAAATTAAAAAAATAATTCTCGTTTCCCGGAAATAAAATCTACGGGAAAAATGCAAACCCTAGTGTTCTCCCAAAATATTTCGCTTTTGTCATTGTCCGTTCGTGAGCTGGACGCGTTCAAAATAACCTCTATAAATCAGGTTTTTCTTGAATAAAATTCACGGTGAGAATGGTATTTTTAAAAAAGTGCTAGAAATTAAAATCTGCCATATCCATATCAAATTGCATTTTAAACCAGAATAGAGGGTAGAATTTTAACATTTTTGTGTAATTTTTGTTGCATTTTTATAAAAACCACAATAGCTTCCATATTTTTAGTTCGATTTGTGTTTTTGTTGGATCGTTGAAGACGTATTGATCACCAATTGCAATTTTTAGAACATCCTAACCCATTAAGGGACGAAAAATTTTTTCTTACTGTTGGTTCTCAGTGAGTTAAATGTTATGTAAAAACTTAAATATGGGGTTATTTGCATCGTAAACACATTCTTGTCTTACAAAAAGGTCATTTTTGAAAAAAAATTTGGTCTTTCAATGGATAAATTGGGAGGAAAACTTCACACAAGATGTTACAATAAAACCGTGCCACATGATTTCCCTTCCAAGAACGAGATTATATAGAAGTGAAACTATAAATCACTAATAGGAAAACTCGTACTCAGTTTTTTTATTTCGTGGTCGTTTGACTTTTTTACAGGACTTTTAATTTCCAAAGGATGTAAATGTTTCACTAATTTAGTTTCGTACTTTTGCTCACCATACAATGGCGATATGGGTATCAAATGAAAGAGAAGAACATCTGCTAAATATACTATAAATTGCATGCGTCTATCTATGTTAATTTAGCATTAACAACCATTCCAATTTTTCCCCTTTATAAAGTTTATGTAGATTATTCATGTTTTAATTTTTAAGGGGGAAAATTTGAAATGGTTGAATTTCTTTCAAAAAATTAGCTTTATATAAGTTTACGATACAAATAACCCCATATTTCAGTTTTTACATAACATTTAACCTACTGAGAACCAACGGTAAGAAAACAAATGTTCGGCCCTTAATGGGTTAGAAAACTCTAAAAATTGCAATTGGTTATCAATACCTCTCCAACGAGCCCCTAAAAACATAAATCGAACTAAAAATATGGATTTTATTGCGCTTTTTATAAAAATTGCACTAAAATAGTATAAATCTGTCCTTTATACTGGGTCATATTGGTAGTATTTAATATGTTTTGATAAGGCTCAGTTCGGATTTTAGTTTCTAGCGGTTTTTCTCTCAATACCATTCTCATCGTGAATTTTATTCAAGAAAAACCTGATTTATAGAGGTTATTTTTGAACGCGTCCAGCTCACGAGCGGACAATGATAAAAGCGAAATATTTTGGGAGAACACACAAAACAAACCAATCTTTCATTTTAGTCGGGAACATCAACAACATTTTTTCCTTCCTCACAAAAGTAGTAGTAGTAGTAGTGGTTGGTTGAGTTGCAAAGTAGATTAACTCACCTAATGACTACTACTCACACACACATTCGAAAGCATTCGAAATACGCCATAACAAACAAAACACTCTGTAAATATGCCTTCTTTATGGCATCCTCTGAAATTATTATCAGTCATTAAGTTTTTAAATGAAAATTGTAATTTTAACATTTGAAATTATGTGTATGGATAGACCACAGATATTAAAGAAAGGGAGTGGAACTTTAGTTTGCGGCTAATAGGTAATGAAATGTCTAAAAAATTTATATAATATCCACTTTCTTGAGTTAAGTCGGCTTTAGACGAATCAATATTTATTTTGTGTGACTTACTAATTTTAATTTTACAAAATGCAATTATTTTTTTTCTTTTATGGGTTCATTTTTCATTATTTAAATTGGTTTCATTCCTGAAAGAAAATATCTTAACTCCATGTAGCTTTATGTAGTATTGAATTGATTCCATCCATTCCTTTAAACATAAAAATTAAAATACGCCCACGTTAATATGGAGTCATATTTCATCATAACCTCACTTCCCACTTTAGGGCGTTTTTAATTTAATTTTAATAACGCAAATCCACCTCACAATTGGGGACTATATTCGTTGAGAAACACTCAACACATATATTTTCGTATGAAATGAACTGTGACCCCAAGTTAGTTTTAATGTATTTTATTGGCTGCCATAAGTTGAGCCAAATGAAATTACACTCCAAATAGAAACAAGTTAAAACAAGTAAGGAAAGGCTAAAGTCGGGCGGGGCCGACTATATAATACCCTACACCACTCCCTGCGTATGTACCTCGCTTTGATTACTAAACGCAGGTATTTCATGGGAACAATTTTATGTAGTTCATACAAAATATATAAATTATATTCATATAATTTATATGCTATAAATTCATCTTCAGTCAAATTTAACGAGTATGGTAAATAATATGGTAATTGATCTAATTGTCCGACAGACAAATACAAATTATACGGTAGTATACCAAAGTCATTTCAAAGTATGGACATATGGACATCACCCAAACAATTCTCATTGCAATTAAATTCGGTAAAAAAGTGAAATCGGGAAGGATTTTTGTATCCTGTAAATGTATGTGTTTGACAAAAAATGTTAAATCGGAAAGGACATTTGTATGGGGGTATATTGAAACCTGGAACGATGTGACCCGCTTTCACCATGTCTGTTTATTGGTGAAATATAATATGTAAAATTTGGCCAAAATCGGTTAAACATTTGTATGAGGGCTACATCTAAACCTGAACCTATCTTACCCACTTTCACCATAGATGTTTCTAGTTCGATTATAAGATGTTGTGTCAATTTTAAAGAAAAACGAGTACAATGTGTGGATTTTAGAGCGGAAAAAGTGAAATCGGGAGCGACATTTGTATGGGGGCTATATCTAAATCTGAACCGATCTTACCCAATTTTTGCATACGTGTTTCTAGTTGGATTATAAGATGTTCTGCAAAATTTAAAGAAAATCGGTTACAATATGTCTTCTAGAGCGGAAAATATCAAATCGGGAGCGACATTTGTATGGGGCAATATCTAAATCTGAACCGTTCTTACCCAAATTTTGCACACGTATTTCTAGTTGGATTATAAGATGTTCTGCAAAATTTAAAGAAAATCGGGTACATTATGTCGTTTCTAGAGCGGAAAATGTCAAATCGGGAGCGGCATTTGTATGGGGGCTATATCTAAATCTGAACCGATCTTACCCAATTTTTACATACGTGTTTCTAGTTGGATTATAAGATGTTCTGCCAAATTTAAAGAAAATCGGGTACAATATGTCGTTTCTAGAGCGGAAAATGTCAAATCGGGAGCGACATTTGTATGGGGGCTATATCTAAATCTGAACCGATCTTACCCAATTTTTGCATAGATGTTTCTAGTTGGATTATAAGATGTTCTGCCAAATTTAAAGAAAATCGGGTACAATATGTCGTCTCTAAAGTGGAAAATGTCAAATCGGGAGCGACATATGTATGGGGGCTATATCTAAATCTGAACCGATTTCCTCCAAATTCAATACCGATGGTCCTTGGCCAGAAAAAATAACTTCTGCCAAGTTTCATGACAATCGGACAACAATTGCGACCTGTAGAGTGCGAACAAGCTTAGATGGACAGCAGACGGACGGACGGACGGACGGACGGACAGACGGACAGACAGACATCGTTAAATCGACTCAGCTGGTGATTCTAAGCCGATCGGTATACTTAAAGGTGGGTCTAGCTCGATTATTTCTTGGTGTTACAAACATTTGGCGCGAAACTAACTTATAATACCCTAGACCACGAAGTGGTGTAGGGTATAATGACATTAAGCTCCACACTATTACCGGCATTAATTTCATGATTCTCGTCTCATCATGGTATTATTTTTATATATTTTTTTCAATTTAATTAAGAAATTTTGAAAAATTATTAATTCAAACTTGGTAACATGGTAAAAACCGCTTCTCGTACCTCCCACACAAATTGACATAATCTATGGTTAAAATAAAACTGGCATATCAGCCATACGGAAGGTCAATGTCAATTTTGTATATGAAAATGTTTTTATACTCATTATAAACATATAAAATATGTATGCTATTGCCACGCCCCTTGTAGTACCTCTCACACAATAATCCGTATACTGGGTAAAATTATTTCCTTTATAACATTTATACTGGTGCCTGAAATCCATTATGACTAGAATTTTGATTTGTTTTTAGCATTGTTTTATAGATGTGGAAGCTGACCCATGTTCCATGAGCCTTCTAGTACGTCCCATACTATTAATCTAGATCTAACTAAAATGAAAGTGTCTTAAAAATTCCAGACGCCTGAAACTTATGTAAATGTCTTTGTGGCCATTTGAATTCTCCTACAAACAATATAGACTTCAATTGATTGAAGTTTGTCAAGGTCTTAGGAATCGTTTACAAAACAAAGATTTATTTTTTTGATTTTCAGAAATATAGAATTTTCCTAAAGTCGCCCTTCTTGTAGAAGTACATATCGTCTTTACGTACGACAAAATTAATTTAAGCAAAATCTTGGTAAAAAATAGCATAACATAATAAGGTTCATAACATTTATCAACTGCCATTTTCTCGCCATTTAACCAAAAGTTAAAAAATTTTTTTGCGTCTACAAAGAGAGTCTACATCTACATTTATTCATATATCTCTTACAAATATACATACATTGTTTTCTTCGTTATAATGTTAGCTATCAAAAATTAAAACAAAATACTCTTTGGATATATATTTATACTATATATATAGAAATAATACTTCAATACAATTCAAAAACTAAAAATAAGGCAGCAATTTTCAAAACCGCTACAGCCTCTTGGTTGGTTGTATTTCCATCCTATCCTCTCACGTATACTAGCCATTTGTTCGCTACCAGTTTTATTACTTCTCCCATTTTTGACGTAAAAATAAAAATTAAAGTACGAATTCGGAAAAATCTCTTTATTTTGCGTGTCTATGCAGTCAGAGTAATGTATACACCGAATTCCATGATTCTTGCTGCGGCCATTTGATTGGTATCATTTTATCCCCTTTTTCCCATTTTACCCCCTTAAAAGTATGACTTTCGAAAATCTCTTTATGTCGTGTGTTTACGTAATTAGAGGGATGTACACACCGAATTTCATCATTTTAGGACAGTCGTTTAGTTGGTACCATTTGTATCCCTCTGTTGCCATTGCATCGCTTGAAAGTACGAATTTGGAAAAAATACTTTTATATTATTTTGTATTTCTAGGTGTTGATAGGTACCATTTTTACACCTTTTTTGCACCATTTCATTCTCTTTGCTATAAAGGGAATGCGCATACCAAATCTCATGCAAATATAAGCAGACATATTCAAAAACATGCTGAAATACTCTAAATATTAAGGGTTATTAGGTGTATGTGCAGTCCTTATGAGGGACATTTTCCCTTAGTGCCGATTTGCAATCCCAACCAATCGACAACTATAAGACATTCATGTAAAATGTTGATATCCTAGCTCCTTTCGTTTATATGCTAGCTAGAAGGACGGACATGGCTAGATCGTCTTAGAATTGTACGGCGATCAATAATATATTTATACTTTATAGGGCCTGACGTCGATATTTCAAGGTGTAACCACAAAACAATTTTGTTAATATTATTTTAATTTGAAAATAATTCAAAAAATTCTTCCCTTTCAAAATCTGATGTTCCTATGACAATCCTATCAAAGTTTTGCTAAACTAACTTATATAACTCACATAGTTATATCAAATAAACTTTGAACGTCTTTACTCCAAAACATATGTATTAAACTTAGAAGCCATCCATATTTTTACGAAAATAAAATTAGTTTGTTTTGAAAATATCCATAAATGGTAGTTAGTCGGTTTGGCCTATGAGCCACCCATATGTTCGAAAAATCGCCGTTCACATATGAAAAATAACACTTCACGATAGGCGAGAAACAAATGCAGAACAGCACGTGAATTCCACATGGAAGTCGGCGTGTCTTTAAACAATACACCATCTCCACCACTCCACACACTGACATGGACACGGACATACGCCCAGACATCGCTTCATTATCTCCTGCCATCTTGAATTTGCCATCACATTCGTAGTTCCACCACCCCAGAGGGCAAGGTGATAACGCCACTAACTGTGTGAACTGTGTCGCCCGCCTTGGTTGCATAAGTTTAATATTATCTTTTATTCGAAATCCTATTAAAAACAGCCAACGACAACAGAAAAAAAAAAACAACAGCAGGACGTATACAATTTCTTTGGTTTTTGCTATTTTGTGACATAAATGGAAATTAGACAGTGCGTGGTTGGGGAGAGGTCCCTCCCTTTTTGCGAGACGCCAAGTAGTAGTCGCACACAAACCAAACCACACGCATTATTATGCGTAAACAAAAACATATCAAATATCTCTGTGTCTACGTGAGAGTGAGTGTATTATTTTGATATGTATATATTGTATATTTTTTAAAGACTTTAGGTAATAATTTGTTATATTCAATTGGATTTTTTCTCTCTGGTTGTGATTATTTTTTATGATGATTGCCGGGGACACTTTAATTCGTTCGCCTTTGCTTTGCAATTACTTGTCGTTAGTTAGTGTGAGAGCGGGACTCGTTTCCTGTGGCGATGGAGTCATTGTCGTTTCCTCCTCCTCCTCTGCTATGTCGTACTATTTTTTGCGTGTCTATTTCATTGTTATTGGAAATTTTTCAGTAATGGTTTTCCATTATACTCGTTATGCTCATACTCATATCGCAGGCTAGTATCTGTGGAGCCACTCTCGGCAAACTTACGATAATGTTTATAATGTCTGCAAGGGAAATAAACATAATATTCACATTCCACCTTATTACTTTTGTATTTTGCGAAATACATGGGTTTGTGGTAGTTGGAGTAGAATATATAGAAATATTCTTTTATGTTGTACATGTTGTGTATCAAATTTTGTGTGTCTTTTTTCTAATAAAGAAAAATTGTATCTTTGTTTTTCGCAAGTTGAACCCAAATTTAAAAGTTAATTTATTTTTAGAATAGTATAAGCCCCCAAGACAATTAACGAGGTCCCAAGTTGTTCCATACAGTTCTAACATTATTATAATACTTAACAATTATTTTATTATTTTATTTTTTGTAGATAAATTTGTGTTAACATTTGTAATAAAAGGCAATTATGATGGCTACAAATGTTGGAAGTTTCCACTTTAGGAACAGTAGCCAAAAAATGTTTTTTTATTGTGACAATTGAAAAGAAATGGAGCATCGTTGAAAAGTTTGCTTCGTTACCAAAACCACTTCTTATGGAAATTTTGCATTAAGGAGGATCACTATTTCAAGAACTATGACATATTATATGAACAGAAAATAGGGTTCCCGACGGGATCCCCAGCCTCCCTTATATAATGTACACCTCGTGGACTATATAAAAGAAAAATTCTATTCGAAATACCTAGATGACTTAATTGAAATTATTAAGAAAACCGCGGTAAACAATATTCAATTAACAAGGAAGAGGAAAAAGACCACAAATTCACACAGTCGCCATCATAGGCTGATATCAAAGATCAGCCAAACACAAAAATTAGGGAGTACAGTAACGAATTATTTGATTGTTTCAAAATGCAGCTTTAAATAAATACAATCTTATAAAATCTTATGAATTTTGGTCTACAGTTGCATCAAAGAAGGCACATCCCCAGCAACATATAGTTCTTAATTCTAATAGAAAACAAGTAAGTAAATATCAGTCGATTAAATCGACTTATATACCCAAAACTACAGGAATTGAAATGTCCTTGCGAAATTTTGGAATGAGGTAGAATGAGTTATTTTTTAACAGAATATCCTAATGCCCAATGTGGGAAAAAAATGTGTTCCTAAATTTGAAAATTCTCCTAAAGAGGCCGCTATGCACTTACTTACCGCATGATAGTATTTTCTGACTCAGAAGACATGAAGAAGACACTATGGACAATTTAGAACGTCTTCTCATTCAATAGACCTTAATTTCTCCAATTAAACATATTTAAGGATCAGATATGATTAGTTTTCTACTCTAAAATGCAATCTGGAAGCAAAATTAAATCAAAGATTGCTAATTGGTTATATTGTCTACTACAAATATACTCAATAAACAAGTAAGGAAAGGCTAAAGTCGGGCGGGGCCGACTATATGATACACTCCACTTTCTATCGGAATACAATTCAATTCAGTAAAAAAGTGAAACGGGAAATTTTTTTGTATGTTTCCTAATAACAAGCTAATTTGACCTGGTCCAATTTGTTAAATCGAGAATAATATTTGTATCGGGGCTATATACAAACAAGTAACTGACTTTCACAATAAGTTCTTCTAGTTGAAGTATAACGTGTTATGCTCAATTTCAAGAAATTCTCTGAAAATACGCTGTTTCTGGGGGAACGAAATTTGTATGAGAGCTATATGTAAATCTGAACCGATCTAACACATTTTTACCACAAGTGTTTCCAGTTGAAATATAAGGTGTTTTGCTAATTTAGAGGAAAATCTGTTGAAATACGTGGATTCTAGAGCGGAAAAATTCAAATTGGGAGCGAAATTTGTATGGGAGCTATATATAAATCTGAACCGATCTAACACATTTTTACCACATGTGTTTCTAGTTGAACTATAAGATGTTTTGCTAATTTTGAAGAAAATCTGTTGAAATATGTGGTATCTAAAAACGGTCAAATCGGGAGTGAATTTTCTTCAAATTAAATAGCGTTCGTCCTTGTCCCGAAAAACTTCGTTGTGCAAAGTGTCGTTTGGTCTGGCTACAATTGCGACCTGTATCGTGATTACAACAATAGATGGACAGACAGACGGACATTGCTAAATCGACTCAGAAAGTGATTCTAAGCCGATCGGTATAATTAACAATGGGTATATCTCCCTTCCTTTTGGGTGTTACAAACAAATGCACAAAGACATAATACTCTCATGGAGTGTATAAAAATAGGTAAAAATAATTATCCATAAACAAAATGGTCATAGTAATATTGCAATATCAAAAATGTCATCTTATAGTAAAAATGTCATTTAAAATTTTTTTCCTTTATGAACTTATAGATTTCTCTGGATCTATAGAGTTTTTAATGTACCTTCTAAATTTATTCATATATTTTTTCAAAAAATGCCTGGTTTTTTTGTTACGATGCAAGATATCTATTACAAACTAGATCAATATATTCTTTTATAAAATTTGTAATGGGACTTTTGGCGCTATGTAAACAAAAATTAAAAAAAAATGCGTCTACAAAGAGTACGATAGCCTCTACACTTATCCATAGATAAGTTTTACATATAAACACTGTTTTTTACGTTAGACTGTTAGCTATTAAAAAATAAAATAATATAATATTTTTTTCCAAATATTTAGACGCTGTTCCCAAGCAACTGTTTCTAACACCTGTGGATATCAAATTACCTTTAATATGCAAGCATGCAGCAATGCACACAAAAAATATTTGTTTAGCTTTTTTCTTTTTTTGTAGCATAGTGGTCGATCGGAAATTTTATAGACACGAAATGAGTTGGGAGATGGACTGTTGCATTTAATTAAACAATTTTTCGTTCTGAAAAATTGTTTCCAGAAATTGTTGGCATAAACTGATCGGTAAAAATATTTAAATAATTTTGGATTTCCCTAAAATTTTGAATTTAATTAAAAAGGAGAAAAGATCTTCAAATTAAACGAGTAAGGAAAGGCTAAAGTCGGACGGGGCCGACTATATAATACCCTACACCACTCCCTATAAATATACATTGCTTTGATTGCTAAACCCAGGTATTCCATGGGAGCAATTTTATGTAGTTCATATAAATTATACAGTTACTATCAATTCATCTTTAGTCAAATTTAATGAATATGGTAAATAGTAAAGTAATTGATACAATTTTCCAGCACATATTCCGAGTAAAGTAAATATAACATGATATGGAAAAATTGATCAAGACCCATAGGTTTTATAGTTGGATTTTTAGATGTTGTGCCAATTTTAAAGAAAATCGGGTACAATATGTGGTTTCTAAAGCGGAAAAAGTGAAATCGGGAGCGACATTTGAATGGGGGCTATATCTAAATCTGAACCGATCTTACCCACTTTCAGCATAGGTGTTTCTAGTTCTATTATAAAATGTTGTGCCAATTTTAAAGAAAATCGGGTACAATACGTGGTTTCTAAAGCGGCAAAAGTCAAATCGGGAGCGACATTTGTATGGGGGCTATATCTAAATCTGAACCGATTTCCTCCAAATTCAATACCGATGGTCCTTGGCCAAAAAAAAAAAATAACTTCTGCCAAGTTTCATGACAATCGGACAACAATTGCGACCTGTAAAGTGCGAACAAGCTTAGATGGACAGCAGACGGACGAAGGGCGGACGGACGGACAGACAGACATCGTTAAATCGACTCAGCTGGTGATTTTAAGCCGATTGGTATACTTAAAGGTGGGTCTAGCTCGATTATTTCTTGGTGTTACAAACATTTGGCGCGAAACTAACTTATAATACCCTAGCCCACGAAGTGGTGTAGGGTATAAAAACTGTGTACACAGTTCTTCTATTTCCGATTCACATGTATGTGGCCCTGTTAAAGTCAAAAAAGTACTGTCCAATGTTTTTCAAACATGGCCTGTCACTTTTTAATAGTATGCCAATAATATAATTTTTAAAAGGCGTAACTAATAATGCTTTTTATTTTTTTAAAGGTAAAATCTTCAAAGGACGTTATTCACAATCGTTCTGAAAAAATTGAACATTTTTTTCCATTTCAAGAGATTGTCCCTCTTATCATTTAACAACCTTATTAACTGGAGAAAAGATCACCGAATGAAAAACTGAGTGCACAATTTTTCTACATATGATCTCTAGATCTCATGTGAATATGGTCTTTTTCAAGTCCAATAAAAAATGTAAAATAGTCTCCAGTGTTATAATAAGCCGTTTGCTATGAGATGGAGACATTGGAATTTTTTAGATTAAAAAAAATTTTGTTGTTTAATATTTATATATGTACATTAGGCTGGGTCAGGGTCAATAAAAATGGAAAAGATTTCCAGACACCCCACGAAAACAAAGTTTGGTTATTTAATGATGATTTGGAAAACATTGCGTTCCTAGATCAATCCGTCTGTGAGCTAAACGTTCCTGAAACACTCCTAAAAATCATGTTTTTCGTGTATTTTTCGAGTTACATTTTTGCCATTTTTTTTTTTGAAATTATATATTCCTGAAAGTACTTTAAATATAAATTTTGATTCTTGTCTTAGAGTAATTTATTGTCGAATTATTGGACGTAAGGGTAATTATTTTTTGTATTTTCATAGTATCAACTGAAAACCTTTTCATAAATAGCTGTAGTCAACACCTTTCGAATGATACCTAACTGATGAGCATTGGAAGGAAATTGGGAAAATATTACCATATGCTAAGTTTGGATTGATAGACAGACGGATGGGCGGACTTGGTTCATACTGCACGGATTTGGTCCAAACATACTTGGGGTTTAAGTCACTCCTTCAATGCGTTACACTATCTGTCAGTCCCAAATGATATATAGCCTCCTAATCTGTAGAGTGAGGGTATACCCATATGTTTTTCAGTCAATGTCAAACTAAATTGTTAAAGCATATCTATGCTTCTGCAAACCACTTACCATTTGCCAGATAACAATCATTATGTCGACTGAGATAACCAAGTTGGCATGTGTTAACTCACAATGACCCATTCCGCAGATTGATGTAGGGCATATATATCGTTTCCACATCATCATGTTTGCAATTTTAACTTGTTCTTCTCGGAACTGCAAGTGATTTCCGACATATGGTTTCTCATGTCGAATACAAAAATTTGGTTACCTAAGAATTCAGACATGTTTGTAATGTTCTTGCACCTTTACAAGTGTGTTGTGCGCGAAATTATAATTTTAATTGACGCAATTACTTGGCAACTGAAAACCAACAAAACGCCAATCGTACCGTACATTACACACCCCTCCCGCACCGCGCCACAACGCATCATTCAAGCAGATGTGATATAAAAATACTCGTACAATTAATAATTATACATGCAAAACAAATGAACATACAACTTGATGTGCTGTTGTTGTTGTATTTGCGAGCAAATTTAATTAGTTTTCCGACATGTTTAGATCAAAAAGAAAACAAATAAATTGGAATGATTAAAAAAAATCAAACTCACTCGCACACTCACTTACGCCACTTGTACGCCCTCAGACGATAAA
The DNA here is from genome assembly GCA_947397865.1 of Polietes domitor. NCBI lineage: Eukaryota > Metazoa > Arthropoda > Insecta > Diptera > Muscidae > Polietes > Polietes domitor. The sequence goes on from OX377620.1 coordinate 52,280,003, forward strand.
ATTTGAAATGTTGTGGAAATGTTTTGATTGAAAACATGAAACATAAGCACCCACTTTATGATCAACACAATGATCGCCATGAGCTTGATAATGGTGGCGACTGTGGCCAACACACAGTGGGGATTTTATTTGCGAATGTTTATGAGAGACAAAGCACTCAATGGGTAAAACTAATTCGAGTACGTGGTTATAGTGGTTCCAGTTGTCTCTAGGATCTAGTCTTGTTTCAATATGTCCGAAGAAATTACTAAGTACATATTTGGGTCAATCTTATTCTCAATTCGAAACTTGTTTTAATTCTTCGAACAAACAATAAGTTACGTTGATTTTAAAAATTCTGAACCATATTTCAAAATATGTTTCCATGCTTGTCGCTTGTTGTGATTCAAATAAATAGTTATCGACGATAATACGACTGAATTAATTTCAAATTGCGTGCAGTTGCTTTTAACTGTGCACATCGTTTCCACGACATTGTGACGTATGAGTAATGTTTATCAAGTATGATATTGATCATACGCTCGATGAACGGACAGATCATGGAAGGAAGACCTTCTATTTTGATTTTCAATAGTTTATATTTCACGTATAATCTTTGATAACTAATTCAATAAATATTAACCGATCTAAGAATAGAATTAAAAAAGTTGGTTTGAGCTTCTTTTTTTGAAACTATAATGAAGAAGTTTTGCTTCTCATTCGTTCGGAGGATTAATTTACTTAATCCTGGCCGGGTATGTTGTTGACTTTTCAACTGAGAAGCCACCTGAGGAATGTTTTCACAGGCCGGAAATTATAATAAATAAATGACATGCCATGTCATTTGTAAATAAATTTGCATTCTTTTAAATATGGATGCAAAATGTTCTTGAGGTAGGATAATATTCCAGTTCACATCAAATTATTGATTACAGACCAAATTAAACAAACAAAAAAACTGATTTTTTTGTCCTTGAACTTGAATCTTTCTCTATTATTTGCCAATTTCGACATACGATAGAAAATGTTAGAGACCAAATTCGCATATGATGAAAAGGTAATAAATGTAAATGCATACCTTTTTATATTGTGTGGCATGAGGATGTCTGATTACATGATACATTATTTGTATATATCGGTGTAGATGAAATTAACCTGTAGATAATTAACATTTTGCTTTTATCCACAGAATTTCTTCAACCATGTCTTGTTTTCATTTTTAGAAGATAAAACAAATATGTTTTCTGATTTTAATGTGCTTTATCGTACAAGCAAAATTACAAAAAAAAAACATATTTTTTTAAATTCTTTAGCGAAGGCGGACCCCATACCAATGTCTCCTATGATTTACTTTTTCTGCTCTAGAAACCACATATTTCAACAAATAATTTTTTTTTGGAAAATGCTATAAAAAAACTACTGAATATTTTCGCTAATTTCTTTTTTTATTTGAAAGTACAATCCGTCCAATTAATAATGGAAAATAATTTCATTCAAATGGCTGCCTCGGGCACCCCACAAATAATAGTCCAACGCTTGAATAGTTGAAAAAAACGTTAGATGGCCGACCCTATATTAGAAAATATAACAAAATAAGTTCTTCCTATTTTTTATAATTTTATATTTCTTATTATTTATTTTTAAAAATAAAAGTTGTCTCAATTGTTTTACTGAACTTCAATTGTCAGATGTAGGGTAAATGTCAAAAAATGATGCTACAGCTGGGCTTACCATATATTAGTGTATATATTTTGACAATAAAACTTATTATTCAAGGAAAAATAATAATAACACTTATTATTTGTTATTCAATATTTTTGTTAATGAAATTAATAGTTGTTTTTTGAATTGTAGGCATCTTATGTATGATGATTATTTAAAGATTTTCAGAGCTATTCGATCTTTTAGTGACATTCAATTATTGCAGGATGATATTGATAGATTTTCCCTTTGGTCTACTTATAATGGTCTTCCAGTCAACTATTCTAAATGTCTACATATGACTTTCCAAAGATGTCGTAATCCAATAATTTCTCAATACAATATTTCAAGTCATAATTTGGAAATTGTGTTGGAAAAGCTTGATGTAGGTGTTTTGTTTGACTACAAGTTAACTTTCCTCAGTCATCTAAATTATATTATCCCTAAGGCTTATTCAGTTATGTATTTCATACGTAGAAATACTGCTGAATTCCCAGATCCATATACGAAAAAGGTTTTATATTGTTCTTTTGTTCGTTCAAAAATTGAATATGCTTCTTTTATTTGGAGCCCAAATGCTTCAGTACATAGTTATCGTGTTGAGAAAGTTCAGAAAACGTTTATGAAGTTTGCTTTAAACTTTTCTGCACCAATTCCATCGTACGAAAGTAGATGTTTACTTCTTTCTTTAAAATCTTTGGTCTCTAGAGGAGACATAGCTTCACTGTTGTTTTTACATGGTATTATAAATGCCACTGTGGATTGTCCACAGTTACTTTCTCTCATTCAGTTTAGTGCGCCGTCCCGATCTTTGAGACATCTTTTTCATATCGATAGACATTTTTCTAATTATGCTTCTAATGAATCCTTAATTAGATCGATGAGACTTTATAATACTATTTGTGAATTTGTAGATTTTACTATTTCTAGTCTTATTTTAAAAAATTATTAAATAATATAATTAATTAAATGTATTACTGTTATTAATATAATATTGTTATTGAATTGTAATACATTGCTGGTCTGTAAGGAGTTATTTCCATAAACTTAATAAATGAAATTATTTAGGGAAAAATATTCTGCTGTACGTAAACTTTGTTGTCCTTTTTTGGGTCAGTACAGCTAACTTTTTAACCATTAAAATTTTTCACTTTGAAACTTTAAATTTGTCAACATTGTAGAAAATTCGTATTGGTACGTAAATATAATAAGATTACTTATTTTGGAAAGAATGCTACATGTAAATAACCGCTAAAGAATCCAGAAAAGGATGACTACAACAATTCGCTCAGCCAGTTCACCAGAATATAAAAAAATTTCGTAAAAAAATTTCACAATTAATTCTCGAAGCGTAAAGCAACGAATAGTAAATATTAATATTTTTCCCTCTGATCTGCAAATTAAAAATCTTGAATTGTTTTCAAAAACATTATTGTCATATTCGTCATATAAAAATTCAAAAATATATATATATATATAAAATACAAAACCAACTTCTTCAAAAAATCCATAAATTCCAAATTATTTCAAAAATACATCAGTTCTAAGTATGTGATATTTCGTCAATATATATTTTTTCGTTCTAACGCTACAGAATCAATTGCAAAAAATAGATGAAATAAACATATGGTGGAGGATATAAAAATGATTTAGTTTGATTTAAATCTGTACCATGTATTTATATCCTGGATTATGAAGATATTTTTACGATGATGTATGTATGCGTCCATAGTCGTCGGACTGTCTGCCGAGTGAAAATATGACAGCAGACATACCCCGAAATTAGGCAAGAACATTATGGCTTGATATTTGAATATGTTTTTGGATCTTTTACAAATGTGGAACCCTATTGCCCCATTTGCTACGATCCTTCTCCCACATATATAATAAATTTCGAAGCTGATATATATAAGCCGGTTTAACCGACTGAAACTTACTTACTTAATTTGGAATTGCTTATGGATAAAATTTATACAGATAACACTGTCCGACAGTCCTATTGCACTTGAACCAAATGATATACATCTGAAAATATATGTGAAATAGAGTTAAGTGACGTTTTTAGTTTTTCATTATCTCATCCTGTTGCCCCTTAAAAGGACTACAAAATTTCAAAAGGATAAAATTTTTCAAAAACTATTTTTAATACTTATTGTGTAAATGTCAAATCAAAGAGGAGGGTATGTGATAAAAATACTTTAAAAAGCATCTCTCATCTCTCATCATGTATTAGACTAGAAAACTAAACAGATAGAAGCATTATATTTGAAGTATATTTTAATAGATATTCTCTTCTTTAACTTGGCACTAATACGGTTATCATAGGGTGCGAACAACTGTATAAAATATATTTTTTTAAATTTTAACTAAAAACGCCAAGTAACGAAATTAGGCATATAGTTTCATATGTATATCATCCGGTTCAATTGTAACGATTTTTTTAAAATTGTCGTACGGTGTATTATAGATCTTGAAACTTTAATTATACCAATATATTTGAGATATTTATTCTCTTTATTTTCAACCACATTTATCATTACTATCGTATACATATGCTAGAAATACATAAATAAACAAATAACAGGAAGTACATTCAGGGAATTATAAATATTATCATTTCTAACAAATTTCCCATTGTGGGAGAGGATCATGTTGGCTGGGCATATGTTGATGGGCATATGTTAATACAGTCATTATTGAGCTCATAAATTATTTTATTATCTGTGATTTATTTATTTTGATTTGATTTCTGAACGAAAACAATCAAATTTGTACGCTAATGATTTAAGAGCAGCGAGAATCGTCTCGACGATCCCATCATGTTATGGAACATGGAACATTTCGTTTCAAAAACAATCCATTTTCCATTTCAGCACCACCAATTGTTTATTTGCGTTTCGTATGAATTGCTGTTTCCCTTTTTTACGAATTTCCCATTCTAAAGTACATATTTTCTCTTAAGATTTATTTAAAATTATGACTTGTTCTGCCCGAGCATTTGCTTTATTTGCCATAAATTTATTAAATTGTATTTGCGATATGATGGCGTGAGGAGACGCAGGAGGAGGAGGAGGAGGAGGAGGAAGGGGTCGACTGACGTCGATTGTATCGTTTGACACGTGCAACATGTTTTAGATTGTTTCTCACAGTAAAGTGCTATTTGAAGTACATACATTTGGTATTGTTGTTTGCCACAAACTTGAAGCATTGTGGAATATGGAATAAGTAGTACGAGTAGCACTGCCAATAAAAACCGAACGTGAAACATCCATCCATTTGTTATAATCTAAAGCCAATCGAGAGTTATTACTAAAGCATTGCAATAAATAGAGCAGTGCTTTAGATAAAATATACAGATACATATGTATATAGGAATGCAAAGCTCCTTAAATGTTAAGGACTTCAGAAATAACGGAAAACGTCGTATGGTGGTTTCTCTTCAGCGTGTGAAGTCCCTTTGATGGAAATGCTAATATATTTTATGAGCAATGGATGACAATAATGTGTCAATAATTTCGACATATGGTAAACGAATAGATTAATTTGAAGGCATTTTTATTTTTTGCTGTGGGTGAGCTAAAATCTGTTTTCATTAGAAAAAAGTCAGTATCTTTTGATGTAGTGAAGCTTTCGTGATTAGAAAAAACTGATTGATTTAAATATAAATTTATTAAAATTCTAATTTTCATCGAAAGTACTTTTAATACTTCAGCTATAACTTCAGGGAGAATTTTTTAATTCTCTTATTTCAACTTGTACATTTATCCATATTTTTTTCAAATAGGCCTTGTTTTCTTCCTTTAGATGAAAAAATAAAACAAAATAGTTTGTTTCCCATTTTAATTCATTTTTATCGCACCAAAAAGAAACGTTAAACACAAAAATTAAAAAACATGATTTTTAATTGTCTATATCTACGTCATATAGAGAACTAGGCACTGTTTTCTTCGTTAAATAATAAAACATGTTTCCGATTTTTTTGTCGCGCCAATATTAAAAGCGCTGCTAAAGCAAAAATTAAATTTTTTTTTAATTATTTACGTATATAAAGGAGTTATAATGTTTACATTTATCCATAGATATTTTGGCAATTGTTTTCTATTTAAATAATAGAACAATTTTTTTCCGATGTTTTCTATTTTCAATGGATTTCGTGCCAAAAAACATAATTTTTTTTCAATTGTTCCTAAACCCATCATAATCATCTTTAATTTAACGAATAACCAAGAGTGATAGAACTTGTAGTACGGCAAAAATTTACATTTTAGTAAAAAAATATTGAAAAAATTGTGTTGATTTTACGACACAAATAAATAATAAATTTGTAAATACTAACATTTCAAATCACTAACAGATGCAGCAACCACATTGCAAATATCTATGCAAAATCTAAGCCACACTTATTGTTGATATATTTACGATATCACGGATATTGTTTCCGGACGCGACATTCGCACGCCTTAAAATATGCCAAAGACAAGAAAGAAACTTAAAAAGTCGATCAGTCTTTTTAGTGTTCTAAAGCGCTTAAAGAGTACTACATTTTAAAGATATATCGTCAGTACTTAGTACCAATTAGTACAAAATTATAAACAATTTTACATCGAAACGTACGCGACAAAAAACAGAAGTACTTTTGAAGTTCTTATAGAAATATACAATGTTAAGCGATTTTTTGAGAACTTTGTTTTTCCTTAAATACATGTAAATGAAGGTCAGAGGATATATTTTGTTCGTAGATTTATGAAATATGAGAATTATCTCTTAATTTTTTAATTAGGTGCAGCAGAAATACGGACCGGACAAAAATTTCCACTCGTAGTAAAAAAATTAGTCATTTTCGTTATAACACTTCAACTTTTAATAAAAATAAAAAAGAAAAAGTTAATTTCAACTTTCATAATAAAAAAGTTGTCGAAATAAATAAAAAATAAAGTTAAAAGATATTAGTGTAGTCTGATTTCATTTTTTTGGTAGACCTTTTTTGGGAGATGCCCATATGGACTTGTTCAGGTCCGTTATAAAAATATATCAATGCATATTTATATACGGTGAATCAAGAAATTCAATATATTCAATTTGCTTTTTGACATTTCTTCCTATGTTCGCCGCAAACTAAAGTTCTGTGTTTCCCCTTTCGCCATAATACATCTTCTCAAAGATTAGCTCGACTCCTGATTTTAATTTTTTCAATTATTTCTGTTTTCAATTATTTCTGTCGAACGAATGGATTTGTTGAACACATTTTTAAATATATAACCTATTGAATCGCCAGCATAATATTTCCAGTTACCATAGAAACATATCCAGATTGATTTTAGTGTGCTTTTGGGAGGGGGAATTAAATTAATATTTGAAATCGAGAGCAATATTTAAAATAATTATTTTATCGGTATGTGTATAAGATTAAAGTGCTACTTAAGATCATTCAAATACAAGAAATAATATGTAATTGTTAGCAATACATTCAAGTTGTTGTGAAAATCCACATTTCTATAACTATGTAAATAAAATAAGAGGAAAATCCTCTTGTAAAATACTGACAAAAATCGGTAAAATTGGATCCATGTGGATTTTTTGTCCGCTTCGACCTGGAATCCCTCAAAAAGGGTTCGGTCCGAAATTTTTCCTTGTTTAATTTATCTTTCAAATTTGTGAACGATTAAAATATTATTTGCTAAGTCAAATGAATTTGATCACTTCAGTTGTTACTGAACCAATGGACAACATGTGTTTGGAATATTCATAGCCCACACAAGGGGTACATTATTAGAATTCACCTGTATGTACTATCTTAAGTTATATTCCAACAAAAAAGAATATTTAGATCTTACTGGGCCAAATAAATTTAAAATTGTCGCAACTTTTTAGGCGAATATGTACTTATTGGAAATTTTGCAATATCGATCCACTCTAATCAAGTTCTGACATTGCTGTTCGAAGTCTACGTTTATTTTTAGTTACTCGAAAAGCGTTGGACAATTTTATTGTTTTATAAAGAAAGATGTAATTGCAATTTTTGTCTGCAAATGATTTCCCATCGAAAGTGCGATTAATAATTGGAATTGAATTTTCCAATATCCGTTCGGACATGGATTTAAACAATAGCCTCTTTTCATTGAGTATATAATTTAATTCGTGCAAGGATATTACTGAGGTTTTTTTGTTTCCTGAGAAGTGTTTTTTACTTCTGTTTTATTGTCTTCAACCTTGCATGGTACATGACAATAAGGTTCCATACTGTGCTCTTAGATGGAAGAAGAATGGGTGCGACACCCCTTGTGTCTCTTTTGGCAACTCCCACACACAATAATACACCATGGCTCACTTAACCAAACCAAATTCCAGTCAACACCTCCGAAACGTTTGTGCATGCTTAAAAGAAATTCAAATGCCAAATTGAGTTCAATGCTGTCAAACTTTTACATTTCTTGAATGTGTTCCATATTTTTGTCTTTTTCTTTTTTTATTTTGGATAAGGTGTCATCGAAGTCCTTTTTCCCTCGTCACACCTGTCAATTGACAATGGCTTGGCATTGCATTATACAAAGTCATAAATTATCACTTTCATTATTATACACGATAAATAAGATATCTGATTGGTTTGGCATAATTTCGTAGCAATCCCAGTTTTTATGGCCCTGGTAGCCAAAAACCTCGTTTCATCACAAAAACAAAAAGTAAAATAAAATAAAATAAAAGTATTCGTTATACATATTTTCCAAATAGAATTGCTATAAAACAAGAAAATTGCTGTTTGGTGTGTTGTATTGTTAAAACAACAATCATTTTGTTGTTGGTGTTTATGGCGGGTTTTTTGGCTAACAAGATTTTGATTTGAGTTTACCGCCATAGAACACCCCTCCACCACACTTGTAAACTGCTCAAAGGCTCACTCCCCCCTTTGGTGATGTGATGTACTACTGCATATCCCCAGTGAAACACCATCATGAAATTAACAAACTTTGCTGTTGTTCTGTTTCAGCACAGCAACAAAAACACCATAACTTTCTCTCCCTTCCCTGCAGTGTTTTACAGACCCAGACCCCCTTGCGTTCTTAATATTTCCTGAGCAAAATGAAAGTTTCATTTAACGGAAAAATTTAGGTTAACTATTAACATAAAAACAACATTGATTTTCCTACCCTCCCCCCGCCATTTGTCTTATTGTCCTTATTGGTACCCTACACTAACAACAGGGGATCGGCATTATATTGGCTAGCTTGTGGTGTTGGAATAATGGGTGTTGATATTCCTGCTGTTTATTATAACTGCGCGGGATTACACAAAGTGCTTAGAATTAACTCAGAGTGTTTAGTAGTACCCAAGTTAATGCAAATGTATCTGTTCAACAGGTGTCCATATTCTTGAATATTGTATAGAAGGGTATATCGATAGTCTTTTATGAAATGATCATGAAAGAATTGATGGCATGAGCCTCTATTACTAACCTCGAGAGAGGAGGTAAAGGTCGCACTATAACGTTTATTATATATATGGGATTTTCTCAGCTTATTCACATAATTTTGGGATGCGTCTAATTCTAATATTTCGTGTTAGGAAGGTATTAATGAAATAAGCCTATGCAAATATTAAAGGTACTACTTAGGTTTTTCCTAGAGATACCTAAAATTGCCCCAACACTTTCACCCCACATTTCTCCCCTCTAGATGGATGGGCGAATAGCTTGTCGTAAGCCGTGACGTTTGTGATGTACAATTGTGATATATATGCATCGTCGGCATCACAAATGATTTTTCGAAAAAAAATAAACACCCAATTATTCTTTAAATTTAAAAGGATGAATAAACACAAAATATAAATTACACTTTTTCTTATTTTTTTTCATTTTACATATGGATATTCCCAAACACAAATGGACATTTGGGGAAATTATAAATGAAGATGCAATTATCAACATTTTTTGTGGAAGTGATACCAAATTTGGGGTTTTGATACCCTGTTCGTATACATGTATCGAAATTAATCTATTTCCGCCAAGTTATTACAGGACAAGCTATACTTAGTCTTTATAGATTTTGGAAGACTTTCAACACACTGTCACACTCAGCTATTTGGCAAACTCTTGAGTGTAAAAAAATTCGGTTCATTTTCCAATTTCCAGTATCATCCGCATACAGATGCAATTTCACATTAATATCATCATAATCATCATTTTATATCATTAAATTTTAGACTTCAACCCATTTTTCCGATGGAACTTTTTTGAAATTGGAAAAACCCAATCCATTTTTGTCATGGTTTTCTATTATCTATTTATATTTTGAAAATATTACATAGTCTGGCAAGTGGTCTAAGTCACACTATATCAGCTGATGTAAACAAACATTTTTGTATACCCTCCACCTCCAGAAAGGACGACCTGAGACCCTATAAAGTATATATATTATTGATCGTCATAAAATTCTAAGACGATCTAGTCATGTCCGTCCGTCTGTTGAAAGCACGCTAACATCCAAACGAAAGGAGCCGGGTCGTTCAAATGTATCCATAAATGCGTCTCACAAGAACTAAAAATACCCCTAATAGCATAAGCATATTTTTCAATTAGTACTTGTACTTACTTGATATTGGGTATGCGCATTTCCTTATAAGAAAAACGTGATTTTTATTGGAAGGGGGTGAAAATGACCAAAAAGGTATAAAAATGACACATACAGTCGAACTTCCATATAGCGAATCTCAAGGGGACCAAAAAAAAAATTCGTTATATAGAAAATTCGTAATATAGAATTATTTTAAAAAATTTTTATTTTTATGTATGTTGAATTTTATTTAAAATAATTGGTAATTTTTGTCTGCGTTTGATCTTTCCATTTTTCCTCTGCAATAAAAACTTCAAGCACGTTAAGAGAAGCAAATACTTTTTCAGGCACGCTATTTCTTATCTCCACAAAGTTGCGTAGTACTTCAACTGCTGATGAAGTTTGCTGAAATGTGGGTACCTCCTTCACGATTGCAGTAAAGTCTTGTTCATCCTCATCTGAATCTGAAAGTGAAGAAATAATGTTCAGAATGCATTTGTTGGCAATAATTTTAAAGTTTTAAGACCTGAGATATCCGGAACTCCATAATTTTCAAGAACGCTTTGCAGAATATCGTCGTCGGAAGGTGTGCCCATAGTGCAGGCACCATCATCAACATTTACATAATCTTCAAATGATGCTCCGATATTCGCTACTGCGCTGTAGGACGCCCATAAAGCACGCAGTTCGGATAAGGATACACAGTCTTCTTCATCCGATGTATTTGTCTGAGTCTGCATGCCATCTTTCGAAAAACCAGACTTTCGGAAACAGTTCGCAATTGTTTCTGCTTTTACATTAACATTCCATACTTTGTTTAAATTTTGAATTGCATCAAGTAAATTTATTGACATAAGAAGTTTATTTTCCTCCATTTGCGTTAAAATGTTAATTAAAATCTGCTTTCGGTAGTGCTGTTTTATGTTGTGGATAACGCCCTGGTCCATTGGCTGTAATAATGAGGTCATGTTGGGAGGGAAATAAGCAAGCTCTATATTTTTTAATTTATCTTTATCGTTCTTTGGATGTGCGGTGCAGTTATCAACGAAGAGTAAAATTTTTCTATTTTGAGAGCCGAACTTTTTGTCCAGCTTCAAGAGCCATTTTATGTAAATTTCGCTTGTCATCCATGCTTTTTTATTGAACTCATAATCTACATCGAGAGATTTAATGCCCATGAAGCATCGCGGATTTTTTGATTTCCCTATAACCAGTAATTTAAGCTTTTCCAACCCTGTCATATTACAAGCCACCATGACAGTTATTCTGTCTTTGCTTTTTTTCCTCCAAAGCATTTTTCATTTTTAAATGCAAGCGTTTTATTTGGTAAGCACTTAAAGAATACACCAGTCTCATCCGCATTAAATATATCGTATTTGTCATACCTGTGTATCAAACTAGGCAGATCTTTCGCCAACCACTCATCACGAACTTGTACGTTCGCGTCAGCACTTTCACCACATAATGTTTTTTCAACAATACCGTGCCGCTTTTTGAACTTATCCAGCCATCCTACACTCGCCTCAAACTCAAAGTGTCCCAATGATTCAGCGAATTCTTTGGCTTTCTCTCTCATAATAGAGAAGTTCGACTGTATTAAACGACAACAGCTAGAAACACGAAATTCGATGTGTATATTCCTCTACTTGAGTAGATATGACGATTTATATTATATAAAAGTATTTTTCCCAAATTCGTACTTTTAAGGGGTAAATTAAGAATAAAGGTATAAAATTGTACCAACCAAACGGCTGCACCTAGAATAATGATATTCGGTGTATACATTCTTCTGATTGCGTAGACAAGTAAAATAAGCGGATTTTTCGAAATTCGTACTTTTTGGGGTTAAAATGGAAAAGGGGCTAAAAATAGTACCAACCATAGCTAGAGTCATGAAATTCGGATTATACATTCCTCTGACTGCGCAGACACGGAAAATAAAAGGTTTTTTCCAAATTCGTACTTTCAAGGGATACAATGGATACAGAGGGATACAAATAGTACCAACTAAACGACTACAGCTAGAATGATGAAATTCTAATTGCGTAGACACTTGAAATAAAGAGATTTTAGAAAGTCAAACTCTTAAGGGGGTAAAAAAAAAAAGGGGATACAAATGTTACCAACCAAATGACCGCAGCTAGAATTATGGAATTCGGTGCATACATTCCTCTGAGTGCATAGACACGGAAAATAAAAAGATTTTTCCAAAATCGTACATTTTACTTTTATGGCAAAATTTGGTTGAATCATGAAGTTAGGTTATTTTGCACTATGTGCGAGTGAAAATGGTTTTTCAAAATTTGTACTTTTGGAATTAAAATAGAATGTAAATACAACCAACTGTAACACCCACTATCTACCACTTATGGTATTTAAGCTTTTTGAAAATATAAATATAAGAATATTTATTTTTTTTAATTGACTTGAAGTATTAGTTCGATATGTAAACGTATTGGTAGCCTTGCTTTATAAGCGTGGTTTGAAATAATAATTTTTTTAAACGCAAATTCGGCAAGTGAGTTGTGATTCTCGTTCGTTTGTGTGAATCATCCACTTGAAAAGACTTTTTCATGATCGTGGTAGTCTGCAGCCAAGTAATAAATGTCACCATGCCATTTGTAAATAAATTTGCATTCTATTAAATATAGATGCAAAATGGTCTTGAGCCAGGACAATATCCCAGTTCAAATATTATATTTATTTATAAAATTATTTTTTCAATATTTGTATTTGTTTTGGTTTGGCTATATTAAAAAAATATATTTTCATGTAATATTACTGCACTTCTACGAAACTCGGCAGCCTTTGTGGAATGCAATCCATGGTGGAGGATATATAAATTTCGACCCGGACGAACTTATCACCGATTCAGATAATTTGAATAACATATAAAATGAAATTATTTGAAGTGAATAATAATTTCAATATATAGTTTCTAGACGAACAAATTATATATACATATATTTTTTTTTTTTTGGAAATAAAATATTTTGAGCTTCCTTTCATTTTTGGTAAGGAAATATTACTTTTGCGATTTAAAATAAAATAATTTTTTGTTAATTTTTTCAATTTTGAGAAGAGTGAAAGTGGTATAAGTTAGAGGTAACAACGTCGTCCAATTTTATAAAAGTTCGATATTGTAGTAGGATATTCTAAGAAAAAAAATATATCAATATTTTTCAATTGACTCAAACATAAACCATTGCATATCTCAAAACGGATAAAGTGTGACTTAGACCACTATCATACTAACTGCCACATATGTGGTGCAAAATATTCCCCACAGATTTATTTCTTATACCTCTGAGAAAAATTTAAAAGAACAAATGAGATGAAAATGCAAAATATTCTAATTTTGTAGTTTTGGCACTAGTGTCAATGAACTTCGTCAAGAACTATATCTCTATCTCATTCTTTTTCCCATTAAAACATACAAAATTTTTTTTTGAATTTGACTCCTATGCCACAGTTGTTTATACACTTACATACACTTACACGCAAAAAACAAACCAACTATTCGATGCTATAGTCTAAAGTACATTTTGAAAAAGTGCAAACCCGAATAATAATATGCTGAATAAGATTAGTATTTTGTATTTTCAGAAAACATATCTATCTGGACTGCCAACATATCAACACCTTTAATATGGCAAAGTCTCTGTTCCCATCGAAATCCGAACAGATGCGGCTATTCTGATCTAAAAAATATTGAAATTTATCCTTAATAACACTTTTAAGTGCTTAACTGATGGATGGTTATAACAATATAATAGGCCGATGTGAAGATGGAAAATGATAGAATTTATTAGGATTTTTACTTGCAATGACTTTAGCTTCTTTGAAACGGCCCTAATGAAAATTGTGAAAAAATTTGAAAATTGCTTACTCTTGCTTGGAAGAGCTTTTAGGCAACTGCTATTTATGTCATCAGCATCAAGAGGAGGCCATAAGCTAGACAAAGAGATGAGTCAAATTGCTTAAAAATGCATATGAAGGATTGGATCCAAATATTCCTAGAATCATTATCGTCCATATCAAAAATGTAGCATATCATGTGAGTCGTCGAATGCCCTGTAAGTATTTGTTAGCTGTTACCAAGGGTAACAAAAATACAATAACATATAAATGAGCGAACGAATGAATAAAAAATGAAACTACATCGACTACTGTTTAGCAGGAATTTGTATTCCTTGCCAATGCAACGACTTACTAATTGGCTCCTTTAACACGACCTCTGTGGAATATATCCAAGTGTGTCTGAACGAGTCTTAAGGTAGTACGACTGGTGTAGACAGTTGAGCAAGGATGCGGTTGGCATTGTTTTAAATACTTTGACAACATGTTGCGTGTCAGGAATAATTCCGCTAAATACATTACATCGTATTTGTGCTGTCGCACAGAGTGCTCAAGGCGAAGCATGTATGTATTTGTTCGTGGAGGTGGCAAGGAGGTGTAGGACCAACAACCACAACATCATATATCTATCCGCAAAACAATCAGCCAGAGAGTGGTGGCAGTACGTCGCGTCCAATGTGATGATAAGTAAGGTATGCAGTAGAGTGGCAATTGCAGACATGCGATTTACATGTATACATACATATGAATACAAATAATTGTGATTGTGTTTGTATTGGTATGTGTACGTGATGTTTGGTTGGTATCACCTTAAGGATACGAAATAATTACTGTTATCATTGGAGATCTTTGACTTCGGTGTGAGATTGATTAAGAAAGCAAGATTTAATTAGTATTGCTTTGATAAACCCAGCGGAGGACCGAGGATGATGCTTCGCTTAGCATTTCAACTTTAACCTCAATGCTTAAGCTTTCGCTTAATTTCGTTTATGCTCTTGAGGATTATCGGAGGAGGGAAGAATGAAATGATTATTTTTTATGACATTGCGAGATTTTTTAGTGCCATAGATAACTAGAGATTTTACTTCTCTTTGTCGTTTTGTTCTGATTACACTTAGTCATAATTTCAAGTGATATCGAGGAGGAATACATTGGAGCGATAAAATTAACGATTAAAAATGGCTGAAACGAAAAATTTTACTATTTTGAATTTTAGGGGAGAATTCACGTCCAAAGGTGTAAAAATTGAAGTAAAAAAAAAAATATGAATGTTGATTTAAGTTAATTTATTTAAATTTATACTTTAATTCCAATTTTCGTTGTAGGTATTTATTTATACTATTAATTTGACAGTATAGTCCGATTATGTCCGTTTATACGATAAACTCTAAGTAGGCTACAAAATTAAAATATATCAACTTTACATAGAAGCAGTGATTTAGGAGCATTCCCCAAAAACATGAGAAAAATATATATATTTTTTTGAAAAACAACAAAAATAAAAAATCAGAAAAAATATTTTGTTCCATTTTACAACAGCTAGCATCCTAAAGAAGAAAACAATGGCTATTTTAAAAATATCTAAATTTAAATGTAAATTTTATGACACTTATTGTAAGAGAATTTATAAATCGTGTTTTTTTAATTTTAAATATATCGATTTTCTGTCATGAAAAAAATCCATTAAAAACAGATAGATTTTTTATTGTATCTGCTAAGGTAAAGGCCTATTTCTAGAACGTATTCGCAGGAAAAGAATACAAGGTTTTATGTCGATTTTTAAAATGGCCATAACCACTATAACCTAAATGTGGATTGTATCCGAAACCATTTTCCCAAAAAATAATATTTTGACATTTTACGACAGTTTTATCGTAATTGTATCATTGTATGTAGTAGGGTTTGTATTTTCCCTTACTTTTTACTTCCCGGGACACGGGGATTATTTTTTTCAATTTCCCGCGATCCCGGGACAGCACGGGAAATCGTCAACATATTTTTTAAATAAAATTATTTTATTTAGCATAAGAATCAAATTGAAATCAAGTTTTAAAGAATCTATAAAAAATAAAATATGAGATCAATTAAATTTCAAAACTATTTCAAAGGATCAAACATAGTTAAACATATATGCTTATTGGGATGGGTTACGAAAATAAATTGCTGCGGTCACCCCAAATAAACATTGCATTGTTTCTACTTCAACACCATCTGTGAGCTAAACGCTCCTGAAAATGCCTCTAAAAATCATGCCTGTTCATTTTTCTCAATTAATAGACCCTTGGAATCACTATAAATATACATTTTTATTATTGTCTTAGAATAACTCATTGGTCGTATTATAGAAGCTTAGATTGATTTGTTGTGGTTCTGCAAAGTGACAGCTAACAACTCATATTTCTTGGAAACATTTTGTAAAAAGTGTCATGAAAAATAATTTGAAGAAATCAATACCTAAATAAAATCAATGTCTAAATAATGAATGAAAAACAGGGGGGTGGGGGGGTGTTGGTGGGGGTTGATTGGAAATTGTTTTCAATTTTCCCAGCCTAATGTTCATATATCGTACAATTAACCAATCTTCATATTGGTGGCGTATAAGTTATATTCAATGCGGATAATATTACACATTCACTTAGTACGGCTGAGAGAAAAATAAATTATTATGTTTTATTATTGATATATAGGCAAAATTTTAATAGCTTTAAAATATTTCTTTATTTTGCGCTTCTAAGTAGTCAGAGGATTGTACTCACCGAATTCTATGATTCTAGCTGCAGCCATTTGGTTTTTCCCATTTCGCCCAATCTTTCACCATTTTTTATATTTTACACATCTACACAGTCAGAGGAAGGAACACTGAATTTCCCCCCTAAAAGTACAAATTTCAAAAAAAAATCTCTTTTCATTCTACATTTTTACGCAGATAGAGGGATCTACACATAGAATTTCATGTTTCTAGCTGCTGTCGTTTGATTGGTGCCATTTATAAGCCTTTGGAGAGTTATGTTGTCATTCCTTATGAAATTTTGAAATAAATATAAAACGAATATCTGATAGAGTCCTTCGAAAGTACCCTAATTCATTTCTGTTATTGAGCTCACTCATTCATTTTTCTTATGACCAGACATATGCTAGAAAACTAGCTCATTTTTTTATCATTTAACAGTATTCCAAGCAACAAATATTTGTTAACTTTTTAGCACTAACAGTTTGTCAATAAATTTATAAATATGTATTTATAACAACAAAGACCACAAAATAAATTTGCAAATACAGGTTATTATACCGTGTGACAATTTTACAGTTTTTCTCTTGGATCTGATTAAGACCATATATAAGGTGACCATCCATCCCGCTTTTCGCGGGACAATCCACCTTTTCTAAACACATCCATTTTGTAACACATTTAGTTTTTTATGTTTACGTTTTTTGATCAGAATTTCACGATCCCTCATTTTTTCTACACAATTCCGTTTTATGAATTCGTAAATCCCAATAAGAGATGGTCACATTAACCATATATATACATATGAAATAAGAGATCTTATGTAGAAAAACTTTGTAGTCATTTTTCCATTTGGTGATCATTATTCCTTTTTATTGGACTTTAAATTTCTAAGGGATATACATGTTGTAAAAATTTATTTTCGTACTTTTGCGAGTCATATAAAGGTGATATGGTTATCAAATGAAAGATAAGAATTTCCGTTAAAAATACTTTAAATTTCATGTCTCTATCCTTATTAGTTTAGCATTAACAATCATTTCAAAATTTCCCCTTTACATTATTTAGTCATTCATGTTTTACTTTTTAAGGTGGAAACTTGAAATGGTTGTTAATCCAAATCTAAAACTGATAGAGACATGAAATTCAAAGTATTTTAAACAGATATTCTTCTCTTTCATTTGATACCTAAATCGTATTTATATGACTCGCAAAGGCATTTTATTAAAAGAACTGTATCCAAATTGAGAGCGAAATTTGTATGGGAGCTATATATAAATCTGAACCGATCTAACACATTTTTACCACAGGTGTTTCCAGTTGAAATATAAAGTGGTTTGCGAATTTTGAAGAAAATGTATTAAAATATGTGGATTCTAGATCCGAAAAATTCAAATTGGGAACGGAATTTGTATGGGAGCTATATATAAATCTGAACCGATCTAACTCATTTTTACCACAGGTGTTTCCAGTTGAAATATACGGTTTTTTGAGAATTTAGAAGAAAATCTGTTAAAATATGTGGATTCTAGAGCGGAAAAATTCAAATTGAGATCGAAATTTGTATGGGAGCTATATATAAATCTGAACCGATCTAACACATTTTTACTACAGGTGTTTCTAGTTGAACTATAACATGTTTGGCCAATTTTGAAGAAAATCTTTTGAAATATGTGGTATCTAGAGTAAAAAGAGTCAAATCGGGAGTGAAATTCGTATCGGGGCTATATCTAAATCTGAACCATTTTTCTTCAAATTAAATAGCGTTCGTCCTTGTCCCGAAAAACTTCGTTCTGCAAAGTTTCGTTTGGTTCTGCCTACAATTGCGACCTGTATCGTGATTACAACAATAGATGGACAGACGGACAGACAGACAGACGGACATTGCTAAATCGACTCAAAAAGTGATTCTAAGCCGATCGGTATAATTAACAATGGGTCTATCGCCCTTCCTCTTGGGTGTTACAAACAAATGCACAAAGACATAATACCCTTGTGGAGTGTAAAAAAAAGGTGTCGAAGTAAGGAAAAAATAAAGTTAAAAGCTATTAGTGTTGTATGATTTCATTTTTTCGGGAGATGTGCATATGGCGTTAGCTATGTTAGAAATGAATAGAACATTTTTTAATTCACGCTGATATATAAAAGGTATATAAAATGTTCCCAAGTTACTTGTCATCTATAATTTTTTTATCAATAAATTTATAAATATTTATTTAAAACAAAAAAATGTATTAAAAATATTTGCAAAAAATATTATTATAGCTCCAATTTGTATGGGAGGTGAATTCAATTGATATTCATGTATACGAACATTAAAACATCATCTATATATTCATATATTTATAGGTAATGAGAAAAAATTAGTAATTCGCGTTTTGGAACTTAAAAATCTGACTTTTTGCACTAAATAGCAAAAATTGGCCTGCGAAAAAGGGGAACGGCCTTTCTAAATATGTACTTTATTTTTCAAAGGCTTTCAAAGGAAAAAAGTTATGTTGATCCAAAATCATATTTTTTCAAAAAGTAAAATAATGTTAAAAAACATAAAAACCAAACAAATACATTTATTTAAAATCGAAAAATACGAAAAGTAGTGAACTTTGGGATAATTTCTAAATTACATCCATCAAAATAATCAGGAGTTCCTTATAGAATTTCAATTTTTTACAGAACTCAAAAATGTTTGCTAGAACATAAGTTATTAAATTTTGGCCGATGGAATTTGATTCTGAACCACTGTGCGTTGTAAGAAATCATCTTTGGGTAATATTTTGCACCAAGATTTCAGTGTTTAAAGAATAAACACTTTTGAAACTTACGTTAATGCTCTTAAATGCTAAAAATTGTGAATTTGTACTAACTGTTACCCGATAAATTATACCCAATGAATATATTCATATATTCTCTTAATTGAATTTGTACTAACAGTTGCCCGATAAATTATACCCAATGAATTATATGTTATACAAAATTAAAACATATAAAATGTTATAATTTGTATGACCATTAAGATAAATGATATCAATGATGCAACATATTTTCTTGTAAATTGATTTAAAATACCATAAATTGTGTTATTAACATACAGTTGGCGTATGAGTTATATTTATTCAGGATAATATTACTCATTCGCTTACTATTCTTAATATACATCATATTCTTTTTTTACGTAAACAAAATATCTGTTCTATTCTGTCGTATAGAAATGGAAAGATCAAAGTACTGACAACGCTGGGCGACTAGACGTTAAGTTTAATGTGCTGCAAAAATAAATAGCTATTAATTTCGAATATTTTGTGCACTAAATCAATTTCTATTACAATAAGTACAAGTAATGAATACTGTGGATGGGGAAAAAATGAAAAACATTTCCCAAAGTAGGCATAACGAACACAAGAGTAATTTTTTTAATGTTCAATATGCCCAAGCAAAAATGTTGACCAAACTTTTGTGCTGACTTGGCGGTTTCTCATTACAAAAGTGTGACATATTAAATACGACAATTTGTGGGTAACACTTGGAAACAATTCATTCAATTGCATTTATAAATAGAAAATTCAAATTTGACTCAATACGGTACGGCTTGTTTCTTTCCCAACAATCTACACATCAAACGGCCTAGACGAATATAAACCTTGAGAGCCATTCAGGGCGTACCAAGTATGACCTCGCAATTTACATGTACTTCATTTGTATTTTTACCAACTGCTATTATTTATTATTATAATATTCTAAATGTGGAAGTTATAATTGATTCGGTGTAGCCGCAATGAAAAACTTTTTGATTTTTTTCTGCCATTGGCTAACGCCTATATTTCCTCCCTCATTTATTAATATTTATGATTATTGTGCTGGTCTGACGTTTCAGTTTACGTTTTCCATCTTCCCTTTTGTATACTTTATGATTATGATTTGGCAATATTCGAACACATAAATTCTCGGAACTCAGATTAACAAATATTCACTCCGGAGTTTTGGGTATTTAATATTTGGTTTTTTTTTTTCGATTTCCGTAATGGGAACGGAAACTAATAAAAGACACGCTGCCACCCTACAAATTGACCATATTTATTTCAATTCAATATGTTTTTAATTTCCTAAAAAACAGTTTTATGTTTAATGTATTTGGGGGCGTTAGGCGATAATAAATTTTGTTATAGGCCATTACTAAGATAACCATTTGGAATTGACATTGTGTCCCATACAAGTAGGCAAACAGAATACAATGAAATGGATATGTGGAAATGCATATATTCCTGCCGCAATATGTTAAGTTTTCTCCTTTGAAACCAACCTTCTTTTGTCTGCAATATAATTAATACAGCTATACAGGTTGACCTGCTCGTCCTTGACTTTAATTTATACCTACTACTCTTATTAATTCATAAAATATAGACCTTTTTGTTTTAATATCCATACGAAAAAAATCAAATAATTTTCTCTCTTAATTTCTGTAGTCCCCAGGCACAGTCTATAAAAAGTAATTTATTCAGGCATTAATATTGTCTCAACAATTTATGTGACAATCAGCCTTTGCAATACATATTGTTGGCTGAATAGCAAACACAAACACCAACACAATACGTATTCCCTTTGGCCTTTGAACTCATTAAATTGCAAAATTTATACAAAATTTTAAAAAATCATAAATTAACGTCTGGAAATTAAAGCAAAGTTTTGTAAAGACAAAAAGGGGGCCGTTGAAAATCAAAATACATAATTTATATTTATTTGTTTTTTGTCTGAACACCCGGCTAACTATAAATTATTTATTTACATCAAAACAAACGATTTTTCGATTTCATGCTCCACGAAATGTTTCAGCTTTAATGCTGTTCGCCACTTTCGCCATAGGCAGCTATCTACCTGCCCACCTATCGCATTGGCGTTGTTCATACACATTTTCATGTTGCCGGGTTTTCCGGCTTTCCTCACAACATTTTTCATCAAACATGTTGTTTGCAACTTGTTGTCATGCCCATTTTCATGTTGCCAGGCTTTCCTCACAACATTTTCCATCCAGCATGTTGTTTGCAACATCGAACATGTTGTTTTGCCAACCTAGCCAAAAATAGGCAACATGTGGCAAATCTAAAAATACCACTAGAATTTCCCCTTTGTGATGAATCACACTACACTGTGTGGTGTAGTGTCTAGACACACATACATAGACTTCGTGTATTTTCTGCTTCGTGTCGTTCTGAGTTTTTAGCTGGGTGATTCGCAACAAGCAGAGTGGCGCAGTGGAAGCGTGCTGGGCCCATAACCCAGAGGTCCGAGGATCGAAACCTTGCTCTGCTATCACACGTAGGACGGGATATATATAATCAACACAATATCCCTTAATGCTTTTTTGTTATTATTATACCCTCCACCTCCAGGATGGGGGTATATTCACTTTGTCATTCCGTTTGTAACACCTTGAAATATTTATCGGAGACCCCATAAAGTATATATATTCTGGGTCGTGGTAAAATTCTAAGACGATATAGCCATGTCCGTCTGTCCGTCTGTCCGTCTGTCCGTCTGTCTGTTGAAAGCACGATAGCGGCCGAACGAAATGAGCTAGGAGGTTCAAATTTTTCCTAAATGTGTCTTATGGTTGTAGATCGCTTGGGATTGAAAGTGGACGAAATCGGTCCAGAGGGAAAAATTTTTCCCTCACAAGTACTGAAAATACCCCTAATATTTAGAGTATTTCAGCATGTTTTTTGAACATATTAGCTTGTATTTACTTGATATTTGCAATTCGCATTACCTCGACATTCTTTAATCTACTGGTAATACTGTGGAATGCACTCCGTGGTGGAGGGTATATAAGATTCGGCCCGGCCGAACTTAACGCCTTCTTACTTGTTTTTTATTTAGTTTATTTTTTTGCCACCTAACAGTATGGCACGACCTTGTTGTCATACTATTAGGAGACAAAAAATAATAACAAAAAACATTTAGGGATATTGCGTTGATTATATCGGGATATATAATATATATCGGGATATATATGTACATATAATCAACACAATATCGCTAAATGTTTTTTTGTTAATATTTTTAATTTTTTTTTTTGCCTAATAGTATGACACGACCTTGTTGTCAACTTGTAATTCAAAGCGGGCCAATTTAAAATAAATTACAAAATGCATATAAAGGGTGATTTTTTAAGAGCTTGATAACTTTTTTTAAAAAAAAAACGCATAAAATTTGCAAAATCTCATCGGTTCTTTATTTGAAACGTTAGATTGGTCCATGACATTTACTTTTTGAAAATAATTTCATTTAAATGTTGACCGCGGCTGCGTCTTAGGTGGTCCATTCGGAAAGTCCAATTTTGGGCAACTTTTTCGAGCATTTCGGCCGGAATAGCCCGAATTTCTTCGGAAATGTTGTCTTCCAAAGCTGGAATAGTTGCTGGCTTATTTCTGTAGACTTTAGACTTGACGTAGCCCCACAAAAAATAGTCTAAAGGCGTCAAATCGCATGATCTTGGTGGCCAACTTACCGGTCCATTTCTTGAGATGAATTGTTCTCCGAAGTTTTCCCTCAAAATGGCCATAGAATCGCGAGCTGTGTGGCATGTAGCGCCATCTTGTTGAAACCACATGTCAACCAAGTTCAGTTCTTCCATTTTGGCCAAAAAAATTTGGATATCATCTCACGGTAGCGCTCACCATTCACAGTTACGTTACGATTCGCATCATCTTTGAAGAAGTACGGTCCAATGATGCCACCAGCCCATAAACCGCACCAAACTGTGACTTTTTCTGGATGCATTGGTAGCTCTTGCAATGCTTCTGGCTGATATCCACTCCAAAATCGACAATTCTGCCTATTTACGTACCCATTGAGCCAAAAATGAGCTTCGTCGCTGAACACAATTTCTTTCTTTCTGAACTTTCTTAACAGAGCACGCATTTTGATAATAAAATTCAATGATTTGCAAGCGTTGCTCGTTAGTA
Organism: Polietes domitor; assembly: GCA_947397865.1. NCBI lineage: Eukaryota > Metazoa > Arthropoda > Insecta > Diptera > Muscidae > Polietes > Polietes domitor. The sequence goes on from OX377620.1 coordinate 52,303,774, forward strand.
AGTCTATTCATGATGAAATGTCAAAGCATACTGAGCATCTTTCTCTTTGACACCATGTCTGAAATCCCACGTGATCTGTCAAATACTAATGCATGAAAATCCTAACCTCAAAAAAATCACTCTTTATAATACTTTTTTAACATGGCTAATAAAATTAATTTAAAATTTCTATTTTTTCTCCATTTTTATGTTTTTCTTTGTGCCAACAAAAAGGGATTTTTTCGTAAAAAATCAATCTTTTCTTAATTTTTAGGAGACTGTTCCAAATCATTATTTTTATGTGAAAGCTAAATTCGCAACATTTGTAGCCAAAGACAGAATGTATAATGAAACTCCACACAGTGCCTCAACAAATCCCTTATTATATGCTTAGTCAACTCCTGAAGAGATGCTCAGTTATCTTGCCTTAGGATCTGTTCTGCCCACGAACCTAATGCCAGTATGACTATTAGAACTATTCTGGAGGAATCACTTACTAAAGGGTGATTTTTTAAGAGCTTGATAACTTTTTTTTAAAAAAAAACGCATAAAATTTGCAAAATCTCATCGGTTCTTTATTTGAAACGTTAGATTGGTCCATGACATTTACTTTTTGAAGATAATTTCATTTAAATGTTGACCGCGGCTGCGTCTTAGGTGGTCCATCCGCTTAGTCCAATTTTGGCATTTCCACGTTTTTGAGTAACAGAGACCCAATTGGTGCGAACGGCGACGAATCGAAAATTGGTGGTCATCATTAACACTGGCCGATACAGCTGCGATATTTTCTTCAGTTCGCACTCTACGTAAGCGTGTTGGTGGTTTAATGTCCAACAATGTAAATTTGGTGCGAAATTTAGTCACAATAGCCCGAATAGCCGCTCCAGTGGGTCGATTAAACTGACCATAAAATGGAAGCGCGCAATGAACTTTCTTAACAGAGCACGCATTTTGATAATAAAATTCAATAATTTGCAAGCGTTGTTCGTTTGTAAGACGATTCATGATGAAATGTCAAAGCATACTGAGCATCTTTCTCCTTGACACCATGTCTGAAATCCCACGTGATCTGTCAAATACTAATGCATGAAAATCCTAACCTCAAAAAAATCACTCTTTACTTTGTAATAGTCTTGTTAAACAATCGGATAGGCGACGAGTTCTTTACAGTTTAGCCCACCCTTAAATTTGAAGACATTTGTGCAGAATTGCAAATAAACACTTCGAAGCTCTCTCCAGCCAATAGCACATGCATCTCAACTTAGCTATAATTTATGTGAAAGAGACATCCACTTTTTCACAATAAAAAACATACATTTCGATCGTAACTTCTCGATATCGTGTCCCGTGATTAGCCTCTAAGTGTGGAATTATTGCAGTATTAAATTTGTATCCCCTTCAAAGATTTTCATCCATTTTCTACACTTTTCTGTGTGACTAAAATTTTATGCCTCTGAAATAAAATATCATCCTCGCACCTATTTTCATCCTCCACCATCCAACTATAACAAAAGAATAAAATAAATAAAATTTTACCGAGAATGTTGTTTTATGTTCTCTTGAAATGTTTATTGTTGTTGTTTATTATTATTAATGACGTTCTGCTGTCTTTTGCGTTTTACGGAAAATCGCATTTTATTAAGGAAGGCGTTGTTCACTTAATGGAAATGCTATTTTCGGCCACTTAACCTCATTTCGTTCGTTGCACAGATCTGGCTGTCACACTTGATCAACCTGGAGCAGACGAACAGTGCATTGTTGTTGTTCTTATTCCTCTCAATTAAAGAGAAACGCCAACTGGGCCTCCATTCGGAAAAGTGAAAATTTTATGTCATTGGACTTTGATGATGTTTACAATGAAAATATGCCGCCTGTTGGAAGTGGACGGACGAGGTGTATGCATTTTGGTATTTTCGAATTTTGTTGTACCTGTTATTCTTGACAGAGGTGTTTGTTTATTACACATTTTGTTGCGATTTAATTAGAAAATATTCAAATCCTACTTTCGAAATGGAAATATTTTGCGGTGTTTGAGACAGTTTCATTTAGTGTAATTTTGAAACGGATAGGAATATAGAAAGGCTTCCCTGTACAGTTTTGTCAGATTTATTTTTCCCAAATTAATATTTATTTTTATGGTTTCAACCAAAACCAAAAAAGTAAGAAAGGTTAAAGAATGTCAGGGCCGATTACATATACAAGAAAAATTTTGCCGAAGGGATATGTATAATATTTTCTTCTAAACTAGAAAACAACATTAACATTTTTTTACTAAAATAACAATTTCCGCTGAAGGTACCTTAAATATTTGTACTCTCATTTTGGAAACATAAGTCCAACCCCTTTTATATGTTCAATTATTCTGTACTGAAAGAATTTTCCTTCATACTATTTAGTAATCTATTTTATAAGTTTTTTTTGTTTTGAACTGGTCCGTCCTGGCTCAAGACCATTTTGCATTTATATTTAATAGAATGCAAATTTATTTACAAATGGCATGGTGACATTTATTACTTGGCTGCAGACTACCACGATCGTGATTTCGACCATGTCAAAAGTCTTTTCAAGTGGCTTCGCAGCGACTTTTCAACATCAAACCCGGCCTCTATAAGGAGATGATTCTCACAAACGAACGAGAAGCACAACTCACTTGCCGAATTTGCGTTTAAAAAATCGCACCAAGTAATAAAGTACACATGCCATCTTACAAGCATCTCATTGAGTTGCATATGTAAGTATTTTTCTTTTTGTTAATTTGTTCTTAATATGTATGACCAATAAAATAAAATATATCATATATTTTTTTCATTTAGTTTTTTTTTCGTTTGTATCGTTTGAAATAGAATTGGATGCAGAATAAGAAAATTGTTTCGCAGTAGATTTTAAAGTAGTATATTTTAGAAAACGGGAATGAAAAGTTTCATTCACGGGAATCCCGGTAATTCCCGGGAAAAAATAATTTATTTTAGGTATGTCCAACATGATTTAAAATGTCAACATTTAGTAACTGGTATGCTTTTGTTAACCTATTAACGCCCACCATACGCGTCCGTGTACACTATTTCAAGGTTTTCGTACCTTTCTAATATGAATGTAATTCCTGATTATTAAACTATAGGCACGTCTGATTGGGCATACTAGCTTATTTTTTGTATGGAATTTACTCGCTTAACAAGAAAGCAGCTTACTACTCTCATATTGCTGCTGCCAGATTTTTCTTGTTGATTCATTTAAGAAAAACCAATGGATAAAAATGTTGCCACCTTATCAAGTCTCTTAATTGTAAGTGATCGAGAAGAAGCAAACAATTAATAATAATCTAAAATTAAATATTTTTTATTATTGTAATAATACATAAATTGGGCGTTGATAGGTTAATATACTAACATATTACAACATGTTACTACAGGTTATTTTTAATGATTTTAAATATTTTAATCGTCATTTAAATCGCAGACACAAGTGACTTATACCTACACTAGATTCAAAACTAAATGTAAATATATGAATTTGAAATATATCTAAAATTTCCAATTTATACAGTAAATCTAAATTAATGCTCAAAATAAGCAATAAAATATTTTTTATACTAAAATTGTTTTCTCCGGAATTCTAGTCCAATTTTTTCCGGACCCCAAACCCTAATACTGATTAATAAAATCAACACAAATTTTTTTGGGATATTTCTTTAACTAAAACAAGTAAGGAAAGGCTAAAGTCGGGCAGGGCCGACTATATGATACATTCCACTTTCTATCCGAATACAATTCAATTCGGTGAAAAAGTGAAAACAGGAAGGTTTTTTGTATCCTGTAAATGTATGTGTTTGACAAAAAATGTCAAAATTACATTTGTATGGGGGTATATTGAAACCTGGAACGAAATAGATAAACATTTGGGAGCAACATTTGTATTGGGGCTATATCTAAATCTGAACCGATCTTACCCACTTTCACCATAGGTGTTTCTAGTTGGATTATAAGATGTTGTGCGAAATTTAAAGAAAATCGGGTACAATATGTGGTTTCTAGAGCGGAAAATGTCAAATCGGGAGTGACATTTGTATGGGGGCTATATCTAAATCTGAACCGATCTCACCCACTTTCTGCATAGGTGTTTCTAGTTGGATTATAAGATGTTGTGCGAAATTTAAAGAAAATCGGGTACAATATGTCGTTTCTACAGCGGAAAATGCCAAATCGGGAGCGACATTTGTATGGGGGCTATATCTAAATCAGAACCGATCTTACCTAATTTCTGCATAGGTATTTTTAGTTGGATTATAAGATGTTGTGCCAAATTTAAAGAAAATCGGGTACAATATGTGGTTTCTGGAGCGGAAGATGTCAAATCGGAAGCGACCTTTGTATGAGGGCTATATCTAAATCGGAACCGATCTTACCCACTTTCAGTATAGGTGTTTCTAGTTACATTATAAGATGTTTTGCCAAATCTGTAGACAATCTGATACAATATGTGGTTTCTAGAGCGGAAAAAATCAAATCGGGAGCGAAATTTGTATGGGGGCTATATCTAAATCTTAACCGATTTAATCCATTTTCAACACAGATGTTTCTAGTAGAATTATAAGGTAATGCAAGGTAATTTGAAGCAAATCAAGTGAAATATGTGGTCTCTAGAGTTGAAAATGTCAAATCGAGAGCGAAATTTGTATGGGAGCTATATAAATCTGAACCGATCTGACTTATATTCACCATGGTTGTTTCTAGTGGAAATTTTAGATGTTTTGCCAAATCTGAAGACAATCTGATACAATATGTGGTTTCTAGAGTGAAAAGAGTCAAATCGGGAGTGAAATTCGTATGGGGGCTATATCTAAATCTGAACCGATTTTCTTCAAATTAAATAGCGTTCGTCGTTGTACCGAAAAACTTCGTTGTGCAAAGTTTCATTTGGTTCTGTCTACAATTGCGACCTGTAGCGTGATTACAAGAATAGATGGACAGACAGACGGACGGACTCAAAAAGTGATTCTAAGTCGATCGGTATAATTGACAATGGGTCTATCTCGATTCCTTTTGGGTGTTACAAACAAATGCACAAAGACATAATACTCTCGTGGAGTGTATAATTAATTTTCATCAAAGGTACCTTTTGTATTCTCATTTTGAAAATAAAAGTCCAATAATATGTTCGATTCCAGGTAATGTTCAGAATTTCACTCCAAAAGTGAAATGTATTTAACGAAAAAACATAAAATATAAAAAATGGAAAAATATTATATTCTTTTTTAATAGCTATGGATAAATGTAGAACAATTTATAAGTTGAATGATTATTTTAATGAAATTCCAACTCCAGGTACATATCACTTGTCATTAACATCGACAGCTTTTTGCTCCCACACAAATTAGGTCACATTTATGTTTATGAGATCAGTAGTTTATAATAAAGAATATTCTACTTTTAATACATGAAGAATTTCTTTTTTAAATAAAGCTAAATGTAATATTGAATTTATAAACAAAAACTGAACACACTTGGTTTTGGCGATTTCTTACACTAGATATACTTGGCGATAAAGGTACAAAAAATAGGACAACCCTAAATTATCCTTCTTTCACAACATCTTATAAAGTCATATTGATAAATAAAAGCTTCCCATCGGTATTATGACACTTGGGAATGGCGTAGAGTATCATGCAGTCTGTATCGCCCAACTTTAGTCTTTCCTTACATCTTTATTTTTTACTAATATGCCATTTATTTGAAATAAATCTATAAAAGATTTAGTCACTTAAGGCGAATATTAAGAAAGCCATTCGTGAGATAAAGCCAGAAAGCGTCACACATTGTCGCGGCTGCGGCCAAAATCGAGAAACAATTTTTTTAAGCATTTTAAAAATCATTTAGTGTAATTTAGTAGAAAACAGTCTGGACAAGAAAACTTGAAAAGAGTTTCGAAAATAAGTTATTTTTGTGGGAGCTATGATAGCTCAAAGTTCGACTTTTAGTTACGTATTTAAAAAGCAATAACTCTATAACAAAATAGTCAATATTAAAATGGCTCAGTTATAATGAAGTACTGAACATATAATAAAAACCTTCTTAGCATAGTTCGTACGACTCATTTTAATGAAGATAAAGTATTACTTAATTACATATTTTATCGTATAAGCAAGTACTTTGTAAACATCTAACGCATCATTGAAAGTAATATTTTAATATAATTTCCGATTTTCGTAGCTTGTAAAAAATATATATATTGTTTTATATCTCCAATTTTTATTTTGAATAAAGTTGCACGTATTTCGAATCAAAAAATGTAAACTTCAGCTGCTAATACCTGCTAATGAAGTGTGTATACATTTTTTAGTGCACAAGACCATGACAAAAATGTGTATAAAAACCACGGTATATTAGATTGAAGCTACACCAGGCTTACAACAATGTAATGCAACAAGTAAAAAAAATGATATCTATATAAAACGAAATGGAGTTATATGTCGACATGGTGAAGTAATGAATACGGCTAGAAGATTTTTTGGGCAATATCGACAATTCACCGACATTACTGGGAACTGACTCTAATTTATTAGAAAATATGACTATTCCAAGTGGCTACCCAATAAATATGATATTAATTCAAGAATCAGATTTTTTAAGAAGCTCAATAATTCTAAATAGAATTCCTCTCGAAGAAGACGTGAAGCAAGCCATAAAATATTCCGAAAAACGCCATTCACGAAAAACATAAAAATTAATTACAATAACGATTTAATTGAAGGTCGTTACACCAGTAGAATCGTTTAAGCAAATTTAAGACTAAATATTGGAAGAAAATTGTCATTTCAAAAACCAAAGTAATGAAGTGGAATTGAAACTGAACTAAAATAATTCTTATCGCAAATATTTAACACATTATACTTATTTAATTTTTTCTATAGACTCAATTTTTTATAAATTTCTCAAAATAATTTTTTATGTTTTTATTATTTCTCTTATATTTGGTTCATAAAGTTATGTTGGATATTTTTAAATTTAAATATGTTCAGAGCACATGGAAAACACATTTATGTACTGATGTAATCATTTTAAAACATCAAGACTAAAATTGAAAATAATTAATTGTTTGTAAAACGCAAACTGAATTGGCATAAATGGGGTTAATATACTCCTGAGGGCTTTTCAAACAAGGTATAAAACTTTAAAATCGAAAAACGGATGCGCAATACAAGGATTCGAATATACAATCGTCAGCAAGATTTTCATTTTTTGGAAATTGCAATGTCTATAACTCTGCAAGCAAAATTTTAAGATTTTTTGCCTAAGACACGTATAAAATATTTTTTAAAGAAGAATATTTTCTGAAAATTTCAGGAAAATCGGAGCAATATGGATTTTTTTGCCGGTTTGACATGGTATAACTCTTATATTGTGTGTTAACCATCTCCACTTTTTTCGAAATTTCATCCGTAATCATATTTAGTTGCTATATAAGCATGTACCAAATTTCAGATTTCTACTAGTTTTGGCCACTCGTTGTATGAAACCGTGACACTGTGCGTCATCAAGGCCATGTAAAAATAGGTTAAAAGGAACACACTACTGCGAAGCCAACCGAGACAGCCTAATAGAAATCGTGTTCCATTAATAATGGGAATGCTTACTATTTCGAATAAACCAATATATGTTTTTTGTTCTATTTTTTAATTTTAAAAATATACGTGGATTATGTGGTTTGTGGAAGTATACATATATTTTAATAGTCCGAATAAAAACAGCCATAATTTGTTTGAAATTTTAATACCTATTCATTAGCGAATGATACAATTGCGATTACAATTTTGTGATAAAAAATTAATTTTTTTGAGCGATTGTGCAGATTAGTTTCGACTTGGAAATTTTTAGAAATAATAAAAAAAAATCCAAAGAAAAGAAAATTGAATGAGAAATTATGTTTTAATGTTAATGGTAAATACCGGTGGTAAACTTATTCATGTTGTGGCCTAAAACAATTCAATCAAATTCTACGAGCAAATTCAAATTATTTATGTACCCATGAAAATTTGTTATGCGTATTAACACCGCACTTATCACGCCATTGCCATTCGCGTTTTAATCATTTTCAATTTCTCTTAAATGAGTTTATTCCCCTGCCATCAACCATCAACCATTGTCGTTTGTAATTTGGTTGTTTTGCATGGTTTGTTTTTTTGATAATCTGCTAAATGTCACATATCACCACGCGCTGTCAACCAATCTGTCAACAGAAATATAATTTTTCGTCTGTTTGTTTTTTGGCAACACGCAAATTTCCGTGTTATTCGTATTTTTTGTGCTCTGTTGTGCCTCTTGTCAGAAGGTATTCCAAACATAAGTCAAAAAACATGATCCGCTGGTTAATTTTTATGCCTTGCCGTCTCCTGCCTATGTGACCATAAATACTAATTTTTTTGCCTAATTATTTTGGCTCAGCGCCAGACTGAAATAAATCTGAACTACAAATCGGACAACCGATTCAATATGAGGAAGGCGAAGGTAGATTATCATCTATTTAAAACACAATCCACAATTCGAATCCAAATGCGAATGTTAATGAAAACGAACTAATAACAAATAACAAAACAAACAAAGGCATTGGAGAAATGTCAATCACCGCAGACGAACAACAAGTGGCTGCTGCTGGTCGATGTCTTTGCGAGATTTGGAAAATTTCACGTTCACGTTCAAATTAAAATCTTTGTTTATATTTACATATCTGTAAATAATCTGCAGATCATTTTATTTGTTTGCAGAAGGGGGGGATAGAGTCAACACACAAATTGACTCATGCTATGGAGCGGCCGGCCAACATGTTATTGGGGGGCTCTAAATTTAATTACAAATGTCAGCCACTGTGACATTTTGCATGTTTTCGCCAACACTTTTTTTTGATTTGATTTATCGGTGATTTTTGCGGTTTTACTTTGATTACTCATTCATTAAATTCCATATAATTTTGTGTTTTAATTCGTCGCCGATATTTTTAGAAGGTGCCACTACAATATTCCTTGGAAATTTATGAGGATTTTTATTAAGCTCTCAATGTTGACAGTTTTAATGCTTTTGCTTGGCCAATGTACACTTCCAGTGGGTGTAGGATGTTCTTCAATATTAGCATGGGTAACGTGGCGCCGCAACCCGTGAAACAATTTATTACTCAGTGATAGGAGTGTCAGTGCTATATTTATAAAAAATGTTTATAATAATAGTATTCTATATATATTAGTTCTGGCTACTGAAATTATTGGTGAATATGTTATCATGTAAATGATCAGTTAATCATCTAAGTGTAGGCTCAAGTAATGAGAATTTATGGAACTACTGTTAGAGGTACTATACTAAAAGTATAATTTGTGCAACTATGATATACTCAACTCAAGGACAGCATATGAGTTAATTTAAAGTGGACATTTTGAATGTAATTGGACATTTTTGCTTTAATTTAATTGTTAAATTATTATAAAATATGATATAAAGGGTGATTTTTTAAGAGTTTGAAAACTTTTTTAAAAAAAAAAACGCATAAAATTTGCAAAATCTCATCGGTTCTTTATTTGAAACGTTAGATTGGTCCATGACATTTACTTTTTGAAGATAATTTCATTTAAATGTTGACCGCGGCTGCGTCTTAGGTGGTCCATCCGCTTAGTCCAATTTTGGCATTTCCACGTTTTTGAGTAACAGAGACCCAATTCGTTCGTTTGTAAGACGATTCATGATGAAATGTCAAAGCATACTGAGCATCTTTCTCTTTGACACCATGTCTGAAATCCCACGTGATCTGTCAAATACTAATGCATGAAAATCCTAACCTCAAAAAAATCACTCTTTATAAGATATTTCTTTAACTTTTGACAATCATAGTAATTTGAAATAATAATAATTTAATAATTAATTAACATCAGATGGAGGCGCTAATTGTTTAATATTATTTATTTTGGAAATTATTAACACAATATCCCAGAAATGTCACATAATTATTCCTGGTAAAACAAATAGATATATGATTATATAAAAAAGAAATGTGCAATTAACTTTTGCTCACGATTCGCTTAGTTCGCGTCGAATTTAAAGTTCTGTAGTTGTATTCTTTCCTTATACCTACGATATCTTAGCAATGAATATTAGTTTTTCAAAATTTACTATCTGGTCGAATATAAAGTATACAAAACTGGGTTGCTTTCTTCTTGCGTTCTTACGGAACATTGGCTGAAGTTTCGAATATTAATTTAATTATAAAGTACTGATACTAATTTAGCATTTGGCCCTAAGAATTATAACCCTTATGCTTATGAGCACCATTGTTAGTCGTATTTCTTTAAAATCGTATATTTTATATATTTGTACACATATGAGTCAATTAAAATGTCCTTTTTTAAAAGGACTTTTTTGATGTTCTCGAAAAAAGCGCTAAATTGATCCATAAGGAGAGGAGCTAGATGGTTAAGATATTCCACAAAAGTGATCCTTATAAAATTCCACAATATAATTCTGACGATAAGAATTCTCTCAACACATTTTAGAACAACGCTCTACATTTTCTCACTTAGTATAATGCTTCCTTCATCCAAAAAAAGGAAAACTTTGACCCACTGTAAAAAGAATCTCAGACCACATCCACAGAATTAATTTAATTTAATATTTGTTTACAATAAGAAGCTCTATAATTACTGAAAAGAAGAAAACAATTGAACTGCATTGTCCTGAAAAATTAGCTACTACGGTGAAGTAACAAAACTATAAGTCAGTTTTTTTTTCATTTTTAGAAAAAACGGACAGCAGAGCGAATATCTTCGAACTTTTTTGATAAAACCTTTTTTAAATAATTTGGATTATTTTTAGTTTGTTTTACAATTTGCGATTTAATAACATGTCTCTTTATCATCATTGTAACTTAGCTACGCTTTGCACTCTTTAATTTAATAATATTTTCGTTTACTAATATAGGTCTATCTATCAAAAAAATACTGATTATTTTTTTAAATTTTCTGGATTTATTAAAGGTTGACTACCACAACTGGCTCGCCAGTGCCTCACCCACCAGCTCATTTTTTCAGTACAGCCCAAAATCCACACAAAACAGTCACTCGCTGTGGACACATTGGCTTCTCAAAAGTCAGGTGAACCCCAATTGCCCATAGCCACCGAGATGAAAATGAGCTTCATGAAGGCTGAACTGAACATTTGGAATTAAGTTTTTAATATTTCCAAATTTTGTTGGAGCGTATGAAGTCCCATTTTTCATCGAGTACCAAAAACTGTATTTGTTGTTCGAAGTACATAGTACATATTTAAAATTTTGAAAATTAAGAAACATTTCAAAACCTTTTTTTATTTAACCGTCATTCACATGATAAATATTTTAGAAAACATATTTTTAGAAATCACCCATACATCTTCAAAAAATAACGAAAATTGTTTATATGTTTTGCAAACAATCGAAAGCGAGAGGATTAATCCCAACAAGCAAAGCAATACGAAAATGATTCGAAATCGTATAGTCTGGAAGAAAAATAATATTGCGGCAACAATCATATTCCTATTTCGGAAGTTACCTCAATTGGAGGAGTTTTTGCGGCCAGGGCGATACGCCAAGGCACTACGAAAGCAATACATCCGGATGATAAATCGGCGATATTGCCAGATTATACATAAAACAACTAAGATTAGAAATTAAATGGATGGACGCCACTGCTGTTTCCGCCTTATGTTCTTTATTATTTCGGTCTTTCGTTTTGGTCATGTTTCTGGTTAACCAAATGGACGTTTTTGAACTTGGGTTTGGAAATGAACCAAAGCATATGACTGACAATAAAACAAATAAAATGCATATAATACAAGCTACATATATTATTCAAAATTCCGTTTAAATACCTTTAAATGCAGAAATGATATAATTTTGAGTCGACGGCTTCTCCTTGCTTCCCATCCAAGTAAAGTTGTTGACCAAGCGGTCAGTTAAAAGCTTTTTGAGAGCGTGTCTTATAAAAACTGCAATTCGTTCTGAAAACATTGCCTCTGTGAAATGTAGAAAATCTTAATGTCTGATAAAATTTTGTACCCAAAAGATGTGCTTCAATAATCAACTTACCAGTTGGCTTTTCATCACTTGCTACTGATTTCATTTAGAACTTCAACTAGTAGCTTCTCTTTTACATATAGCGTGCTAGTCCATTTTACAAAGCACCAACAAAATATGAAAAGAAACACGGATTTCTAATGAAACATAGATTTTCTTTTATTATTTCCGAAACATTCATACGAAAAGTGACAACAAAATCAATATCGCCAACATTTCTTCAAAACGATACAAGGGTGATAAGAAAAAAATTATTTTGATGAATTTCTTCAAAGTTATAAATGGAAGATATTGCCGCAATATCTTCTGGGTGATATATCATCCAAATGTTTGTAGGGATGTGGATATCTTCATAGGCCGAGCACTATGATGAGTTGGAAAAATTAGTCCGTCCGTCTAGTTGGTACATATTTCAAAAATTTTAAATATATTTCAATTGGAAACGAAAATTGTTGTGCTTAAAACCATATTTAAAGTTTAAAACGTTAGAATAAAGAGAAATTCAACTTTATACTTGATGAAGAATATTTTAATCCATTTAGAAAACTAATTTTCCGGGTGAACTTTGTTATTCAAAACCGCCACAAATATGATTTTTTAATCGCTCGCTATCACGATGTACACAGAGAAAAAATATTTGTTTAATTTTATACAATTTAACTTATAATGAACTATATATAAATGACACTAGCAACTAAGGCTATCGGCCTAGAGAAAAAATATTATATGATTGCCTGCAAATTACCAAACATTATTTTAAATTAGAATAGGCTTTAAAAGCCTATTTATAATACTGATTACATTTTTTCTGGATTCGACATTTTAGGATGGTAATGCCAACATCCTCCTCCAACCGTGTTGATGCTATTTCATCACTTTTTAACTGTTTTTTAAGGGGTTTCGATATAAAAATTATACATATTTGGAAACATCCAATGTTCTATAGTCCCATATAAATTTGTCACCATTGCCACATAATTTATTTTCGCTAAAACATTGATATTGAAATTTTGATAGGTACTTATATTAACTATTAATAACACTGCCACAGCAAGTCCGTTCCACTGTCTCTGCTAATAAATCTCATACGCACCATTGTCTGCCAAATATTTATTTCGTCCCCGTACCAATGTATTTATATACATATTTTATGTGCTTTCTAAGGCGAGCATTTTGCCAAAAGATATAAAAAAATCATAATTTAAATCAAACATTCAAGGCATTCCGACCATTCTTTGGGCGGCTTTCCGCACATAAATACAGGATTAAAATGTCAAAAGAATAACACGAAATTGATTTCAAACCAAAAATACATATTTACCCACAACAGAGAATCGAACGGTCGGTCCATTACTCCCATCTCCACTTAATTAAAATATGTGCAAACATTTCCAACACAATTTTTTGTGTGGATTGTTGAAAATAATGTAAACAATATTTTGTTTGTATTTACTACGCGGCCGCTTATGCTCCTTCCACTCCGGCCACATTCGGAGCACTAAGAATGTAATCAATCAATTTTGATGTGATTCTCATTGAAAATGATGCAATGATGCCTGTTTGTTTCCATAATGACTAGCACACCGCGCAAAAGGGGGAGGGGAGAAATCCCCAAATGAGTTGATGATATTGAACCGCAATTGGCCGTGTGATGGACAAGCTGATGATTATGATGAAATGATTTTGTGTTTTGATGTGTGATTTTTTTTGCTTTAATTTTATTTCTTTGTAATGATTTGTTGTTTTCTCTTTCAGATATTCCGACAATTGGAACGGCCAGCCGAAGTGGAACGCTTGCAGGACCTGAAGACGGTGGTAAAGACACAACGTGAGAAATTTATAAATGTGATAATAAATAATACAGATGTTAATAATTTGGATGAACTGTTAAAATTCGAATTAGCAAAATACGAAAAGGTAAGTTTAATTAGAGAAACATGGTGGTATTTATTTATCATAAAATATTTCCTATGTAAATTTTGACTTATGATAGTATTTAGGGGTGTGAAGAATTGTTCCAACATAATTGTGTAGCTATATATAACGACCATTTTTATATCCGTCTGAGCAGAGTGAGAGATTGAGTTAAAAAATGTTGTTCATACATCCATGATCCGGGTGATTGCTTATCTGCGCTATTAAGTCCAAAAGGATGATATCTACGTATCGAAAACTTTCCGAAAATTTGCATTTATTATTTATCACATTAAGAACTCGATCAATTTACTTAATTAACTCGGTCTAAATTCAAATATATTTGATTTTTTAAATTTTCCATTCCACTCCACTTGTTATTAAAGTTAAATTTTTATATATTCTAGCCAGTGGAATGAGCACTTTCATTTATTTATTAATATTTGAATAATTTTCTGGAACGGTGTTTTCACTTCGCGCACATATGACCAAAAACCAAGATTTTTTAAATTTCGGTTATTATATCTCAACAACGCGGATTCGAAATAGACTCCAAACACTTCTACCTAGCAATTACTTTGCACTGTGAAATATTTGGGTCCACTACAAAAAATGAATTAGTGATTTTTATACCCTCCACCTCCAGGTTCCGTTTGTAACACCTTGAAATATCGATCTGAGACCCTATAAAGTAAGACGATCTAGCCACGTCCGTCCGTCCGTCCGTCTATTGAAAGCACGCTAGCCTCTAAACGAAAGGAGCTAGAACGTTCAAGTTCTCCATAAATGCGTCTTATAGCCGTAGATCGGTTGGGATTGAAACGGAGCGAAATCTGCCCAAAGGGAAAAATTTTTCCCTCACAAGGACTAAAAATACCCATAATATTCCTTAATATTTTAGAGTATTTAAGCATGTTTTTTGAATATGTCTGTTTATATTTGCTTGATATTTGTTATGCGCATTCCCCTTCTAGCAAAAACGTGCACCATAAAGTGATTCTTATTTGTAGGGGGTAAAATGGGGCAAAAAAAAATAAAAATGGTACATATTAAACGACAACAGCTAGAAACACGAAATTCGGTGTGTACATTCCTCTAATTGAGTAGATACATAATATAAAAGTATTTTTTCCAAATTCGTACTTTTAAGGGGTAAATGGGAATAGAGGGATAATAATGGTACCAACCAAACGGTTGTACCTAGAATAATGAAATTCGGTGTATACATTCCTCTGATTACATAGACAAGTAAAATACACGGACTTTTCGAAATTCGTACTTTTTGGGGTCAAAATAGAAAAAGGGGATAATAGTACCAACCAAATGACCGCAGCTAGAGTCATGAAATTCGAAGTATATATTACTTTGACTGAAACATGAAACATTTTTTTCCAAATTCGTACTTTCAAGGGATACAATGGGTACGGAGGGATAAAAATGGTACCAACCAAACGGCTGCACCTGGAATAATGAAATTCGGTGTATACTGATAGCGTAGACACTTAAAATAAACAGATTTTTCGAAATTCGTACTTTTTGGGGTTAAAAAGAAAAAAGGGGATACAAATAGTACCAACCAAATGATCGCAGCTAGAGTCATGTAATTCGGAGTATACATTCCTCTGACTGCGTAGACACGGAAAATAAACGGATTTTTCGAAATTTGTACTTTCAAAGGATAAAATGGTACAGAGGGATAAAAATAGTACCAACTAAACGACTACACCTAGAATGATGAAATTCTAATTGCGTAGAAACGTCAAGGGGGTAAAAATGGTGCCAACCAAATGGCCGCAGCTGGAATCATGGAATTCGGTGTATACATTCCTCTGACTACAGTTGACGCAAAATAAAAAGTTTTTTTCCAAATTCGTACCTTTTCTTTTACGGCAAAAATTGGTTGAGTCATGAAGTTAGGATATTTTCCACTATGTACGTGAGATAATGGTTTTTCAAAATTTGTACTTTTGGAATTAAAATAGAATGGAAATACAACCAACTATAGCACCCACTATCTACCAATATTTATGGTATTTAAGCTTTTTGAAAATATAAATATAAGAATATGTATTTTTTGATTTGAAATAAATAACGGTTTGAAATAATTAAAATTTTATTTTTACTTATAAAATTATTTTTTCAATATTTGTATTTGTTTTGGTTTGGCTATATTAAAAAATTTATATTTTCCTGTAATATTACTGCACTTCTACGAAAACCTACAATGCAATCCATGGTGAAGGGTATACAACGTTCGGCCCGGCCGAACTTAACGCCGTTTTTACTAGTTTTAAATATTTTTTAGAGTTTAATTATATATTACTATTAAATCCCAATATTACTTTTCTTTCTACATTTATTTTTCCAAAATCGCAAACGTGAATACCTAAAAACTACAACTTTGCCTTGATTAAATAGATAATCATTTTGAAAAACCAATTTTAGTTTCTGAACCTATCAATTTTTTGATTTGTAAAGAATAAAATCTCATACGCAGCTAAAATACATACGAAAATTAAAGATTGTTTTTCAGGATATTCAAGGATTACAATTATTTTTAATTTTTGGAGTCCTTGAAATCTTTTCATACAGACTCGTTAAATTCTTATAATACGATTCAAAGTTATGGTATCGTTAAGGTAGTCATGTCTTTACAAAAACGTCCAAGAACACCAACTTTGGTCCACTGTAAAACCTAACCAAGTACTAATTTAAGCTAAGGTAAACGCTATATTACCCGCAGCCACTATTAAATTCGAAGATGATAAATATCCAAATCTACGATTTTTTGGTCGTTTTCCGACGCAATTACACGTTATATACCATTTTATGACCGTTCCGACATATTAATTCTTTTTAATTCTGGTCACGATTTTTAAAACTGATTACATCAATATTTTTTTGTTCTCAAAAAGCACATAAATCCCTCTAAACATTTTTTCTACAATCTCTGAAAATTGTATGACTGGAAATTCACTTCCCCCAATTTGAGGGGAACTTTTTTGAAGTCAGTTCTTTAAAGGATTTTCCATTTCCAAATTCGATTTTCCTAGTGCCGAATATATTTTTATACACTCCACGACAGTATTATGTCTTTGCGCATTTGTTTGTAACACCCAAAAGGAAGGGAGATAGACCCATTGTTAATTATACCGATCGACTTAGAATCACTTTTTGAATCGATTTAACAATGTCCGTCTGTCCATCTATTTTTGTAATCACGATACAGAACCAAATGAAACTTTGCACAACGAAGTTTTTCGAGATAAGAACGAACGCTATTTAATTTGAAGAAAATCGGTTCAGATTTAGATATAGCCCCCAAACGAATTTCACTCGCGATTTGACTCTTTTCACTCTATATACCACATATGACAACAGATTTTATTCAAAATTGGCAAAAAATCTTATAATAATCTTATATTTAAACTAGAAACACCTGCGAAAAAATGTGTTAGATCGGTTCAGATTTATATATAGCTCCCATACAAATTTCGCACCCGATTTGATTTTTTCCGCTCTAGAAACCACAATTTGTATCAGATTATCTTCAGATTTGGCAAAACATTTAAACTAGGAACACCAAACGTGAAAATGGGTCAGATCGGTTCAGATTTATATAGCTCACATAAAAATTTCGCTCCCGGGTTGACCTTTTCTGCTCTAGAAACCACATATTTTAAAAGATCCTCCGAAATATCTTATATTTGTCCTATAAACAGCCATGGTGCAAATGGGTTAAACTAGGAACACCTATGGTGAAAATATGTCAGATCGGTTCAGATTTACATAAAGCTCCCATACAAATTTCGCTCCTGGATAGACTTTTTCCGCCCCAGAAACCACGAATTTTCACCGAATTGAATTGTATTCGGATAGAAAGTGGAGTGTATCATATAGTCGGCTCCGCCCGACTTTAGCCTATCCTTACTTGTTTTAAATGTAAAAAAAATCAACCCTAATATTACACTTGTATATATACATTATGAGGACAATTATAATATTTCTTTCTGTAAATGTTCACGAGAATGGTAATTAGCTCATGTTACTGCTTCAACTAGATGTGATGACGGAAAGAGATATATTGACGAGATTTCACATGCTTATAGCAGAGTTATTTTCCAAATGACTTGCAAAATCCGGTACCTGTTTTTGGTATTAGGGCCACTGAGATCACTGTCAATTTTTGAAATTATTACCAAAACCACAATTAAGTACCAATTGCAAAAATATTTGACACAGTTGTAGTGGTATTACTTTTTTAAAACAATTCAAGAATTTGTAATCGAAACTTTCCGCAATTCCTAAATTGGGGAAAATAAATCCCAGAAATGCGATTTTTTAGAAAAATGACCGCCACTCCTTAACTTCGATCGCAGATCTGTACAAAAACATGCTTATACGGAGTATTTTATTTAACGAGCGCTTGGGTTTTGCAAAAATTCCGCTAGTCAAAAAATAAAAAGAAAAACGTCCACAATGACAAATTAATATCTCAAATTAATAGTATGATATTTCACTAACAGAGGGAAAGCAATTGAAAAAACCCCACTTAAAGAGATCCATACTGAAAGCGAAATCCCACTCAAAGAGGCAAATGGGTAAAATATCCCACTTATAAGGTAAATTCCGAAAAATTCAATTCCACGTAAAGAGGTTAAAATTCCCGTTTAAAGATTTTTTTCGTGTGAAGCACGCAGGACCCGCTAATAGAGGGTTCCCACTTATCCAGATTCAACTGTACTAGCGGCAATGTCCATGGAATTCAATTATTACTTTTGTAAGATATGCAGATAAATTATTTTCCATGAAATTCTAGTGAACCGGTTGAGCGAATTATTATTGTTATCCGTTTGCGCTTATTTACATGAAGTTCGCTTTCCAGGTATTAATGAAATTTGATGCATATAACTTTTTTGTACTCTAACTATTTAGATACAAATCTATTATAATAGTGAAGCTGAAAATACACTTTTTATAAAAAAAGTTATACCATTTTAGAAAGGACAGAAGAAGAGCTTATATATAAGAGTCAAATAATAGTGAATCAAATCACTTATTATGTTCCATTGTCCACGAAAAAGTAAAAATTGCATAAACTTTTTATCTTTTTGAGAAAAATAAATTCATAATTAACATACAAAACACCGAAAATCAGACTTTTTCAATATTTCACCTAAAACAAGTAATTGTCATCATTGGAAAATGAGCTTCGTGATGGCTGAACTGAAGGCCGATCTCTTCCCACGTAAATTTCTTACAGTTTGTGTTAAAGACTCGCTACTTTGGAAGTAAGTTTTCAATATTTCCCAATTTTGTTCCATTTTGCAAATGTCAAACATAAACCTGAAAATAACAAGAAAGGAAAGTCTAAAGTCGTGCGGGGCCGACTATATGATACACTCCACTTTCTATCGGAATGCAATTCAATTAAGTATAAAAGCGAAAACGGGAAAATTTTTTGAATGTTTCCTAAACACAGGCTAATATGACCTGGTCCAATTTGTCAAATCGAGAATAATATTTATGTCGGGGCTATATCCAAACATGGTATGAAGTGACTAACTTTCACAATAAGTTATTCTAGTTGAAGTAAAGGGTGATTTTTTAAGAGCTTGATAACTTTTTTTAAAAAAAAAAACGCATAAAATTTGCAAAATCTCATCGGTTCTTTATTTGAAACGTTAGATTGGTCCATGACATTTACTTTTTGAAGATAATTTCATTTAAATGTTGACCGCGGCTGCGTCTTAGGTGGTCCATCCGCTTAGTCCAATTTTGGCATTTCCACGTTTTTGAGTAACAGAGACCCAATTGGTGCGAACGGCGACGAATCGAAAATTGGTGGTCATCATTAACACTGGCCGATACAGCTGCGATATTTTCTTCAGTTCGCACTCTACGTAAGCGTGTTGGTGGTTTAATGTCCAACAATGTAAATTTGGTGCGAAATTTAGTCACAATAGCCCGAATAGCCGCTTCAGTGGGTCGATTAAACTGACCATAAAATGGAAGCGCGCAATGAACTTTCTTAACAGAGCACGCATTTTGATAATAAAATTCAATAATTTGCAAGCGTTGTTCGTTTGTAAGACGATTCATGATGAAATGTCAAAGCATACTGAGCATCTTTCTCTTTGACACCATGTCTGAAATCCCACGTGATCTGTCAAATACTAATGCATGAAAATCCTAACCTCAAAAAAATCACTCTTTATAACGTGTTAAGCTCAATTTTAAGAAATTCTCTGAAAATACGCGGTTTCTGGGGGAACGACATTTTTATGAGAGCTATATGTAAATCTGAGCCGATGTGACCCATTTTCACCATAGGTGTGTTAAAATATGTGGATTCTGGAGCGGAAAAATTCAAGTTGGGAGCGAAATTTGTATGGGAGCTATATATAAATCTGAACCGATCTAACACATTTTTACCACAGGTGTTTCCAGTAGAAATTTTGAAGAAAATCTGTTAAAATATGTGGATTCTGGAGCGGAAAAATTAAAATTGGGAGCTATATACAAATCTGAACCGATCTGACCCATTTTTACCACAGGTGTTTCTAGTTCAACTATAAGATGTTTTGCCAATTTTGAAGAAAATCTGTTAAAATATGTGGATTCTAGAGCGAAAAGAGTCAAATCGGGAGTGAAATTCGTATGGGGGCTATATCTAAATCTGAACCGATTTTCTTCAAATTAAATAGCGTTCGTCCTTGTCCCGAAAAACTTCGTTGTGCAAAGTTTCGTTTGGTTCTGTCTACAATTCCGACCTGTATTTTGATTACAACAATAGATGGGCAGATAGACAGACGGACATTGCTAAATCAACTCAGAAAGTGATTCTAAGCCGATCGGTATAATTAACAGTGGGTCTCCCTTCCTTTTGGGTGTTACAAACAAATTCACAAAGACATAATACTCTCGTGAAGTGTATAAATATAAATGAATGATATTCTACATTACAAAGTCAAAGTAATCGGTGGTTCAAATTTAAAATTTTAAATGGCCCAACCTATATTTATGTTTTACCTTTTACATTTATTAATAGTTCAAAAAAAGCGATTTCTATGACCTTCACACTATTTCCGATGTTCTAGTTCTTATGTGGCCATGAAAATATATTATTATTATTTTTATGCTGTCATTTAATTAACTTTTTAAATTCATTTATTCGAATTTAATTTTGTTTTCATAAATTATTAAGCCGGCAAAACAACAAACTGGAGAAGAAAAACGAAGATCAGTGATGCCAAGTTTGCAAAGACAAAAAGCACCAGCAACTTTTCTAAGTTTTTAACTGTACGACCTAATCAAAATGCGCTGCGTGTGGCGCGACACATCGCTGTGAACCATGCAACATGTCTGTTATTTCGCATGTCTTTTGAATGCACTGTGATCAAATTTGTACGGGATCTAAGCTCGATTTTGCATGCTGTCTGAAAAAGATCCTAATGCTACGTTCGCATATATTACCAAAATCAAAATTTACCGGATTTTGTGATTTTTGTGACAGATGAAATCCGAAAAAGTATATATGAGTCATTCCATGTCAAGCGGTACTATTTTTGACCTCGATAACAGCGATTGTTTTGAAAGTTTGTATATCTTTGTATTCTTCTCATAAAAATGTTGTTTAAGCTCAAATAAAAATCTCATTCTTACACCTTACTATTATTTTTTTATTAGTCTACCCAATTTAGGGTGAAAATAACATAATTCAAAATTAAAAAACTATATAAATAATAAAAAAAAATCTATATAAATAATACAATATTTTTTTAATGAAAAAAATTATGTGCGTTGGCCGGGAATCGAACCCGGATCAACTGCTTGGAAGGCAACTATGCTGACCATTACACCACCAACGCGCTGGTATTCTCACAGCCAAACGAAGCTTTTCATCTGCACACAAGCACATTCACCACAAAGAAAAGCTCTCCTACGTCTATATTTAGTTATACAAAGCACACAGCGTGGCAACTACCAAAGCAAACAAACACAGTGGGGTGAGTTGTTTGACTACTTGGTAGGTCGCTTGTTTGTGTGTGATGTGAGATAACCTCCAAAAAGCTTTACCCACACAAAGCGCGCGTAAATTTCATACATCTGTTATGTGCTGCTGCCACTGCTACTGTGTTGTATTTGCACGAGGGCCTATTCTGCTGCGTTCAGCTGCTGCTTATGGTGTTGCGCCTCATTTGCGTATTAACCGCGCGCGACAAAAGTAAATTTTCATTTTTCACTTAATAAAAATCGGCCAGATGTTGTTGTTTGTGTTGTTATTTAATCGCAGCACAATGGGACAGATCAATGTCCCATCCAAAGTGTGCTTCGGGAAAGATTTAAATTCAATATGTTAATTATTAGAATTTAAAGTAAATATTTCAGATATTAACAATCAATGTCTGATAAAAATATAGTATTTTAATGTTTTTTCTTTTTTAGTTTCGAAAACTTTTTGATGATTTCGGATAACATTTAGGGATTCTACAAAATAATACAAATTAATCAAAAATCAATCAAAGAATCGGAAAAAATCGGAGCAGATTTTGCTTTTTTCTCATAGATTAATCTAAATTATTATGAAAAAATCACCGATGCTATGATGATTTTTATTGACCAACAAAAATTGGAATTTTTTCAAGTATTTTTTTTTTTAATTTTATTTGTACATATATTGTTACATTCATATATAATTTGGCCCCAGCGCCATAAAGGCATAATTGAGGCAGGCTGGCAGTATTTAATACAAAAAAAATTGTTCAATATCAATTCAAAATAAAGATATTAAAGTATTTATAAAAATTATGGTAGAAGTGTTTCAAACTTATCATATACGTATTTTTTGCAGGAGAACTTAAAATTTGATATTCGAACAATGTTTCTTAATTCAAACGGCAATTCATTGTACTTATTTTCCCCAATATAATAATTCGCTGCTTTGTTTTTTCTAATCTACATCTAGGAATTCTTAAACTGGTCTGATTCCTAGTAGCAAAATTCGACTGGTTTTGTATAATTGATATGGTATGGTGACCGATGTTATGAATACACTTATAAACAAATAATAGTACTTGGTATTCATGCAGTCCATAAATTGGCTGTACAGCTTTACTCTGATCCATATAAATACAATGAAATTGTTGAATGAGTTACTGACAAATTATATACAACTTTCAAGGCCTTGTTTTGCATACATTGCAAGGATCTGAAAGAAGTATTATTCTTGTTGTAAGCATAGGCACTTGCCAAGTAACTTAAATGAGACTGTATTAAAGCTTGAAATATCATCAACTTGGAATTGAGACTATGTTTGTTCCTCAACTTATTCAAAATACATACAGCAGGAGCAATTTTCTTCTTTTAATCATCAATATGCATGTTCCAAGATAAATAACTCTGCAATGTTACTCCCAGGTACTGCATAGCATGTGCCTCATACAAAAGTCTTCCATCAACATAAACATTAAAATTATTGGCAGAATGTGGTCTGAATCTAATAAGTTTGGTCTTCCCGGGATTGATCAGTAACCGATTCAACGGTGCATATTCAAGTACCAAAGCTGCATCCCTCTCAACTCTAGTTTTCAGTTCCAAATCATATTTGTAATGGTAAAATAGGCAAACATCATCAGCAAACATAATAAGATGACCATCTAGTTCCAAATTCCTCAGATCATTAAGATACATCGAAAACAATAATGTGCCTAACCCGCTTCCCTGTGGTACTCCATAATCCACTATACCCATACAACTTTTCGAATCTTTAATATGAACACATTGCTTCCTGTTAGAAAAATAATTTCCAAACAAACATAACTCCTTTCCCTGAATACCGTAATACTTCAACTTCTGCAGCAATATTTTATGATCAACCAGATCAAAAGCTTTAGTGAAATCAAAAAATATTCCGCAAACTCCATTAAAACCCTCATCTAGTCCATTGCAAACAAACTTCACAACATTCAATATAGCGTCCTGAGTACCACAACCTCTTCTGAAGCCAAATTGATAATCATACAGTAGCCGATTCTCCTCCATATAGAACAATAATCTATCATAAAGCAGCTTTTCAAAAATCTTATCTATGGTAGACAACACTGCTATCGGCCGGTATTTATCCAACGTCGTTACATTGACTCCCTTTGGTATTGGAACTACTCTGTGAACCTTCAATATATCCGGAAACACTAATGTATTAATAATCTTGTTAAATATATCTACCAAAATTGGTGCAATAACATCACCATATTCCCTTGTAAATTTAGCAGAAATATTATCAAAGCCTGGACTTTTATTCACCTTAATATTTGATAGCACTTGGATTATATCTTCAATATTAATATTATCAAGTGAGAAGCAGTGACTCGTTTGAACAAGAGTATGTAGATCATTGAAAGTGTCACCAGGATATGATTCAATTTGCTGCTTAAGATCTCTGACAGAAGAAAGAAAATAGTTATGTTTGAGTTTTAATATATAAAAATATTAAAAGAAATATTTTAAGATTTAGAAAAAAATCAATATTCGTACGACTCCTCAGCTATTGAGATTAAATATATTTTTGAACAATATATTCTTTTAAACGAACGAAACTACAAAATCAATTTATTTTACGGAGGAGATTTTTTATAGATTAAAATCCAAATTAAATTATTAGGAAAAAAATCACCGAATTTTGTATGACGTCTCTTATTGGCCATAAAACATTGGCAATTTTTTAAATATTCATCTTTGAATTTTAAATATATAATAATTAATTAAGATTAATATTTCTAAGATCAAAAAAAAATCGTACGACTCCCCAGCAATTCAGAAAATATAAGAATATTCAATTCCGTCTACAAATGTATTTATGAACAATATATTCTTTCAAATACTCACAAAACTACAAAATCAATGTATTTGCATACAAGTCACCCACTCTCTGGAGCCCAAAAATCTATTTGTATGAAAAATTGTTCATATTTCAATAGATTGGTTATCAATAATTGTAAGCAAAAATTTGTTTATATTGTTATATATTATACAATTAATTTAATACATATCCCATTGTGCGTCCATCCTCATGCTCTGCTAATGTTTTGATGTTGTTACATTCAATAAACTTTAAAGTTTATGATTTTTATGATAATGACCCTAAAAATGTGACTCCTATGGTCTGATGTTGGCTGTACATGGTGTTCCTTTCGTTTCCTCTCTCCTCCCCCATTAATTGCATAGTTTGTCATTAAAAAGTTAATAACAGTTTTTTTTTTTCTTTCCGGCCTGGATAAAACAAAATAATTTATTGTATTGTCTTCTGATGCACATGATTAGAGGCGATGCCTGTGCCACGTTCACAATTGTTTCACAACTCATTGCTGAACGAGACAGCCCCATTAAATTTGTCGCCCAATTAAATGCTTTAAGGATAGCCGAGAAGGGTGTTGTTGCTAAATACACTTGATTGACTTTTATGGCTCAGCATTAAGGAGATTAGAAATGAATAAATATGGCAGAACTAAGTTATAATTGCAATAATAGAAAATTAAAAGAAAATATTTATGTGTCTGCCATTCACCACAGGGCGGGTGTTTGTCATGCCATTGTTGTTGTGATTGTGAAGGAGAAAAATCGTAGTTCAAAGAAAAGATTTTTGTTTTATTTTGATTTAAGATTTGAAAAATTTTCGAAGAATGATTGACTGTTACAACGGAATTTAATTTAGACTACGTTTCGATAATGCCATGACATTATTAAATTGACCGATAATATAATTTCTGTCGTGGAGGAAACAAATTTCATAGAATAAAGCTACAGGGTTTTCCAGCAGGAGGTTTTGAAGTTTTTATTCTTTGACATTTGACAAGTAGAAACTACGCCATTACTAACAAGTAAGGAAAGGCTAAAGTCGGGCGGGCCGACTATATAATACCCTACACCACTCCCTGCGTATGTACCTCGCTTTGATTACTAAACCCAGTTATATTATGGGAGCAATTTTATGTAGTTCATATAAATTATACAGTTACTATAAATTCATCTTTAGTCATATTTAACGAATATGGTTAACAATATGGTAATTGATCCAATTATCCGACAGACAAATACAAATTATACAGTAGTAATAGGATGACTCGGACCGACATTTCAAAAGGGGGCCTAAAACAACATTTTGGGGCTGGTCCAAAACATGGGCCTATATATTTCTCATTCACGGTAGGTATTCATAGTTGAAAAATATCATGGTCTGAAAAATTTGATGAAGATACGATGTAAGATGTAGTTTCTAGAGCTGTAATAGATCAGAATGGGGCCCCATTTGGGTTATACCAAAGTATGGACATATGGGCATCTCCCAAACAAGTAAGGAAAGGCTAAAGACGGACGGACTTTCTATCTCATTACAATTCAATTCGGTAAAAAAGTGAAATTGGGAAGGATTTTTGCATCCTGTAAATGTATGTGTTTGACAAAAAATTTTAAATCGGAAAGGACATTTGTATGGAATTATATTGAAACCAGGAACGATGTGACCCGCTTTCACCATGTATGTTTATTGGTGAAATATAATATGTAAAATTTGGCCAAAATTGGATAAACATTCGGGAGCAACATTTGTATGAGGGCTATATCTAAATCTGAACCGATCTTATCCACTTTCACCATTGGTTGTTTAGTTGGATTATTAGAGCGGAAAAAGTCAAATGGGGAGCGACATTTGTATGGGGGCTATATCTAAATCTGAACCGATCATACCCACTTTCAGCATAGGTGTTTCTAGTTGGATTATAAGATGTTGTACCAAATTTAAAGAAAATCGGGTACAATATGTGGTTTCTAAAGCGGAAAAGGTGAAATCGGGAGCGACATTTGTATTGGGTCTATATCTAATTCTGAACCGATCTTACCCAATTTTTGCAGACGATAGTTCGATTATAAAATGTTGTGCCAAATTTAAAGAAAATTGGGTACAATATGTGGTTTCTAAAGCGGAAAAAGTGAAATAGGGAGCGACATTTGTATGGGGGCTATATCTAAATCTGAACCGATCTTACCCAATTTCTGCATAGGTGTTTCTAGTTGGATTATAAGATGTTGTACCAAATTTAAAGAAAATCGGGTAAAATATTTGGTTTCTAAAGCGGAAAAAGTCAAATCGGAAGCGACATTTGTATGGAGGCTATATCTAAATCTGAACCGATCTTACCCAAATTCCGCATAGATGTTTCTGGTTGGATTATAAGATGTTGTGCCAAATTTGAAGAAAATCGGGTACTATATGTGCTTTATAGGGCGGAAAAAGTCAAATCAGGAGCGGCATTTGTATGGTCCTTGGCCAGAAAAAATAACTTCCGCCAAGTTTCATGACAATCGGACAACAATTGCGACCTGTAGAGAGCGAACAAGCTTAGATGGACAGCAGACGGACGGACGGACAGACAGACAGACATCGTTAAATCGACTCAGCTGGTGATTCTAAGCCGATCGGTATACTTAAAGGTGGGTCTAGCTCGATTATTTCTTGGTGCTACAAACATTTGGCGTGAAACTAACTTATAATACCCTAGTCCACGAAGTGGTGTAGGGTATAATAAATGAGTGGCTCTCAAATAAAGTTCCAGAATCGTATAATACCAGAGAAGATAGTAGGTTAACCAGGCCAGGGTGATGAGGAGGAATTAAAATGTGTGAAGCACGTATTATGTCATTGCCCAAGCATACATATGTTCATTTTAAAACAGTTCAAGATATTTAATATAAAAGTGCGGAAATTCCTAAAACTGGGGAAATTAATTCCTCAAAAATATATTTTTTATAAAAACTAACCAATCATCAATTTTATATTTAAAATTTAACGAAAAAAAATATCAACTAGTGAATAAGTGACTTAAGACCCTACGTATATTGGACCCTGTCCGTCTGTCTGGTTGGCTGGTGTACAGATAAGTTTCGAAATGAGTTATGGAATGAGTTAAGGAATGCACATGATAATATTTTGTCTAACTTAGTTTAAGTTCTAAAATGGGCGTACCTCCCACAGAAATGGCACATATTCCTTTGTTAAATTAAAACCAATGATATCCGGAATAAGCTATATTTTGGTATTTATACACTACGTCACTTCGTGTAATAGGGTATTATAAGTAAGTTTTCCGCCAATTATTTGTAACACCAAGAAATAATCGAGCTAGACCCACCTTTAAGTATACCGATAGGCTTAGAATCACCAGCTGAATCGATTTAACGATGTAAACTTGTTCGCACTCTACAGGTCACAATTGTAGAACGATTGTAATGAAAGTCACTTTTTAGACCAACGACGAACGACTGCTCTAGAATAGACAATTTAAATTGGATCTTGATCAAATTTCCCACACCATGTTATATTTAAACTAGAAACACCTACTATGAAAGTGATATATATGGGTCCATGCTTTGGTATAGCCCCCCGTACAACTGGGCCCCCAGTTTACACTATGATCACTCTAAAACGCACATCTTACATGGGATCTTGATAAAATTTTGCAGATCATGTTATAATTCAACTAAGAATTCCTAATGTGAAAGTGACCACTTTTTAATATAGCGCCCTTACACATGGGCCCCATTTTTATATTTACCACTCTAGAACCCATAGTTTACATCGGATGTTTATCAAATTTTGCAGATCATGTTATATTTCAGTTATAAACAGCTATTACGAAAGTCAAATGTATGGGTCCATATTTTGGTATAACCTTCATACAAATGGACCCCCATTTACTCTATTACCGCTCTAGAACCTACATCTCACATCGGATCTTGATCAATTTTTGCAGATCATGATATATTTCAACTAGCAATTCCTACCGAGAACTATAAAGGCTCATGTTTTTGGTACATGCCCCAAGTGTCCGATTTATCCTATTGCCGATGTAAAATCTGCATTTGTCATCGGATCTTGATACATTTTTCAAATACAACTGTCCCATCTATTTTCATTAAAACCTTCATATTACCATGGACCGAGTAAGTGCACCATTACACAAATATATTATCACAGCTCATGTGCACGTTCCGATTTGTTGATCTGGCACTCTGGATTCAACTTATTACAGCCACTATTGATATTCTTCACTAGGCGCAGCTACAATTAGAAGGGATCACGCCGATTTTGTTTGTGTCCATCGCATGTATGGGTAACACAATACAAAAGATTTTCATCAATTTTACCATATTCGTTAAATTTGACTAAAGACTGTATAATTTATATAAACTATATAAAATCGACCCATAAATAACCTGGGGTTAGTAATCAAATGATGTATTTTGGAGTTCTAGAACAAGTAAAAACGGCGTTAATATTATAGGAAAATATATTTTTTTAATATAGCCAAACCAAAACAAATACAATAATATTGACAAAATAATTTTATAAATAAATATAATATTATTAGTACTTCAAACCACGTTTACAAGGCAAGGCTACCAATACGTTTACACTATATATATCGAAATAATACTTCAAGTCAATTCAAAAAAATAAATATTCTTAAATATATTTATATTTTCAAAAAAGCTTAAATACCACAAATATTGGTAGATAGTGGGTGCTACAGTTGGTTGTATTTCCATTCTATTTTTATTACAAAATAAACAGGGTCTGAGATATAAGCGATGAAGAATTCCATAATGCTAATTTAAGTAAAATCAGAAAAATTTTGAAGAAAAATGACTTTCCAAGAAAAACTATAGAGAACTTAATAAGACGTAGGAATAAAAGGGTAACAATAGGCGAGATTAACAGGACACAGAAAATATACAAATCTATGACATACAATCCTGGTTTCTCAGAAAGACTTAAACAATCAAATTTGTATGACAAAGATAAATATAACTTAGCATTTAAGACTGACAATACTGTCAACCACTTATTTAGTAGGACGAAGACAAAATTAGAAAATGGGGAAAAATCTAATGTGGTCTACAAAATCAAATGTAATGTATGCCTGAAGGTATATGTTGGTACTACTAAGACAAAATTAAAGACTAGAATATCATCTCACAAATCTGACCATAAAGCTATTAACAGACCATTAGAGCAGAAGACAGCTCTTGCAGCGCACTGTACCATCACAGGCCATACACCAAATTTTGACAATGTAGAGATACTGACAGAGGAGAGAAATTATAATAGAAGATACACTCTTGAGATGTTACATATTATTGACGTTCCTACCAACAAAAGACTTAACTACAAAACTGACACAGATAAATGCGCCAAAATCTATCGTTACACAGTAGACAAATACAGACGATCAAAACTGTCATCAGTAGACGAAATCACGCAAAACCGCTCGGACTGCAGATAATTATATATATATATATAAAAATTTAATTATCCATAAATTTGTTTAACTTTTTGAGAAAATTTGTAATGTAAATGTGTAATTCTTATTTGTGTATAGACAACCCTGAAGATGATTGAAGATTTCAATCGAAATATTGGGATTAAATAAATTATCAAAAACAACAACACCTGTTTTTCAAATAAAGCCTACAGCTGAACAAAACAAAAAGAAAAGTAGAAATTTTGAAAATACATTATCTCACGTACATAGTGCAAAGTAACCTAACTTCATGATTTAACCAGTTTTTGCCGTAAAAGTAAAAAGTACGAATTTGGAAAAATAGTTTTATATTGCGTGTCTATGCAGTCAGAGGAATGTATACACCAAATTCCATGACTCTAGCTGCGGCCATTTGGTTGGTACCATTTTTATCCCCTTTTTCCAATTTTACCCCCTTATGAGTACGACTTTATGTCTTTATTTTACGTCTCTACGCAATTGAAGGAATGTACACACCGAATTTCATCATTCTAGCTGTAGCCATTTATTTGGTACTATTTTTATCCCTCTGTACCCAGTATATCCCTTGAAAGTACGAATTAAAAAAAAAAACTTTTATTTTTCGTGTCTACGCAGTCATAGGAATGTATACTCCGAATTTCACGACTCTGCTGTCATTTGGTTGGTACTATTTTTATTCCCTTTTTCCATTTTAACCCCAAAAAGTACGAATTTCCAAAAATCCGCTTATTTTACGTGTCTACGCAATCAGATGGATGTATGCACCGAATTTCATTATTCTAGATGAGGCTGTTTGGTTGGTACCATTTTTGTCCCTCTATTCCTATTTTATCCCTTAATAGTACGAATTTGGAAAAAATACTTTTACATTATGTATCTACTCAATTAGAGGAATGAACATACCAAATTTCGTGTTTCTAGCTGTTGTCGTTTGGAAGGTACAATTTTTATCCCGATTTTACCCCATTTCGTTCCCTACGAATAAGAATCACTTTATGGTGCACCTTTTTGTTATAGGGGGAATGTGCATACCCAATATCAAGTAAGATATATTGAAAAAGCACTCATAAATACTCTAAAATATTAAGGGTTATTATGGGTATTTTAAGTCGTTGTGAGGGAAAATATTTTCCCTTTGGGCCGATTTCGCCCAGTTTCAATCCAAACCGATCTACGACTATAAGGCACATTTATGGAAAATTTGGACGTCTTAGCTCATTTCGTTTGGATGCTAGCGTGCTTTCAACAGACGGACGGACATGGCTAGATCTTAGGTCTTAGAATTTTATGACGATCAAGAATATATATACTTTATATGGTCTCAGGTCGATATTTCAAGGTGTTACAAACGGAACGACAAAGTTAGTATACCCCCATCCTGGAGGTGGAGGGTATAAAAACTTCATTTAACAACTGAAAAATATAGGGCATGATTTCTAGAAATTCTCTTAATTCACAAGAAGTGTCACAATTTTATACCTATCCATAAATTTTTTTCAAATGACCCATTTTTTCGAAATCTATTAAGAAATAAAACAAAATATATATTTTTAATATGGTCCCAAAGGGCTGGCAAAGGAAATAAGTTACGTATGGCGAAATAATTTAATCAAAAACTTAATTTAAAAACAGAAAATATGGAACATGATTTTTATAAAATCTCTTGGATCACAAGAACTGCCATAGATAATTTTCAAATAGCCATTGTTTGTATGAAAAATACATATTCTGTGTTTTCTTAAAAATTCACCCGTTATTTTCGCCATAGCAAAGAAAGAGTTCTTAAGAATCTAAAATTGTATTTGAGTATCTAATGAAACCATCTCAGAATTTCAATAAGAAAAATTCTTTACGAACAGATCAAATTTTATTTTACCCACACAACATCTTTAGATTTTTCTATATCCATATGAACTGGATTCAGAGGAATTTGTCATAAAAAAAGATTTCAGCAAAAACTTAGAAATTTGTATGTTTAATTGATTTTGAATTATCACCCAATTCTTTAGTAATGAAAAAGATGAGATGACAACATCACATTCACCAATTTGCTAATTAAATTATATTAACTCCTTTCCATCGTTATCCGTTTTTTCAGGCAGTCCAGGAGGCCGCCGAGGGTGGTCTACTGATCGAGGCCGAACAAGACTTTCCAGAGCCCTACGAGCGATGGAGCATAATGCAGGCGGTATTCTTTTCATCGACCGTGCTCACAACCATCGGTTATGGCAATATTGTACCCGTGACAATCGGGGGCAGAGCATTCTGTATATGCTTCGCATTAATAGGCATTCCTTTTACGCTGACGGTGATAGCGGATTGGGGACGTTTATTTGCGACAGCAGTATCGGTGCTGGGCAGGCATATGCCTAGTAAGTATACCTAGTGAATGAATGAGATAATAAACGACATTACATACTTACATCTACATCTTCCTTTGCAGAAACACCAAAAGTTACCAACTTCATTGGTAAGACATGGTTCTATGCTCTGTCGGCAGTTTTGTTCCTGTGCGTCTACTTGGCCATTGGAGCGGGTTTGCTGCTGCTGTGGGAAGACGATTGGACATTTTTTGATGGTTTCTATTTCTGCTTCATCACAATGACCACAATTGGTTTTGGTGATTTAGTGCCAAGTAAGAGAAGATATTTTAGAATTGTTTCAAACATTTTCAATATTTTTCTTTACTCTCTTTTCCTGCCAATTTTAGAGAAACCCAATTATATGCTGCTGTGTACTCTGTACATTTTAATTGGTTTGGCTTTAACCTCCACCATCATTGAGCTGGTTAGACGTCAGTATGCCACCAGTTGGGCCAAGTTGCAAGTAAGTGTTCCGTTTAGCCTTTCTAGTGTTACACAAGCACTTGTGTGATAAATATTTCTAACAAACATTAATAAACTTTTTCTTTTTAACTTTTTTCTTTCCTTTTCTTTTACTTTATTTCAACACACAACAAACAAACAAACAGGAACTTTCCGGTCCTATGGCTGAAACACTGAGACGTTTAGGCGAGACTGCCGGCACTGGCCTGGATTATACGGCATTACAAAAAGTGTTGACGGTATGTACGCCACACCATAAATATCCTTTATTGCGTCGAAGACCCACAAGGAAGGAAAAACATTTAGTTTTTTGTTTTGTTTTGTTCTCGACTAAAAACTTAAGTAGGCCATGTTTGTACTCGATGACTGTGGTGGAGAGTAATTTAAGCAAAGTACGGATAAATGTTACTACAAAAACTACAAACTCCGGAGAAAAATGATAGTGGTCACAAGACATTTTTTGTTAAAAATTTAAATCCTAATATTTATGCATTGAGAATGCAAATTTATTACTCTGATGGATCGGAATTCAAGACAATAGATATTCGTCTTTGTTCAAAAAAGAAGGAGTGCTCTTAGATAAATGATAGATTTGGCCCACTATTTTAATACAGCCTGGAATTATTGCAATGACACGCATCACCCACACAGATATTTACTGAAATTGACAAAGCAATAATAGCTGAGGAATTCAATCAACCAATAATTTAGGAACTTTGCATATTTTAAGGAAGATGGCTTCATCATTCAACTTGTCATATATATTGCTGTGTGAAAAACATAGACAAATTTTTTGAAGAATAACAAGTAAAAAAGGCGTTAAGTTTTTGTTATACCCTCCACCATTGATTGCATTCCACGGAGGCTGTCGATTTTCGTAGAAGTGCAGTACTATTACAAGAAAATATAATTTTTTAATATAGCCAAACCAAAGCAAATACAAATATTGAAAAAATAATTTTATAAATAAATATAATATTTTTATTATTTGAAGCCACACTTATACGTCAAGGCTACCAAAATCTTCCTATTTTGCGTGTCTTTGCAGTTTCATGATTCTAGCTGCGCCCTTTTGGTTGGTACCATTTTTATCCCCTTCTTCCAATTTTACCCCCTAAAGAGTACGACTATCTAAAATCTCTTTATTTTACTTATCTGCGCAATTAGAGGGATGTAAGCACCGAATTTCATCATTCTAGCTGTATTCGTTTAGTTGGTACTATTTTTATCCCCTTTTCCCATTGTATCCCTTGAAAGTATGAATTTGGAAAAAAGCTTTTATTTTTCGTGTCTACGCAGTCAGAGGAATGTATACTCCGAATTTCATGACTCTAGCTGCGGTCATTTGGTTGGTACTATTTTTATCCCCTTTTTCCATTTGAAACCCAAAAAGTACGAATTTCGAAAAATCCTTCTATTTTACGTGTATACGCAATCAGAGGAATGTATACACCGAATTTCATTATTCTTGGTGCAGCCGTTTGGTTGGTACCATTTGTATCCCTCTATTCCCATTTTATCCCTTAAAAGTACGAATTTGGAAAAAATACTTTCATATTATGTATCTACTCAATTAGAGGAATGTACATAACGAATTTCGTGTTTCTAGCTGTTGTCTTTTAATAGGTACCATTTTTATCCCTTTTTGCCCCATTTCACCCCCTACGAATAAAAATCTTTTTTGTTTTGGGGAATGCGCATACCCAATATCAAAAATATGCTTAAATATCTAAAATATTACGGGTTATTATGGGTTTTTTCAGTACTTGTGAGGGAAAAATTTTCCCTTTAAGCCGATTTCGCCCAGTTTCAATCCCAACCGATCTACGACTATAAGACGTATTTATGCAAAATTTGGGCCTCCTAGCTCCTTTCGATTAGATGCTAGCGTGCTTTCCACAGACGGACGGACGGACATGGCTAGATCGTCTTAGAATTTTATGACGATCAAGATTATATATACTTTATAGGGTCTCAGGTCGATATTTCAAGGTGTTACAAACGGAATGAAAAAAATACAAAAATGGTGTTAAAAAATAAAAATATAAAATTTTGCAGTACAAAAAACGAAAAAAATCATATTTTCACCATCCAGGAATAAAATTTGGATTGTTTAATGATGGCCCATAAAAATCATATTTTTAATGTTGAATTTTCCATTTTTTATGAATTATTAAACGCTTGGAAGCACTTTCAATATAACTGTTGTACCCTTCACCTTAGGATGTAGTGTATATTCATTCCGTTTGCTACATAAGGTATATATGTTCGTCTGTCCGCCTGTCTTGTGCAAGCACGCTATCTGGCGAACAAAATGAGCTAGGGGGTTCAAATTTTCCACTTGTATGTCTAATGGTTTCAGATTGGTGTGGATTATAAATGGGCGAAATCGGTCCTCGGTCTAATATTTAGATTATTTAAAGAACATTTTGCGCCTTATATTCAAATTTGATAAATTTTCACTTCAAATTCCAACCAAAACAAAAAAAGTTAGTTTGG
Source organism: Polietes domitor (assembly GCA_947397865.1). NCBI lineage: Eukaryota > Metazoa > Arthropoda > Insecta > Diptera > Muscidae > Polietes > Polietes domitor. Next base: position 52,339,415 of record OX377620.1, read on the forward strand.
CAAAATTCAAAGGGATAAAAGTGGAAACAAGCAAACGATAACAGGTAGAAACCTCTGCCTGCGTAGACTTGCATTTGTAAATAAGTGGATATAGTACATGTAAAATAAGTGGTTATTTCAAAATTCGTACTTTCAAAGGGCAAAAGTAAAACGCCCATAAGTTCGACCATTCCGAACTCTATATACCCTCCACCATGCATTACATAGGCTGCCGATTTTCGTAGAAGTTCACTAACATTACAGGAAAAAAGACAATGTATAAAAACAATGAAAAACCCAAGAAAAATTAAATTTTTTGATTTTTTGTAGGTGCAATCTCCATCAGAAAAAAAATGAAAAAATATATTTTTCCATAACCTGTTTTTTCTTGGATTTTTCATTGTTGTTATGCTTTGTGTCTATGAACTAATGAAAAAATTATAATTTGGATGATTGTTCACTGTAGTTCTCCAGAAGCCATCATCTCACCACTTTCAAACTCACACTCGCTAAGGCCTAAGCCTATTTTTAAGCGACTACTTTAAAATTTCAACAAAATTAATTGGTGTAATCATTTCGAAAATCAAAATAAAAGAATTGAAATTAAAAAAAAAACTTTAAAAAATCTAACGATGCTATAAAACACCACATAAATATTTAAAAATTAGTTGAAATTACCTTCAAAGCAAGGTATAACACATTAAAATCAGGCGATTGAATGAACACACCTTTTGAAAATAGTATTTTTTTGCTGTTAAATTGTTCATAACTCGTAAAAATTCATTTTTTTTTTCAAAAATACGTTACAATATTTTTATGAGAAGAATTCATACACAAACTTTCAAAACAATCGCAGCTATCGAGGTCAAAACCCGTACCGCTTGACATAGAATGACTCATATACACTTTTCTATTTTTCAAAAAAAAATTTCTCAATTTCTAATATCATTCCATCCATCATAATTACCTTTAATTGAATATATATGTACGCGGGTGTAATCGGACATATACTTCCAAAATTGGAGTACAAATATTAAAAATTGATTTTTTAACAATAAGTTTAAACCAGTAAGGAAAGGCTAAAGTCGGGCGGGGCCGACTCTATGATAAACTCCACTTTCAATCCGAATACAATTCAATTCGGTGAAAAAGTGAAAACGGGAAGGTTTTTTGTATCCTGTAAATGTATGTGTTTGACAAAAAAATTTATATCGGAAAGGACATTTGTATGGGGGTATATTGAAACCTGGAACGAAATAGGTGAAATATAAAATTTGAATTTGGGCTATATTTAAATCTGAACCGATCTTACCCACTTTCACCATAGTTTTGTTTAGTCAGATTATAAGATGTTGTGCGAAATTTAAAGAAAATCGAGCACAATATGTGGCTTTTAAAGCGGCAAAAGTAGATCGGGAGCGACATTTGTATGGGGGCTATATCTAAATCTGAACCGATCTTACCCAATTTCTGCATAGTGTTTCTAGTTGGATTATAAGACGTTGTCCCAAATTTAAAGAAAATCGGGTACAATATATGGTTTTAAGAGCACAAAATTCAAAACGGGAGCGACATTTGTATGGGGCCTATATCTAAATCTGAACCGATCTAGCCCGTTTTAGCCACAGGTGTTTCTAGTTAGATTATAAGATGTTGTGCCAAATTTAAAGAAAATCGATTAGAATATGTGGCATTTAAAGCGGAAAAAATCAAATCGGGAGCGACATATATATGGGGGCTATATCTAAATCTGAACCGATCTTACCCAATTTCTGCATAGGTGTTTCTAGTAAGATTATAAGATGTTGTGCCAAATTTAAAGAAAATCGAGTACAATATGTGGTTTCTACAGAGGAAAATGTCAAATCGGGAACGACATTTGTATGGGGGCTATATCTAAATCTGAACCGATTTGACCTATTTTCACAATAGATGTTCTTAGTTTAAATATAAGATGTTTTGCCAAATCTGAAGACAATCTGATACAATATGTGGTTTCTAGAGCGGAAAAAGTCAAATCGGGAGAGAAATTTGTACGGGAGCTATATATAAATCTGAACCGATCTAACACATGTTTACCACAGGTGTTTCTAGTTACAATATAAGATGTTTTGCCAATTTTGAAGAAAATCTGTTGTAATATGTGGTATCTAGAGTGAAAAGAGTCAAATCGGGAGTGAAATTCGTATGGGGGCTATATCTAAATCTGAACCGATTTTCTTCAAATTAAATAGCGTTCGTCCTTATCCCGAAAAACATCGTTGTGCAAAGTTTCATTTGGTTCTGTCTACAATTGCGACCTGTATCGTGATTACAAGAATAGATGGACGGACGGACGGACGGACGGACGGACAGACAGACAGACAGACAGACAGACGGACATTGCTAAATCGACTCAGAAAGTGATTCTAAGACGATCGGTATAATTAACAATGGGTCTATCTCGTTTCCTTTTGGGTGTTACAAACAAATGCACAAAGACATAATACTCTCGTGGAGTGTATAAAAAATACATCTATAATTTTTTTATGGACACAAAAATAAATTTGTTGGTCTCTGACACAAACGTTGTATTTCTTTGTTGCATAGTGTTATTGCCCCGATTTCCCTAAATGTATAAATTTTGAAAAATGCCTTTGGTGACGTTTTACATAGCTTTTCCTCTGAAAGTAAGCAGCGTAAATAGTGTGATCTCCACCCGCCTTTTACGATTCCGGCTGCAAAACTATGGCTGGTACCATGTTTATCCCATTGTATCCAACGTCTACAGCTACAATATGTATGTATTCTAGCTACAATACACTTTGGTACCATATAATCGCCTTTATTCTGGTTCTCCTCTCATAAAAGTACATATGATGCCCGTTTATGTGGCCAGAGGAATGTACAGCCCGAATTTTGTGGTTCTAGCTGCAGCACTACTTTGGTTGGTGTGTCCTTGTTATCTCTCTTTGCCTCGTTTTTCACCTCTTAGGGTTAGGCTACTCTAGAGCACCATTAATAGGTCTTTTTTGGGATTTTTTCAGGAAAACTATTAAATAATATTTATTTATTAATTTGGTTTTTATTATTTTTTAAGGAAATAATTTCAAAAATATTTGCTGAGCAGCATATAAAACTAATCAATATTCAAATCAACTAATGTGTATGTTCTTTTTACGCTACTTCTTCTTTTTTAAAAGGTATCTATGCCCAAATGGAATATGTCACGCAAAGATCCGAACAATGCCGATATTGCCGCTTTGGAAGCCATCACCAATGCCATCCTGAAAGAGGTCAAAGAGGCCCAGACTAATAAACCCAAAGTGTTACAAATTGTTATTTACGAGTCATCGGTGTAGTTCATCAAAAGCAGAAAACAACAACTACGTTGTTTGGTGTAGTAGGTTTTAAATATTAAATTTAAATAAATAATTAATATAATACTATACATATAAATATAAATATTATAGCTAAATTATCAACTATTGAGTAGTTAGTAACAATTGTTTTATTTTTTTTAATTAATATTTATTTATATGTATTGAATAATTTTATAATTAACGCACATTTTAGTGTTCACAACCAACCACAAGCAAAAAGGAAGTATTTAGTCTAATTAAGTTGATATAGTAATCGAAGAACAAAAAAAAAACAATTACAATAAATATCAAAAGGAAAATATCTTAAACAATTCAATTATATCATTAAGTTTAGCCAATAAGTTTAAGTTATAATATTTAAATGAAATGATAATCTCTCTTATAAGCAACACAAAAGCATAACAACGAGGATGGAAATCTGATTTGTTTCTGATCAAAGTGCCCGCTGAAAAACAGTAATATTTTCGGATCGGGAATTATCATGTTAACGATCTTGTTTTATTTGAAATTTCAGATTTCCATCCGTCCATTAATCTTAATTTAGGTCGACAATATTATTCATTCTGAATGTAATCTGTTGTATATTTTTTGGGGTTTCTGAACAATGCCCGCTGAAATTTTGTAGAAATCGGTTTCAGTTTTTAAATAGTCCCAAACACCAGATGTAGATTGTTCCTTCCACAACTTAATTTTAATAGAATTAAAATGGACAATGTCACCCTTCAGAGTAATCAATGAACAGTTCTCGCTAACAGATATTTATTCAAACTCAGTAATATAGCCCTTTCTAGACAGAGAACTAATTACAAGATCTATATTAGTATTATTCTTTTTTGCATGAGTCGCAAGAGTACGTTAAAGAGGAATCTTTCGTAAACGAAAAACTACTGGAGAATTGTAGGGGAATTTCCAACTGAAATAAATATCGAGGTATTCAACTTTGATGAAGAGGAGTGGTGTTGCCTGTCGTTAAGTATTCCACTCATCATTTGCTGATTACACTATGCCATGTGTAACATTTTTTTATGCCCAATGTTTTATTACCTTAAATATTTGTACTTTCATTTGGAAATACAATATAATACGCAATTTCTAATAGAAATTAAAAAACTACAATAGAAAGTTCAGAAAAGTATATTATTATAAATAAAAATTGAGATTCTGAAATGTAAATGGAAATTGATAATGTAGGATTTGATTATACAGGGTTTTCCAACAAGAGGTGTTATTTTGGTATTTAAAGAAAAATGTAATTTTTTAGATAAATGATCGGATGTTCATTTCATAATAAAGAGGAAGGTATGCCGTCAATAATGAAAAACAACATTAGCCAAATGGCCACCACGACCACGGTTACAGGACCATAACCTTTCAATGAAATTTTCCGTAACCAAATCGCAAAGTGGCTGCCCTATGTCCTCGATAGCCCCACGAATTCTATCTTTGAGGTATTGAATCGACGCTGGGCTGTTGGCGTAGACCTTATCTTTCACGTGGCCCCAAAGGAAGAAGTCGCATGGTGTTAAATCACAAGATCTCGGTGGCCAATTGTGATCACCTCTTCGAGAGATAACACGGTCCGGAAACTTTTCCCGTAAAAGAGCAATGGTTTCGTTGCTTGTGTGGTACATAGTGCCGTCTTGTTGAAAGTAAACGTTGTCCAGATCAATACCATCCAACTTCGACCATAAAAAAATCATTAATCATCTCTCGATAGCGCAATCCATTCACCGTAACTGTTGATCCAACCTCATTTTCGAAAAAGTAAGGTCCAATGACCCCGCCGGACCATAAACTGTACCAAACAGTCACACGATGAGGATGGAGAGGCTTCTCAACAATAACTCTTGGGTTTTCCGAGCCCCAGATGCGACAATTTTGCTTGTTGACGTAGCCACCGAGGTGGAAATGGGCCTCATCAGTCAAAATGATTTTTCGATGGAATTCCGGATCATTTTCATTCATGAATTTTAATAATTTCAATGCGTTGTTGAAGCGTGTTTCGTTCCATTTTTAGTAATGACGTAGTTTCTACTTGTCAAATGTCAAAGAATAAAAGCTTCAAAAGTGACAGCTACCGAAATACCGGGTGGTTCAAAATAACACCTCTTGTTGGAAAACTCTGTATATGTATGTATTAAAAAAGGGAAATTATTATTGAGAAAATCAAAATGACATTGGGAAATTAAAATACTAAAGTCAACATTGAAATTGAGAAGAAATTATTCCAGATTTATATGTAACGAAAATCAGAATTGAAAAGGCAATTCAAAAGATCTTAGATAGAAAGTCGTCGAATATTGAACTGCTCTGGCGCAGTCACCGGCAGTAATTATAGTTTTAGATTCCTTTCTAATTATATTATATCTATTATACTTTCTAAGTAGATGATGCCTTGCTATACACATGTCTTCATTTTAGACCATATAAATATATTCTATAAGGTTTAACAGAGAACTGTATGGTCCAGACGGAGATTTTGTATGTTTAACAACGGTTTCAATTTGGCCGTGTCAGCTAACAACTAGCTCATCTAGGCATTTTCAGAGTTCCATCTATTAAGTAATTCCCTTACCCAATTTGTGTCATCATGTGCTTTAAACGATGCATGCCTCATTTTCCTCAGTATAACTCCTAAGGATGAAATACCACCATTGAGATGGATGTATTGACCTCGGGAATTTGGCATATTTTGTCGTCTGAACCAACCACGTGTCCTTCTATTTACAAATGGCATGGTGATATTTATTTCTCTATTTCAATTCTACTTTTCTTTACATTTCTTTAAATTATTTCACATTTCTTATAATATCAATTAGTTTATTGTCAATTTCAATTTGTATTTTCTCATTTTCAATTCTTTATTTCTCAATATCAAATTGTGTATTAAATTTTTTTATTTATTTCCCAATTTCAAATTAACATTTCTCAATTTTAATTTGTATTTTCTCAATTTCTATTTGTATTTCTGAATTTCAATTTTTATTTTCTCAATTTCAATTTACATTTCTGAATTTCAATTTGTATTTCCGTGTAGAGGTAATTATGATGACTAATGTTGTGAAGTTCATTTTCACTTAGAAACATAGTTTAGAAACAATCTCAAAAAAATATTTTTTCTGCATGAAAAAACCTCAAAACCTTAGAAAAAAATTAAAAAAAAAATAATAGCCAACATTATAACAACGAAAATCAAGTATATGTATAAATGTAGAAGTTACGACTACACTCTTTCCAAATGCAAAAGATTTAAAATCGTGATTTTTTTTAATTTTTACAATTAGGTTACAGAATATTTGTTTTATTTTGTAACATTTTAACGAAGAAAATAAGGCCTATTTGAAAAAAAATCTATGTAAAAATGTAGAATTTATGGATCTTCCTGTAGAATATCGAGGAATTCGAACAATAGTATGATAAGTCTGGAAAGTTAGTTTACATGAGAGGCGTTCAGTTAGTTAGTTAGTTATAAAAATTGGAACATTTTTGGGCATAACTTTTGATTGAATTGGACGATCTTTATCAAAATTTTAGACTATTTATGTTAAAGATCTTAGAGAAAAACGTAAATATGGTTAACTTGAAGCGAAGTTAGCAAGATGGCCTTAACATCTACATTTATCCATAGATCTTTTGCATATAAAGGGTCCGCCAAATAATTTTTTTTTGAAAATGCTTAAAAAAACTACTACTACTAAAATATTCTCAAATTTCTTTTTTTATTTGAAAGTACAATCCTTCCGGTTAATAATGGAAAATAATTTCATTCAAATGGCTGTCTCGGCTGGCCATGCAGTAGTCTACACGATCGGTCCAATTTGTAAGCACATTATCGATTGTGTGCAGCTGTATTTCACCAATGGCTTCACGAATATTGTCCTTGTCTCTGGTTTGTCGGCGTAACACTTATCTTTGAGGGCACCCCACAAATAATAGTCCAACGGTGTCAAATCGCAGCTCCGAGGTGGCCAAACGACATCAGCTCTGCGGCTGATAATGCGATCTTCAAAAACAGGGCGCAAAACATAGAGTGTAGCTTCGGCTGTGTGGCACGTAGCGCTGTACTGTTGAATCCAAATGTTGCCAATATCCTCCTCTTCAATTTTTGTGAACAAAAATTCGTTCGTTTGTGAACAAAAATTCGATAACGATCGCCATTGACTGTAACGGCCACTCCTTGCTCATTTTCGAAGAAAAATGGCACAATTATGCCTCTGGACCAAAATCCGCACCAAACAGTGACACGTTTTGGGTGTATCGGCTTTTCAATGTATGCGTGCGGGTTTTCTGTGCCCCAAATGCGACAATTTTGCTTGTTTACATACCCGCCAAGATAAAAATGGACTTCATCTGAAAAAATGATTTTTTGGGCAAAATCGGCAAAATATTTCCCAGCGTTGTTCAAGCGTATACACAACCATATTCGTTCAGCGGAAGGATAAAACTAATTATCTGTCAAATCAGACATGAGTTGAAAAAAAACGTTAGATGGCGGACCCTTAGTACAAGCTACTCACTTGAGATCTTGGTGACATTATGACAGATTGAAGATCTTCGTAGAATGTTGGCTATTAAAAAAATAAAATAAAATTAATTCGTCTATTTTTTAAAATTCAATGTTTTAAAATTAAAATTTAAAAAACAAATTAAAAGTAATGATATTTTACTTTCGAGCACATAGACACATATATACATTAGGATGGGTCACGAAAATAAATTGCAGCGGTCACCCCCCAGAAATGAAAATTGGATTGTTTAATGAGAATCTGCAAAATATTTCGTCAGTGGGACAAGCCATCTGTGGGCATGAAAACATGATTTTTAGGGGTATTTTCAGGAGCGTTTAGCTCTTTGTAAATCGCCATTAAACAATACAAACTTTATTTTTGTGGGGTGACTGGAAATAGTTTTTCCATTTGTATGGACCGCGACCCAGCCTAATATACAAACAATAACTCCTTTCGATGGGCTGTCGGACAGTTTTTTTGGATGGTTTCAAGTATATATGCAGCAATTGGCGTACGGTCATAAAGCCCAAATCGATAAATGTCATAAAGCCCAATAATCGGCACATCGCCCAAATTTGGGCAATAAAAACGTCACAACGCCCAGTCAAAATGTCAGAATGCTCAACAAACTTTTTTGGGCCTTATGACGCGAAGTTTGGACTTTATGACCTTCTTTTGGGCTTTATGGCATTTTCGTAAAATTAAAGATTTTCTCCTAAGGGGTATGTCCAAAGCCGGCTACGCAAAGTAAAAGTTTTCTGCGTTGCCGGCCTTCGGTCGGGATTAAAGATTTTCTCCTATGGAGTATGTCCAAAGACGGCTACGCAAAGTATAAGTTTTGTGCGTTGCCGGCCTTCGGCCGGGATTACAATTTTTCTACTATGGGTATGTCCAAAGCCGGCTACGCAAAGTAAAATATTTCAAAGTAGCCGGCCTTCGGCCGGCGTTCCATAAATTAAACGCTACAGTTTTGGGCGTTGCAGATTTGGGCGTTATTGCCTAGAAAAATTGTCACAATGCCCAAACGCAGCGACATATTGCCAAAAAAAATCGATAAATTTTACAACAACACAATCAACGCATCGTTTTTGGGCTTTATGACATTTTCTATTTGGGCGTTATGACCGTACGCCGCAGCAATGTGCTAAAACAATATCAACAATATCGATAAAAAATCTGAATTGATTGTTCATTATTTATAATACAACAACAATTTTAGTTCGTGTTTTCTCAATCAATTTGAGGGTTTCCACCCAATTGGTATTTTTTATTCTCCAATTCCCCAGTATAATTAAATTGGTAACTATTTCGAAAATGTTTACGAAAATTTCAATCATCCTTTGAAATTTGTGATCCGACTACACCATTCCCAATTGAAATTTGGAAAATTCCACCATTTCAAAATGAGGAAATTCCAAATGAGAATATACATTTCAAATTGAGAAAACTCCAATTGAAATTGGGAAAATTCCATTTGAAATTGAGAATTTTTCTGCCTTGACATATATATCATGGTTGATGTTACAAACGTGAGGATTTATTGTCTGGGCGACATCTACATAATTGAGAGTGGCGGGGATCCTATGGTGTTCCTGCAACACGTCTCTATCAAACACATAATTACAACTATAGGAGTTATTATACTGGATATATGAATAGATTCATTCAAACACATTCAGTAATTAAATGAGTTTAAATGTACTAGTTTTGATTTCCAATAACGCTTAATTCCGCTTCTGACTGGAACAAGTCTGTGAAAATGCCACTTGTACCAATGTAGATAATGCTAGTTAGGTCAAATCGTATATAAACTCTACTGACGCTATACCGCCAAATTTAGGGCCACAGAGAATTGTATACAACATACACATGTTTCAAAAATTGCATTTGAAATTGTATATTATTTTATTATTATTATTCCCTGGTTGAAATGTTTGAATTTTCTCAATTTCAAATGAAATTTTCATAATTTCAATTGTAATTTTTTCAATTTGAAATTTAAACTGTAATTTTCTCAATTTGAAATTTAAATTCTTATTTTCAACTGGAATTTTCTCACTATGAAATGGAATTTTTTAATTTCTATTGAAATTTTCTCATTATGAAATGGAAATTCTTAATTGCAACTGGAAAGCAAAAAGTCAGTATGGAATTTTCACAGTTTTAAAAGTAAATTCCCATTTTCAATTGAAATTTTCTCAAATTCAAATGGAATTTTTCACTTCATCTTGTAAGAAATCGTGCAGCAGTAAAAGTGTGTTATGCATCCCATTGTGAAAGTTTTTGAATTATTCAATTATTCAAAAAATTAATTGAAACTGTTCTAAAAAGGAAAAATTCTACAACGACTTGCCATTTTGAGAACATAATTCTTCATGTCTCTTCTATTTCAATTTAAAAATAGTAACATCCAATTGAATCACTCTCTATTTCTTTCTAAACCCAAGTAAAATATACAACATTCAAAACAAATACAAAAACAGTTTGCCTACAAGAACCTGCCTTTGTGTAAGTAGATACAAGTATTTACGTAATTATTTTTGTTAATATTTAAATAAATAATTTAGCTAAGCATATTACACAAGATATTTTTTTATAAACAAACAAAATTAACTTCCAAATAAGTAACAAATAAATTCGCCTAAGTCTTCAAAATTTTGTATAAATACTAAAAGAAAATGTCTTCGAAATAAAACCACAAAAAACGTACACTCATAAGAAATGTCGATATATAATTATAAGTTCAAACAACGGAATGCATGTAATTCCGTATGTATGAGTAGCTTCTTCTCTTCGCGCTACAGATACAGATGTAGCGGAAGAACAAGATGAAATCAAATTCTATTGTTGAAGAATCAAATGCTAACTAGGTATATTCGCAATTATCATTGTAATTCTTTTTTATGTTTCATTTTTATTCTTTCCTCTTTTTTTTGTAAATTATGTGTATAAATAAAAGACTTATTGTAAGTTAATTTACGAGACAGAAATTGATGGCGTTTTAATTGTTGTTATTATTCTCATTCAGATGTGGTACGATTCAAATGTGTGGTTGCTACTACTACTCGTACGCTCGTACGTTCGTTAGTTCATGCATGCAAATCTGACCAATTTGTGAATTAGCTCACTTTTCCATACTCGCCGAGATCATCTTCATCCGCACATACCCACACACACACACACACACTCACACACATCCTCCTGCCCTTCCAGCCGAGCCGTCGTTAGAAAACTAAATTACAATCATTTGCTGGCCGGACTATGAGACAAACTTTTCTATTAAAATGTAGAATATGACGACAAATTTGTTTTGGATTGCCGAGTAGTACCCACATTTGTACATAGATGCTTATATACCACGTTATCACATGTCGGACAGCACTTATGAATGGATGGATGTAGGAGGTATCGTACAAAACGTATTAATGTCTGTGGTATGTAGTAGACAGATGTAATACAACTTCATATTGGTTGTAATCGAACAGATAGATGTAGGTATTAGTTACGTGTTTAAGGGTTCATTTTGTATAAACTAATTTAAAAAGCGTATATTTCAAAGCAACACAAAATGTATTAATTTTTATCTTTTATTTTTTGTTATTTATTATTATTTTTTATTCTTTACTTTTTATTTCTTATTTTTATTTTTTAATTCTTATTTTTTGTTATTTATTTTTATCTTTAATGTCTTATTATATATTATATTTTATTTTAAATTTTTAATTATTTTTTATTCTTTGCATTTTGTTTTTTAATTGTTATGTTAATTTTTACTATTTTATTTTTTATGATTTTTTTCTTTTTATATTTTTTACATTCAATATTTTTTTCATTTTAATTTTTTGCTTTTTTATTTTTTGTTTTTTATTATTTTATTTTTTATGTTTATATTTTTATTTTTTAGTTTTTATTAAAATTTTATTTTTTATTTTAGTTTTTATCTTTTTATTTTTTAATTTTCATTTTATAATTGTTTTATGCTATTTTTTGTGTTATTTTTATTTTTTATCTTATTTTTGTTTTTTTTAATTTTTATTATTTTATTTTCTGTTTTTTACCTTTATTTTTTAATTTTTTATTATTTTATGTTTTAATTTTTAATTTTTTGTTCGGACATATATAGATAAAAAAAACTAATTAAAACGAAATTTATTATTTTTTATTCTTAGTTTTTTTATTTCTTTTTTATTTTTTTCATTTTTATTTTTATTTTATTACTACAAAAACCTTTAAATGTAAATACAATTAATATCAACAAAACAAAAACATTGATCAGATCAGAAAGTAGTTTCATATTTTTTCACTTTATCTACTACAAAAACTCAACAAATTTTAAGAGAGATACGTGTCAGAAAATGTATAGTTAAAAGATATACGAGGTTAGTGTGGTAAGTGCTTTATTGCCATCTGTAAACAGCGGCTTTTTATGCAAATCATATATTTAATATGTGATTTTGCATAAAAAAACCATTGTCTAGTTATTAGATAAATCTATGCAATAAGAAATACACATTTTCACTTAGAAACATTTTGATTTATTTTTTAATAGCTAACATTCTAACAGAAAGAAGGAAATAGTCTACATTTGTAAAATAAATGGATAAATGTTGAAGTTATGGCCCTCATTGTAGACACAAAAGATTTTTTAAATCATGATTTTTAAATATTTTTGGTTAACAGCGCGAAACCCCACTTTATAAATTAGATAACAGAATATCTTTTATTTTATGATAATAAAGGGTGATTTTTTAAGAGCTTGATAACTTTTTTTTTTTAAAAAACGCATAAAATTTGCAAAATCTCATCGGTTCTTTATTTGAAACGTTAGATTGGTCCATGACATTTACTTTTTGAAGATAATTTCATTTAAATGTTGACCGCGGCTGCGTCTTAGGTGGTCCATTCGGAAAGTCCAATTTTGGGCAACTTTTTCGAGCATTTCGGCCGGAATAGCCCGAATTTCTTCGGAAATGTTGTCTTCCAAAGCTGGAATAGTTGCTGGCTTATTTCTGTAGACTTTAGACTTGACGTAGCCCCACAAAAAATAGTCTAAAGGCGTCAAATCGCATGATCTTGGTGGCCAACTTACCGGTCCATTTCTTGAGATGAATTGTTCTCCGAAGTTTTCCCTCAAAATGGCCATAGAATCGCGAGCTGTGTGGCATGTAGCGCCATCTTGTTGAAACCACATGTCAACCAAGTTCAGTTCTTCCATTTTTGGCAACAAAAAGTTTGTTAGCATCGAACGATAGCGATCGCCATTCACCGTAACGTTGCGTCCAACAGCATCTTTGAAAAAATACGGTCCAATGATTCCACCAGCGTACAAACCACACCAAACAGTGCATTTTTCGGGATGCATGGGCAGTTCTTGAACGGCTTCTGGTTGCTCTTCACTCCAAATGCGGCAATTTTGTTTATTTACGTAGCCATTCAACCAGAAATGAGCCTCATCGCTGAACAAAATTTGTCGATAAAAAAGCGGATTTTCACATTTCGAACCGAACACTGATTTTGGTAATAAAATTCAATGATTTGCAAGCGTTGCTCGTTAGTAAGTCTATTCATGATGAAATGTCAAAGCATACTGAGCATCTTTCTCTTTGACACCATGTCTGAAATCCCACGTGATCTGTCAAATACTAATGCATGAAAATCCTAACCTCAAAAAAATCACTCTTTAGCTAGGATCATTGTTAAAGTAAGAGAATTTAAAAAAATTGTGCCCTTCATTACCAAATTGATTTAATCATACGTGAAGACGACATGTACTTCAACAAGAAGGGTCTTAACTTCTACATTTATGCTTTCAATATGCCCAGTTTTTTGTGACACGATGAAAGTTATTATAAAATAAAACAATATATTCTGTTATATAAATGATAATTTGTTTTCGCCGTTATTTACACAAAAATTGAAATAAATCACGATTTATTAAATCTTTAGCGCTAACGAAGAGTGTCATAACATATTTTTTACACAAAAAATACTGTTTTCTTCTTTAGGATGTTAGCTATATAATATTGATTTCTGATATTTTTCTATTTTTGTGTTGAAAAACAGATTTTTCGAAAAAAAAAATATTTTATTTTCTTAATATTTTGGAGATAGTTTCTAAACCACTTTTTCTATAAATTACTGTTTAAATTTAGTGAGAACATTTACAGTCCTTTTTAGGAGAAAACTTTATCCCTCTCGACCAATTATTTCCATTTACACATGCTGAATTTCATGATTCCGTTTGGTTGGTACCATTATTATCCTATTTTCCCAGTACGAATTTGTCAGTGGAATGTACATATCGAATTTTATAATTCGTACATCCGTTGCTCGATACCACTTTTATCCCTTTTCATCCCGTCTACATAGTCAGAGGAATGTATACACCAAATTTCATGATTTCAACTTCAGCCGTTCAGTTGGTACCATTTGTATACCTCTTTTCCCATTTTATACCTTCAAAGTAAGAATTTCGAAATATCCATTTATTTATTAAATTCTGGTGAAAATTTTCAAAAAATTCTCTAAATATTATAGACTATTTTCAGTCCTTGTTAGGCACATTTTTTCCCTATGTGCCGACTTCGCCTATTTTCAATCACACTGATCTGCAACTATTTGACACATATGTGGGAAATTCGAACCTCCTAGTCATATCGTTTGCAAGCTATCTTGCTTTCAACGGATAGACGAATTAGAATTTTATAACGACCCAGAATATACATGAGTCATTCGATGTCAAGCTGCCTCGATTGTTTTGAAAGTTTGTGTATTTTTGGAAAAAAATTAGAAAAGAAATTCAAGAAATATGACCAATTTAACAGTGAACAAGAAATATGTGTCATAAAATAGATCTTTTTGGGATTTTTGGAAAAACTATTAAATAAATCTGTTTTTCGTATACAATATTGGTTTAGAGAAATTAAACTAAAAATGACGATTGTCCACAGTTCCTTTATGTTTTTAATAAATAAGAATAGGTAGAGAGTATATAGGATTTGTATACACTTATACTCATTTTTTACAAAATAGTTGTCTTTACAGGGTTAAAAATGTGGCCTATAATTTGTTCGAAAATTAATAATAACAAAAAATATTAAAAAATCTTACGTCTTAATCTTCTATAGATATGTATTTCTGAATATATACACAAACAAAGAACTGAATCAGTTGTAAAGTATTTGAGTTAAGTTTCCGATCAATTAAAAACAAGTAAAACGGTGTTAGGTTCGGCCGGGCCGAATCTTATATATCCTCCACCCCAGCCATTTGTTTGGTACCAGTTTCATTCTTTTTATACCCTACACCACTTCGTGGTCTAGGGTATTATAAGTTAGTTTCGCGCCAAAGAAATAATCGAGATAGACCCACCTTTAAGTATACGGATCGGCTTAGAATCGCAAGCTGAGTCGATGTAACGATGTCTGTCTGTCTGTCTGTCCGTCTGTCCGTCTGTCCGTCTGTCCGTCTGTCCGTCTGTCCGTCTGTCCGTCTGCCGTAAATCAAATTAACTTTTCTCTTCCAACGATAAATTTTGTACATAGACATGTTCATATGTATAATAATTAAGTTAATATTTTTGAAATTAATTTATTTTTTAGAATAATGAGTGGAATACGTAACAAAATGTTTGCCAATATTTTTACCATTATTATCAGACACGCCTCGTAAGTGTGTGGAATAAATCGCCACCACTCACGTGCTCGGAATTTATGAAAACATAAATATTATAATAAAGCACAACAAATTGTTTAATTAATTAATCTAGTTAATTAATAATTAAGCCGACATAAAAGGAAGTGTTGAATTGTAATGAGCAACTGCCCAAAGGTGAAGATCACAACATCGACAACAACAGCAACAATGTCGGTCCGGCGGTCGGTAGGTCGCTAGGTCGGATCGTCGTCGGCTGACTGATGTTCTGAGCTGCTGATGTTCCGCTTGGCACTGTGCCAAGCAACATAACTGCTGAAGCGTATTTGATTGTCACAATAACAATGATAAGATATAAATCTAAATCATCGCCGTCAAGTAGATAACGATTGATAATTCTTTTGGCAGCTGAACAAACATAATATCTGTAGAGAACAAACACACGCGCGCACACATATACGTTCATAACTTTGAGAAATCTCCTGGAGCGGAAAAATACTCGGATCAATGAAGAAATTCAAAATTTGCAAAAAATGGAAAAATTAGGTTTCATTTCGAATAGAAGAAATGTGAAAAACCATGCAATCCATTACAATTGCAATTAATGGATTTGCATTATGCATCCATCTCTCATCATACCCGTTCCTGTGTGTGTTTGTCTTTATGTTCGTCGTCCATACCTAGACGCAGTTACACGAATGCGAATATGTAACTACTGCTGCAGTTGCAGATTCAAATAGTAAAATGCGCCAATAACAGCGACGCAGATATATGCTGTACGCCGTCGCCACCATAGCGAAAAGGCCTACAGCGCACAATGGGATAGTTTATTTTAATTTATGTATCTTCGAAACAACCGAATCAAGTGGACTCAAGTTTACGCGGCGCTACGAGATAATCCCAATGAAATAAACCCGAAAGAAATTAAATAACCCTCAACATCAAATGCAACATCACTAATAGTCTTTTCAGATTGCATGCGAAATCTATCTGAAATGACATAAGGTCGATTTATGAATGTCAAATCCCATACTAATTTGAAATCGACCTTATGTCATTTAAATCGATTAAATCAGTGTGAAAAGGCTATAAGATGAAAAATTAAATAAAGCCCAAAAGAGTTGCAAAAACTCTAAATTAAAAAAACAATGATTTGCAGGTTAATATGAAAGTTAGAACATATTCCTTAATAAAATAAACCTCACATCTGTGGTTTTCGCAACAACAAATTACAACTTAGGTCCATTTTTTGGGATTTTGAGCTTTTGATTGGCTTTTGAGTTATTCCGTAAATTATTTTTTGCAATAAACAACATAAATTATACATATATTGTTTTATATCTTCAATTTTTATTTTAAATAATGTGCTAATACCTGCTAATGACCTGAACCAGACTTACAACTACAACAATTCCCCGACATTATTTGAAACTGACCCAGATCAGATTTAATATAAAACTTTATAATTATTAATGGAATTCTTCTCGAGGAAGGCGTGAAACAAGCTATAAAATATTCCGAAAAATCGCCAGAATCATTGACGAAAAAATTAAAAATTAATTACAATATCGATTTAATTTAATGGTTATCCAATCCGAAGCAAATTTGAATGTATATGCACCAGTAGAATCGTTTGAGCAAATTTAAGGCTAAATATTAGAAAAAATTGCCATTTCGAAAGCCAAATTGATAAAATGGATTTGAAACTGGAATACAAATATTTCAGATATTATTTGTATGTTTTTCTGTCTTTTTATAAATTTCACAAAACAAATTTTTCTAAAAATTAAGCAGATGTGAATCTATCTGTGTTTCTTTCTATTATTTCTGATTTTTGTTAATATAATACTTTATATCTTCTGCATAAAATTTTCAGAGCAAAAGGAAAACACATCCATAATGATCTTAGAAAGTTTTGAGATGATGTGATGTACTGATTAGGGTTTGCATTTTCCCGTACTTTTTATTTCCCGAGAAACGGGAATTATTTTTTCAATTTCCCTGGATGCTGGGACAGCACGGGAAATCGCCAATATACTGTTGAGCTTATTTTTTTCAATGCAACACTCACATTTTATTAAAGTAAAATAAATATATATTTCGCAACGAACCTGTTACAGAATTCATATAATAAAGCGCAATGTAAGATCAATTCAAACATCTTTTCAAGTTTCAAAATTAATTAAAGATCAGATATTTCTTATTTTATTGGAAAATGTACGCTTCGGAGAACGATCATTCACATTAATAGTGAGTATAGCATTAAATGAAATGTTTGTTCTTTGTCCTGTCGCTTCAAAAGCTTTAAATTCTTTATTTTTGGCGTTCGGATACACGCCCAAAATCTATTTTTCCTGGATTTTAATTTTTTCATATGGAGCTTGACAGGAAAAATCCGAAAAAGTGTATTTTGAACCTACATCCGAACGCAGCTTAAAATATTTTGTTATCCAACTTCAATATTTGACATACTGGTTAAAAGCTATGTGATCCAAATTTTTATACAATATTTTATTGTGGAAATGATGAAAAAATATGAGCAGAACTATGTAACATTTTCTATTGAATTCCCGTACGTATTTCCCGGGATACGGAAAATGAAAAATGTGAGAATTTCCGGGAATTTTCCTTCGGGAAATCCCGGGATGCAAACCCTAGTATTGATATAATAATTTTTAAAAATAAAGACCAAAATTAAAATAATTAAATGCCATTGATAATAAATAGTACTCTTGAAGATGGTTCAAACAAGGAATATATCATTAAAATCGGTTAAACTGATTGCGATATACAATATACACTTGTCAGCAGGATTTTAAATTTTTTGTGAAGTTTGAAATATCCATAACTCTGCAAATAAAATTTTAAGATTTTTTCTAAGACACGTGTAAAACATTTAATCACATTATTAATCATATTTAGTTGTTATATCACCATGTGATTTCAGATTTCTACGATAATTCCATCTAGTTTTGGCAACTGTTGTATGAAACCGCGACACTGTGGTAGGTTGCGTATACTTAACATTTGTTAAGATTATATTACTCATTCGTGCATTCGCACATAACTGGAAAATGTTGTTATTCATGCAAAGAATATAATTATAAAGTTTTTTGCAAAATTTTTATTTAATAACCACTTGTGCGCTTCCTATTGTCTTCTTCAGCCTATAAATGTGGCTATTTTCACAAAAACATCTGATGTGGAGATGTGGTGTTATTTTGCACACACTTTTCTGCGCCAGTAACAACGAACGAAAATTTATCATTCAGGATTTTTCTTTTGAACAATATATACAGTAACTTATAAAGATGACAGTTAAGAAAATATAAATAACAAAATCTTTTACCGAAGCCGCAATCAAAAAAATAATTTGTTTTCGTTCTCCTGAAAAGTATGATATTATGACTTGAATCGTTACTTGTGAAAACCAACTTTATTATACCCTACACCACTTCGTGGACTAGGGTATTATAAGTTAGTTTTCCGCCAAATGTTTGTAACGCCAATAAATAATCGAGCTAGACCCACCTATAAGTATACGGATCGGCTTAGAATCACCAGCTGAATCGATTTACCGATGTCTGTCTGTCCGTCCGTCTGCTGTCCATCTAAGCTTGTTCGCACTCTACAGGTCGCAATTGATGTCCGATTATCATGAAATTTGGCCGAAGTTACTCTTTTTGGCCAAGGACGATCGGTATTGAATGTGGAGAAAATCGGTTCAGTTTTAGATATAGCCCCCATATAAATGTCGCTCCCGATTTGACTCTTTCCGCTCTATAAAGCACAAATAGCACCCAATTTTCTTCAAATTTTGCATAAAACCTTATAAACCAACTAAAAACACATATGGTGAAAGTGGGTAAGATCGGTTCAGATTTAGAAATAGTCCCCATACAAATGTCGCTCCCGATTTCACTTTTCCGCTTTAAAAACTGCATATTGTTCTCGATTTTCTTTAAAATTGGCACAACATTTTATAATCGAACTAGAAACACCTATGCAGAAAGTGGGTAACATCGGTTCAGATTTAGATATAGCCCCCATAGAAATGTCGCTTCCGATTTGACTTTTTCCGCTCTAGAATCCAAATAATTTACCCGATTTTCTTTATAATTGACACACCTTCTTATAATCCAACTAAAAACACCTATGGTGAAAGTGGGTAAGATCGGTTCAGATTTAGATATAGTCCCCATACAAATGTCGCTCCCGATTTAGAAACCGCATATTGTTCCCGCTTTTCTTTAAAATTGGCACAACATTTTATAATCGAATTAGAAACACCTATTCTGAAAGTGGGTAAGATCGGTTCAGATTTAGATATAACCCCTATACAAATGTCGCTCCCGATTTGACTTTTTCGCTCTAGAATGCACATAATGTACCTGATTTTCTTTAAAATTGGCACAACATCTTATAATGCAACTAAAAATGTAGAGGAAATCGATTCAGTTTTAGATATAGCCCCCATACAAATGTCGCTCGCGATTTGACTCTTTCCGTCTTATAAAGCACATATAGTACCCGATTTTCTTTAAAATTGGCACGACATCTTATAATACAACAAAAAACACCTGTGGTGAAAGTGGGTAAGATCGGTTCAGATTTATATATAGTCCCCCATACAAATGTCGCTCCCGATTTGACTTTTTCCGCTCTAGAATCCACATAATGTACCCGATTTTCTTTAAAATTGACACACCTTCTTATAACCCAACTAAAAACACCTATGGTGAAAGTGGGTAAGATCGGTTCAGATTTAGATATAGTCCCCTTACAAATGTCGCTCCCGCTTTCACTTTTTCCGCTTTAGAAACCGCATACTTTTCCCGATTTTCTTTAGAATTGGCACAACATTTTATAATCGAACTAGAAACACCTATGCTGAAAGTGGATAAGATCGGCTCAAATTTAAATATAGTCCCCATACAAATGTCGCTCCCGATTTGACATTTTCCGCTCTAGAAACCACATATTGTACCCGATTTTCTTTAAAATTGGCACAACATTTTATAAGCCAACTAAAAACACCTATGGCGAATGTGGGTAAGATCGGTTCAGATGTAGATATAGCCTCAAAACAAATGTTGCTCCCGAATGTTTAACCGATCTTGGCCAAACTTTACATATTATATTTGACAGGCCTTAAGTATTGTTATAGGCCACCTTCAAATGTCCATCCGATTCATCCTATTAACGCTGTATATTCTGTATTTATCATTGGATATTGATCAATTTTTCCAGATCATGTTAATTACTTTATTATTTGCCATATTCAATAAATTTGACTAAAGATGAATTTATAGTAACTGTATAATTTATATGAACTACATAAAATTGCTCCCATGAAATACCTGGGTTTAGTAATCAAAGCGAGGTATATACGCAGGGAGTGGTGCGGGGTATTATATAGTCGGCCATGCCCGACTTTAGCCTTTTCTTACTTGTTTTTTATTTTTATTTTTTATAAAGTTTGTTGTCACCCAAGGAGGCCGCCTAGTGGAGTCAAATGTATGGCCGACTCCCCTACCCCCAATAGAAGGTAGGTATGTTTTGAAAAAATATTGAGGGTTGATCATTCATTTGACTCCCCTAGAGTGTAGTTAGAACGGTGGTAACAAATTGTATAAAACTTAGTTTTTGTATGGGAGCCCCATTAAGAAGTAGGGGTAAGTATGTTCGGAAGAAATGTTGGGGAGGGAATATTAATGGAGATCGGTCTTGCATTTAACCCAGCTAAGGGCGACTCCAGGGCATTTTTGGGCCTTAGTGTCATGGAAAAAATTATAAAAAATAAAAAATTCGTATGGGGACCTCCTTAAGGGTTAAAAATAGAATGTATGTATCAGAAAAAATGCCGGGAGGGGGGGTGTTGAAAATAATAATAGGTTTGGTCATACATTTAACACTTCTTGGGGCGACTCCAAGGCATATTTGGGGCTTTTTGTGTATTTTTACGCCCTTTCCAGCGTTTTGCAAAAATTCCAATATTCAACGAGTCAAAAAGAAAATGTCACTAACAGAGGCAAAGCAATTAGAAAAAGCCCATTATGAAAGCGAAATCCCACTAAAAGAGGTTCAAATTACCGCTTTAAGACGTCTTATAGAGGATTCCTACTTATGCAGGTCCCACTTATCCAGGTTCGACTGTATGCTTACAGAAATCTCACTTAATTAGGAATTAAATGAACTGAGAAATGAGAATTTTGCATGATCTCCAATTCTAAGCAGAGGTCCAGCCTCGTTTAAAACCCTTCAATATTGTCGTACCGTGCAATTGTAAATATATATATGCAAATAATATCAATGCTTTTTTGACAAATATTCGTAAAAATATCTATAAATATAAATTTAATTTAGTAAAAAGTTTTATTCTTAATTATTGACTATCTCCGATTTTGTTTTAGACAAATCTGAAGCAGTAAGGGAAATATTTTAGGTTTATGAAACATTTCAGGACAAAAGTTCGACTACAGATTACACTAAGCAAACGCAATTAACTCTGCATATATTAAAATTAAAATATTTTTTAAAGAAAAATCTTTCCTGTGCTTTAAAAATGGTCTGAGTCATCTTGCTGAAGTTCTTAAAATATGTTAAATCAGATACACCAGAATTTATAGATGGGGATTACTTTAAGAAATAAAATGAATTTAAAAAAATATATGTTTTCGTGTGAAGATCATCCTCTATTTCTGACATTTCAAGTTAATATATCAACAATAGACAATTAGGAGATTCAATTTTCGGCTAATACCATTTTTCAATGTGCCCTGCCCCAATGTGCGACGCGTTCGAAACCCGATTGGCCCACGAGTGAGCTTGTGTGTGCTGCTTGCGAGAGTGAGTGTATGGAACAGTAAGACGAACACGAACTAAACCCGGGACTATGTGTGTTAAGCAAACCACAGGCTATAAAAGTAAGCTCCACTTCGAGGCACGTTCACAGTTTAACGCGGACGCGCTTTTCAACTTGACGGGCGGTTACGGGAGTGAATTTTCAAAAAAAAAAAAGAAAGAAAAAACTGAAATAAAATCATCTCTCCAAGATACACAAATACCGAACATAGTGAACACAAAAAAGTGACCTAGTGGAAAATCTCCATCCGAAAAAATAAAAAATAATAAATAAAACAGACTTAAACACATTTTACTTAATTGTGTGCTCTAAACTAAATGAACTAAACTTAAACTAACTACCTCTTGTGGGTAGACAGACAAGAAAATACGTTTCCTTTCCATTTTTAAATTGTTTTTGCTTTCAACGCGGATATCCAACAACAACAAAACAAAGATAAATAAACGGAGAGGCCACCGACACCTCGAAAATGGCCCTGGAAGTGTTAAAAGATCCGCATCTTATATCGCCGGCAAGTGTCTTCTATTTTCTGTTGCTGCCGCTGTTAACGCTATGGTTCACTTACTGGCGCCTGTCACGACGCCATCTGTACGAGTTGGCTGATAAATTGCCAGGACCCAAAGGATTACCCGTTGTGGGTCATTTGTTTGATGTGCTGGGACCAGCATCATGTATGTGCCGTTTTATTATCACTGTGTCTGTGCTTCTGATATCATTACTATGAAATAAATATTTGAAGATGAATTAAGTGACTAGTGTGGCATGAAATAACTAGAAAAACGATAGGAAAGAAAAAGTGCTGTGAACACAACAGACATTTCTCTTTTTTAATATGAAATAAAAGAAAAACTACTCTATTAAATTTAACCGAATTTTTAACGCTGGAATGATAAAATAATTGAGTCACTGTAATATGTCAATATCACTAAGAAAAGAACACTGATGTTTAACATTTCTGGCTGCGATATGATAATAATATGACACAGTTTAGATGGAAAAAACACTCTGCGTATTTGGTGCATTCAGGGATTTAAAATAATAGACTGGGATACAATTAAAAACAAGTAAGGAAAGGCTAAAGACGGGTGGGGCCGACTATATGATACACTCCACTTTCTATCCGAATACAATTCAACTCGGTAAAAAGTGAAAACGGGAAGAATTTTTGTATGTTTCCTAATCATTGGCTAATATGACCTGGTCCAATTTGTCAAATCGAAAAGAATATTTGTATCGGGGCTATATTCAAACATGGAATAAAGTGACTAACTTTCAAAAAAAGTTCTTCCAGTTGAAATATAACGTGTTATGCTCACTTCAAAGAAATTCGGAGAAAATTAGTGAAAAAATCAAAACGGGAGCGAAATTTGTATGGGAGCAATATATAAATCTGAACCGATCTGACCCATTTTTACCACAGGTGTTTCTAGTTGAACTATAAGATGTTTTGCCAATTTTGAAGACAATCTGATACAATATGTGGTTTCTAGAGCGGAAAAATCAAATCGAGAGCGAACTTTGTATGGGAGCTATATATAAATCTGAAGCGATCTAACCCATTTTTACAGGTGTTTCTAGTTAAACTATAAGATGGTTTGCCAATTTTGAAGAAAATCTGTTAAAATATGTGGTATCTAGAGCGAAAAGGGTCAAATCGGGAGTGAAACTCGTATGGGGGTTATATCTAAATCTGAACCGATTTTCTTCTAATTAAATATCGTTTGTTGTTGTACCGAAAAACAGCATGTAAAAGATCTATGGATAAATGTAAACGAAAAAAAAATTTATACAGTCCACAAGAGTATTAAGACATAATGTTATAGTCCGATCTTAACAAAAATTGGCACAAGTAAGTTTTGTGGATCAAGGACGAACGCTATTTAATTGAGGCAATTCGGTTCAGATTTAGATATAGCCCCCATATAAATGTCGCTCCCGATTTGACATTTAGCTGTTTTATCGATACTTTTATGGTGTTTGTTCCTCGGATATTCGTGTTCTCATACCGGACGTGAGTACGTTCGGTAGAGATACGCGACTTTCAAGGAACTCTCACCCATTTGTTGTCGATTGGACAGCTGGCCGCACTAAACATTCACAATGAATTCGTTCTTTGCTCGCGCAACTCGTATGTGGAATCGACTTCCGGCAAATATCTTTCCCGCCAATTACGACATCCTGAGATTCAAAACAGATGTCAACAAATATTTCTCCCTTTTTCCTACTCCCTAACCCGTATCTTCCTTTAGCCAACTCAATGCATTGCATTTATAGGGGACAGCTCCTGAGTGTTGGTTCATGAAAAAAAAATAAAATTGGCACAACATCTTGTAATCAAACTAAATGATTCTTTAAAAGCTATAGGAAACTTAAAAAAAACACATAAAATTCAGAGAAATGCATGAAATCATTATTTCAATCGATAGGACGGTCCATATAATTTAAAGTTTGAAGATTATTTCATGCAAATGTTGACCTTGACTGCGCCTCAACTGGTCCATCCGCTTAGTCCAATTTTGGCATACTCTTTCCAATATTTCGGCCGGTATCTCCCGAATAAATGCTTCTGGGTTGGAATGCAAGTTTTTAATATGGTTTGATAAGGCTCGGACCAGATTTTAATATCTAGCAGGTTTTTTCCAAATACCATTCTCACCGTGAATTTTATCCGAGAAAACCCTGATATATATCAGGTTATTTTGAACGCGTCCAGCTCACGAACGGACAAATGATAAAACCGAAATATTTTGGAAGAATACATAAAACACACCAACATTTCATTGTAGTCGAGAACATCAACAACATTTTTTCCTTCCTCACAAAAGAAGCCACTCTAATATATATATCGTTTGAAAGGTATAAGTTTCTTCTTTTTTTATTAACAAACTGAAAATCGCTTCATAATCCACTAATTTCAAGGCATATAAGTGCGCAAAAATGGGATTTTACGCGTAAGTCAAGATTTTGGTGATGTCTGGGAAATTTCATTGTGTTAATCAATGGGACCTGCAAGAACTTAGGACTGTCACACCACGTAATTCAAATTTTTAAATTAAAAATTAATGTAACTTTTTTCTCAATTCTGATATTGTTATTTTAAGAATATTGTTTAAAAAATAAATGTATTTATTACAATAAAAACTGACTTGTAATAAGCGGAATCGAGATGTACAGTCGATATCGCTTATAACGACCGGTCGTTATAACCGATTGTCGTTAAAAGATATATTTTGAATATGACATTTTCGGGATTTGGAACCTTCGTCGTTACAACCGGCAAGACGTTAAAAGCGATGTCGTTATAAGTGATTTCGACTGTACTATATGATTCCGTAGTATTAGTACTAGCAGGTCTGCAAATACAGTTGGTACCTTAAGTATACAAACACCATTGCATAGGGTATGCCTGCATATGATGATCTTATTGGAGGCCTGATTTCACAGCAGGCATGCAAAGGAACAAACTCATAAGAAGTTTGAAAAGAAAATTTAAACATGTATTATGTATTTGAAAGCAATCCCTAGAAGCAAAGTAATACGAAAACGATTCGAAATCGCATCGTCTAGAAGAAAAATAATATTGCGGCAACAATCATATTCGTATTGCGAAAGTTACCTCACATAGAGAAGTTTGTGCGGCCAGGGCGATAAATCGGCGATATCGCCAGATTATCATCCACAAGAAATCTGGATGATATCGCCATAATATCACCTGGAAGATAAAAAAGGGATATAGCCAGATAACCACCTAGAAGACAAAAATGCAATTTTCCATATTTTTCATATTTCAAAATTAATAATTACAAACGTCATAAATGATAAGTAAACACAAAACAACTAAGAGTTAGAAATTAAATATATGGACATCAGAGAAAAATAATGCAGATAGCAAGCTTACATTATACCACTGCTGTTTTCGCTTATGTTCTTCTTTATTTCGGCCATTCGCATGTTAAAAATGTTTCTGGTTAATCAAGTGGACGTTTTTTCACTTGGGTTTGGAAAAGAACCAAAACGTATACCTAAAATAAAACAAATAAAATGCATATAATACAAGCTATATTATTCAAAATTCCGCTTATATACCTTTAAATGCAGGAATTATATAATTTTGAGCCGATGGCTTCTCCTTGGTTCCCATCCAAGTAAATTTGCTGACCAAACTTTTTGAGAGCGCGCCTTATCAAAACTGCATGACACTACTCCAATTAGTTTTGAAAACATAGCCTCTGTGAAATGCAAAAAAACGAATGTCATTTATCAATAATCAACTTACCAGTTGGCTTTTCATCACTTGCTACTGATTTCATGTAGAACTTCAACTTGTAGCTTCTCTTTTACATATAGCGTGCTAGTCCATTTTACAAAGCACCAACAAAATATGAAAAGAAACACGGATTTCCAATGAAACAGAATTGTTTATTATTAAAAATATTTTGATGAATTTCTTCAAAATGATAAATGGAAGATATTGCCGCAATATCTTCTTGATGATATATCGTCCAAATGTTTGTAGGAATGGCTTACCTACGACGATAAGAACATATTCCATCTTTCTTAGCAGACCTGATAGCAAGGTTGCTAAAAGAAACGAATTAAGCTGTTGTAACATCAATCAATGGAGCAAAAAATCTGCTGGAACTTGCGGAAGGATTACACTGTGATCCAAAAAAAAACAAAGAAGTAAAAAAATCTTGAGTTACGGGTAAAAATAGGGGTTTATTATCTTTGCACCCTTATAAGCTTGCAACTTAGTTGGTTGTAAAACGATTTTTCGGATTTGAAACCTGCAGCTTTCGGTCGACATATAGCTTATTTAAGAAAACTTAAGAAGTCAGATTGATTTTTTTCAGCAATTAACAATTTTTAGCCACTTTTCAATTTTGGCAATGTTTTTACACATTATTTTGCTTTGTTATAGCACTATTATTAAATATATTTACATAACACAATTAGTAAGGAGCAAAATGCCGCTTTGTTTTTATACCCTACACCACTTCGTGGACTAGGGTATTATAAGTTAGTTTCGCGCCAAATGTTTGTAACACCAAGAAATAATCGAGCTAGACCCACCTTAAAGTATACCGATCAGCTTAGAATCACCAGCTGTCCATCTAAGCTTGTTCGCACTCTACAGGTCGCAATTGTTGTCCTATTGTCATGAAACTTGGCAGAAGTTATTTTTTCTGACTAAGGACCATCGGTATTGAATTTGGAGGAAATCGGTTCAGATTTAGATATAGCCCGATTTGACTTTTTCCGCCCTATAAAGCTCATATAGTACCCGATTTTCTTCAAATTCAATTCAAAAATTTGGCATTACACCTTATAATCAAACTAGAAATACCTGTGGCGTAAGCGGGTTAGATCGGTTCAGATTTAGATCTAGCCCCCCTACAAATGTCGCTCCCGATTTCACTTTTTCCGCTCTAGAAACCACATCGTGTACCCGATTTTCTTTAAATTTGGTACAACATCTTACAATCCAACTAGAAACACCTATGCATAAAGTGGGTAAGATCGGTTCAGATTTAGATATAGCCCTGATACAAATATCGCTCACGATTTAACATTTTCGGCTCTAGAAACCACATATTGTACCCGACATTCTTTAAATTTGGTACAACATCTTATAATCGAACTAGAAACACTTATGGAGAAATTTGGTAAGATCGGTTCAGATTTAGATATAGCCCGCATTCAAATGTCGCTCCCTCTTTCACTTTTTCCGTTTTAGAAACCACATATTGTACCCGATTTTCTTTAAAATTGGCACAACATTTTATAATGGAACTAGAAACACCTGAAAGTGGGTAAGATCGGTTCAGATTTAGATATAGCCCTTATACAAATGTTGCTCGCGAATGTTTAACCTATTTTGGTCAAACTTTACATATTATATTTCACCAATAAACATACATGGTGAAAGCGGGTCACATCGTTCCAGGGTTCAATATACCCCAAACAAATGTCCTTTCCGATTTAACATTTTTGCCAAACACATACATTTCCAGGATGCTGAAATCCTTCCCGATTTCTCTTTTTTACCGAATTGAATTGTAATGAGATAGAAAGTCCGTCCGTCTTTAGCCCTTCCTTACTTGTTTGTGAGATTCCCATATGTCCATACTTTGGTATAACTTAAATGGGCCCCATTCTGATCTATTACAGCTCTAGAAACTACATCTTACATCGGATCTTCATCAAATTTTTCAGATCATGATATTTTTCAACTAGGAATACCTACCGTGAATGAGAAATATATAGGCCCATGTTTTGGACCAAGCCCAAAATGTTGTTATAGCCCCCTTTTCAATTGTCGGTGCGATTCATCCTATTACTTCTGTATAATTTGTATTTGTCTGTCTGATAATTGGATCAATTACCATATTATTAACCATATTCGTTAAATATGACTAAAGATGAATTTATAGTAACTGTATAATTTATATGATCTACATAAAATTGCTCCCATAAAATACCAGGGTTTAGTAATCAAAGCGAGGTACATACGCAGGGAGTGGTGTAGGGTATTATACAGTCGGCCCCTCCCGACTTTAGCCTTTCCTTACTTGTTATTAATACTAAACAATACTAAAGTTTCGATTATTCCAGTTCATATCTCTCTTATTTTACGAATTGAAGTATAATACAAATACATAAAAATCATCGTTTCCATAATGGGTAGTCCACTATAGATTTATTCACTCACGTTTTGCTTCCAGTAGAGTGGACCAAAAAATATATATGCTTTTAGGCGTTTTTAAAAATTTATTCTGAAACTATGTAAATGTCTTCTTTAGCTTATTATTATGGCTAGGGAACCATGTAATTTTTACATTTTAGGTAGAATGCTTGTTCTGCATATTTGACCCTCTAACACAACAACTATGATAACCGTTGGTAGTTGATAGGCAACATGACTATTGATGGCTATATTTCACAGATATGTAGAGCACACCCTATAGCTAAGATGTAGATTAACGTGGTCCCAAATACCATAAGAATGAACATAGTTTCAGGCCTAAACAAAAAAATAAATACTTTGGCCCACTCTTCCAGAATTCGAAGGTCACATCTGTCATAAATAACATGATCAAACTTCAGAGAGAAGAAAACACTGTAAAAATTACCTTTTAAACATAATTTATAGTCATTTTTGTAGTATCCTACACTGTGATTGCTACAAAAAAGTACGACATTTATATTGGTAATATCTACAAAAAATACACAAACATAAAATACCTTCTCGGTGTCATCAACTCCTATCTAATTGGTGCCAAATAACTATAACTTATGAGCTTGGCTAGACACAGCAGACAGTATTAGTTAAACTATGTGAAACTGTCGGTATAAAATATTCAGCATTAGCACAGCCAGACATTGATTTACTTTAATACATGCGAGTATTAAATGTACGCAATATAAGTAGTAGTAATAAATAACTAAATAAACATAGACATAGCTAAATATTGGATCATTGGCTAATGTCCTTTAATGTGTAGCACATATTAATTATTTCAGTTGTGTGTGTGTGTGTGCGCAATAAACATGTTATGAACATAAATTTTAAATCAAATTGGCAATTTTTATAAAATATTTGGGAGACGGCGAACTTTTGACTGTGAGCCAAATTGATGTAATGTTACAAAATACATCCACACACACACATTTCCTTTGGCAAAACATTCCAGAAAATTGCACTAAGTAATAGTCAGTCAGGCAGAGGTTTCAAATATTTGTTGTAACATATCCGAACATCAAAATACGCCATTGACATTGAAAGTTTGCAGTGGGTTGAGTGATTTAAGTGCACTGTAAAAACTGAAAATATAATTAGTACTTTTCACTCATTACTTGAAGCCTGCAGCAAAAGTTTGGAAAAAATCAAGGACAAACAAGGACTCATAATAACAAAATCAACACTTATGTACGTCACGCTACGACTGCAATGAAATACAAAAAATATAATTAGAAATATTGGAATTTTATTTTTCATTCAAGGTATGCTAATTTCTGCGACTGATTGTACAGGCACAGAAAAAAATTATGACTTCGAATAACAATTTCTATTTTCTTTAATTTGTCAAATTATTAAAAACTTTTTTTTGTGTCAAAACTACACTCAAAGGAATTTGTCAGTAAAAAAAGCAGAAAGTCTGCTGTAAGAGCAAAGTTTCTGCTGCAAAAGAGATAGCAGATTTGTGTCTGCTGAAATAGCAAACAGCTGTTCGCTGTTTTTAGCAATAAAGAAAAAATCGCTTTCTTGGAACTTTAAGCATGTGTACAGAACAGTATGGCCTATTGAATATATACATATTAACAACACTTAGTAGAATAAATGTTATTATAAGGCAATTTTTTACCACTGAAAGATATTGGGATAGTGATTTTAATGATACTCATATTATTCCAATCGAATATAAAAGGAAATTCGACCTTAACTCGTTTTAACCGTCAATCTGAAAGGCTTTTACATTTTGAACGCTTATTTTTATATATTTTAATTAACAGCAGTCAATTTTAGCAGACTGCAAACTCTTTAGCAGTGTGAATGCTGATGCAACATTACAGAAAAACTGCTGTTATGACAGAAAAACTGCTGTGATAGCGAAAAATTGCCTGCCGATAGGCATCAGACAATCGCTGCTGTTAATAACAGACCTTTTTTTCTAAGTGTAAGAATTTCCATCATTAACTGAAGTCGTATAGATAATTCTATGCCACCCTGTATATCGCCGTCTGTCTGCGTCTCTGTCTGTTTGAAGTATAAAATATCTCTAAAACAAATTATTTGTTTTGTTACTATTTTACTATTTATATATGTATGTCTGTATAATTTCAAACCACTTGTTCATATTTAGATTCATAAAACTTTCATATTTATGTTAGCACATGTTGATATTTACTATAAAGTCTAAACACAACCATGTCATTGACTTTAGCATCAAAAATAAATTACATACGTTCTTATGGAAAATATACTTTTTGATATACTTTTTCATGGGGTCTGGCGTTGTCTTCAAGAATAAAAATTCTTTCTATTTCTTGTTTGTATGTGTTTGAGCAGTCTAAGTTTCAACATTTAATAAGGTGTTAAGTTCGGCCGCTCCGAATCTTACAGGATTACCGGCATATTGGAGGATGTGGACTTTGCTTAGAAATGCAGTACACATGTTATGAAAATTAGAATAATTTTTGTGCAGACAGACGACTAATTCGTCATAGAATTTTACCAGGATACATAATATATATACTTTACATGGTCTCCGTTGAATATTTCAAGGTGTTACAAACGTGGAGGATACAAAAACATTGTGGACCAGAATTTTATTCCTTTTAAGTAGTTTTGGTTTTTATTTCAAAAACATTCCTGGTTTTTAGACTTTTATTACAGAGTTGACAAAAAATATGTTTGAACTTCAATGGTCTATAAATTTCAAACGCAGCAACAAAAATATCTCAAATAGCTTTTGAATTAGCTTTAATTTAAAATCAAGGTCACTGAAGTTGTTATGGTATTTTGGTTTCAAAATGACTTTTGTAGTCCCACTGTGCGGAGCTCACAAATCTGGGTACATCAATTTATAGTCCAAAGTAACTTGAAGATGGTACAAACTGTAGGACTCTATCTCTAATTGTATAGTCATCTAATAGTACACTGTCATACGCAGAAATTTACCCATCTTTCCCAATGTCTATCTTAATATAAATACAATCACATAGCTCTAGGGCTTATATTCAAAAATGGCTACGAACCGTTTTTGATGCCGAACTATTCTCTTATTTGGCTGTCATCTGTCAATTATTTTCTAAAGCCATTTTTTTCAAATATTTCTGATTTAGCGATGTGAGTGTACGTTAGTTTGTGACTGCAAAAGTGGCTATGAACATAAAAACAAAATAAATAAAATAGTTAAAAAATGGAGCAGCATAAAACCGAAGGATGTTATTCTCTGCAACGAGAATGTTGTTAAAACATTTTTCTAGATTTAGGGTATCGTAAAAAATTCCAGCTGACTAAATAGGGAAAATTTGTGGCAGAATTGATTCAGAATCCCAGATAGAGAAAGTTGAGAAAGATGCAATTGCAACCTTGAATTTTGTATTTTTGCTACAATTGCAGCTATTTTCGCGACTGACTAAATATGTGCCAGTTAGAATGATAGTCGTCATGTCAAAAAATCCAAAAAATGAGATATGCCAATTTTTCTCATTACTTTGATCAGTTCTCTAATTTAAGAAATTTTATTTTTGACATTTATAAAAAATATACCCGTACAATGACATTTCTCATTTTTTGCACACCAAAATTGTCTTTTGTGTTAGTTTCAGAGCTGTTAAGTAATGATTAGTAATCGTAATCATTAGTAAAAGATTACTTTTGACTATTTTAGATTACTTTTGATTTTTTGTGATTACTTTTGATTCTCGCGAAATCGGTATGAGAGTCATAGTAGTCTGTTTGTCAAAACTTTTGACTTTTCAATATATGTCAGTTTTGATTTTTTCTGTTCTCGTTCTTTTGCCAGCTAAAACCGAAAGGTAACGGTAATCGCAAGTAATCCTGATTATTTTTTGATTATTTGTAATCGTAATCAATTAGTAATCAGAAATTGTTGAATAGTGGATTATATAATCATTACGATTCTTTTTAAAAAGTAATGTAATTGATTACTAATCGTAATCGAAATTTAACAGCTCTGGTTAGTTTGATAGTGGTCTAAGTCACACTATATCCACTGACATTAATGTGTGGTGTTTAAACAGAATTTTTTATTTATAATGTCCATTTTAGGTGATTCAGATAATTTGAATAACATATAAAATCAAATTATTTGAAAAGGAAATAATAATTTCAATATAAAGTTTCTAGACGAACAACCTGTAATTATTTAAAAATATTTTTTACTTTAAAAAATTTATATTTTCTGTTTTCTTTCATTTTTGTAAGGAAATATTACTTCTGTTATTTGGGAAGAATGAAAGTCTTCTAAGTCAGTGCACCCTCTGAAAGTACCAACGTTGTCGATTTTTTTATAAAAGATCGATATAGTTGTAGGATATTCTAAGAAAAAATTTTGTGCTTCTTTTTTTATTAACTCAAACATAAACCATTGCTCTCAGAACGGATAAAGTGTGACTTAGACCACTATCTTTCTAACTGGCACATATATGTTACAAGCAACATTGGTTCTTAATACACATGCAAAAAATCACGGGAAAATTACAAAAAAAAATATCATCTATACTAAATCATTTTAGCCATATTTCCCGCGAAAATGAAAATTTTGCAAAAATATTCAATTTATATTTTTTATTTACTATTATATTTACCGAAATACCTAATTTTTTGTAGTAAATGACCGATCTTCCAAAAAACGGACGGATTTTAACCCAAGTAATTTTGTTGTATAAGTTTGATGACCACTACTGAAATTTTCCGACAATTTTTTTCGTAGAACATTATAATCCTTAAATGTCCTTTTTGAAAGGACTTGATTGTCTCGGAAAAAGAGTCTAATTGGCCCATACCACAATATAGTTCTGACAATAAGAATTCGCTCAGACATTAACTTGCAACACCTTTCTCAATTAGTATAATGATACCTTCGACCAAAAATTGAAAACTTTGATCCACTGTAAAGAGAAACTCAGAACAGCAGGACTTTAAGTTTATTCTACAAAAATGTTCTACTCAACAGTTCAACTGTTCCAAAAATGCTGTTGATAGAGAAAATCAGTTTTTTCGCTCTCATAGCCACTTTTGAATATAATTCCTAGATAAATAGATTTGGAGTCTCATAGTATCGGAATGTCGCTCAACAGGAAATAATTTATAGATATTGTTTGAAAGATACTTCTTTAAAGTTTTCTACTTTTCCCTTAAACATTTTCTTCTTTTGACTTAAAGAAAATTTCTGTCAATTTCCGAGTAAATGAAAGTTTTTTTCGCGGCAATAAAAACGACATTTACAATAAAAGATTGTAAATGTTCATTTGCACCTAAGGTATTTTTAATGATTTGTATGTGCGAGATTTTTGTTTTGTGATTTTCTCGCCATCTATCTAACGTATCCGGCTGATTTTTGGCATGTGTATTAAAAATGACGCTTGTTACATATACTTAGTTAGGCGCGAAAAAAGCTGGAATTGTTGCAAAAATAAAAAATTCGCGGTTGCAATTGCATTTATTTCAACTTTCTATATAGAATATAGTATATATATTCTTGATCGTCATAAAATTCTAAGACGATCTAGCCATGTCCGTCTGTCCGTCCGTTTGTTAAAAGCACGCTATCATCAAAATGAAAGGAGCTAGGACTTCCTAATTTTCTATAAATGCGTCTTATAGTCGTAGATCGTTTGAGATTGTAGCTGGGCGTAATCGGCCCAGAGGGAAAAATTCCTCCACAAGTACTGAGAATACCCATAATATTTTAGAGTAATTAAGCATGTGTATTCAATATGTCTGCTTGTAGTTACTTGATATTGGGTATGCGCATTCCCCTGACAACAAAAACGTGCACCATAAAGTGATTATTATTCGTAGGGGGTGAAATGCGGCAAACGAAAACAGCAGAAGCGCAAAATTCGGTGTGTACATTCCTCTAGTTGAGTAGATACATAATACAAAATTATTTTCCTCAAATTCGTACTTTTAAAGGGTAAAATGAGAATAGAGGGATAAAAATGGTACCAACCAAAAGGCTCCATCTAGAATTATGAAATTCGGTGTAGACATTCCTCTGATTACATAGACACATAAAATAAAGGGATTTCTCGAAATTCGTACTTTTTAGGGTTAAAATGGAAAAATCGTACCAACCAAATGACCGCAGCTAAAGTTAAGAAATTCGGAGCATACATTCCTCTGACTCTGTAGACACGAAAAATTAATGGTTTTTCCAAATTCGTACTTTCAAGGGATAAAATGGGGACAGAGTGATAAAAATGGTACCACCTAAATTGCTACAATTCCGTAGACACGTAAAAAAGAGATTTTAGAAAGTCAAGAGTACGACTTTCTGAAATCTCTTTTTTAGGTAAAATGGGAAAAAAATTATAAAAATGGTGCCAACTAAACGGCTACAGCTAGAATGATGAAATTCGGTGTGTACATTCCTCTAATTTCATAGACAAGTAAAATAAAGAGATTGTAGTACGTAAAATGGGAAAACGGGATAAAAATGGTACCAACCAAATGGATTCTTCGGATTGCATAGACACTCTAAATAACTTTTTTACTTTTACGATATTTGAATTAAGAGGGGTTTTAAGACAGATAATGCATTTATAGATTAATCAGTTAACCCATGATAGAGAATCATATTGCCCCAAATTGTAGCTGGGATAACCACAATTTTTAATTTGAAGCAGCAATATTGCGTTTTTTAGTTGGATACGATTTTTAAATTTATTAGTAAAATTGTGAAGGGCGATTTTTAGCTATTATCTTTTTAGTAACACTGGCTTAAACAGCTGACGCACGTTTCGTGTTTTGTTTCACTGTGAAACATCTTCAGTTTGGTCTATAATTTAACCATGAATCGTCTTACAAACGAACAACGCTTGCAAATTATTGAATTTTATTTTCAAAATGCGTGCTCTGTTAAGAAAGTTCATCGCGCGCTTCCATTTTATGGTCAGTTTAATCGACCCACTGAAGCGGCTATTCGAGCTATTGCGAGTAAATTTCGCACCAAATTTACATTGTTGGACATTAAACCACCAACACGCTTACGTAGAGTGCGAACTGAAGAAAATATCGCAGATGTATCGGCCAGTGTTAATGATGACCATCAATTATCGATTCGTCGCCGTTCGCAGCAATTGGGCCTCTGTTACTCAAAAACGTGGAAATGCCAAAATTGGACTAAGCGGATGGACCATTTGAGACGCAGTCAAGGTCAACATTTGCATGAAATAATCTTCAGACTTTAAATTATATGGACCGTACTATCGATTCAAATAAAGATTTCATGTATTTTTCTGAATTTTATGTGTTTTTTTGAAACACTTTCCTATAGCTTTTAAAAAATCACCCTTTATATAACACATTTACGATTTCTCCACAGATTAGGAAAATAATATGTCAGACTTTATCATAAAAGTATCAAAAACAAAATTATTATTAAAAATTAAATTATTTTTCTATTGTTACAATGTTTTATGAAAACATGGTGAAAATTGTGCGAAGAAATAGGTAAAATTTTCAGCAGAAATCCCGCGGGAATCCCGTACAGATTTCCCGGAAATAGAAACATTTCTAGAGCGATAATAGGGTAAATCGGTCCAGATTAAAGGTTGGTCCAGCTCGATATTTCATGGTGATAAAAACATTTGGCTGGAACTAACTAACTTATTATACCTATTCCACAGAGTGTTAAAGGGTATACAAATTTAAAACAAACTCAATTAACTGTTATACACCATATAGGTCTAATTAATTACATATTTGAACTCATTTGCAGTTATTTTTATAAAATCTGTTTGTTATCAGTTTCTGACGGGAGATTAATTTTAAATCATATTCTCTTCTTTTAAAAAACATAACATTTGTTTCTTCCACTTTCAGCTGTTTTCAAGACGGTCATTCGCAAAAGTTCCGAATTTCCCTATGTGACCAAAATGTGGATTGGTCCCAAGCTGGTGGTGTTCATCTATGATCCCAAAGATGTTGAAATAATACTCAGCAGTCATGTGTACATTGACAAGGCATCCGAATATAAATTCTTCAAACCATGGCTCGGGGATGGTTTGTTAATTAGTACCGGTGAGTAAGACAAGAGAAAAAAGAAGAGAACACAAAGGAATGTGTACTCGAATACAAAATAATTTAAAGAATGTAAATAACAACAGAAAATATGAAAAAAATAGCCACTAATAACATGAAAATATGGAGCATTAAATTAAAAGACAAGACTTCATATACCAGTTCAGGTGGTATGGGGAAATCTGACAGTACATTTATAATTGAAGTAAAATTAAAAATTTGTTACGTTGCATGTTTAAAATATTACGGAAATCCCTTTCTCTTTTTTTAGTAAAATCTCGATTTCAATTACATGCATCTGATGCTACTATTATCATGCCTAAATTAGTGCTCAAGTGACAAATAATTGACCGTTCTAATTAGAAAACGAGCGCATTAGACACGAAGCATTAGTATTGTCATGAGAACAACAAACAATCAACGTTTCGAGATTGTTTTGAAATTAGCTGAAGTCAAATTAAAAAATTGGGCATTTGGTGTTTGCGTCATAATGAACTGATGGAGGACTGTGTAGCCACATGTCTATGAGATCACTGTGGGTTGGTTTGTCACTGAGCGGATGTTTACACATTCAAACGAAGTGATAAATCTAAGTATTCAAATATTCAAGTATTCCAATTTTTCCAAGTAATCCAAATAATCCAAGTACTCCAAGTGATCCAAGTATTCCAAGTAATCCAACTAATCCAAGTATTCCAAGTGTCCCAAGTATTCCAATTTTTCCAAGTGATACAAGTATACCAAGTGCTTCAAGTATTCCAAGTACTCCAAGTATTCCAAGTACTCCATGTATTCAAAGTATTCAAATTATTCAAAGTATTCAAAGTATTCAAAGTATTCAAAGTATTCAAAGTATTCAAAGTATTCAAAGTATTCAAAGTATTCAAATTATTCAAAGTATTCAAAGTATTCAAAGTATTCAAAGTATTCAAAGTATTCAAAGTATTCAAAGTATTCAAAGTATTCAAAGTATTCAAAGTATTCAAAGTATTCAAAGTATTCAAAGTATTCAAAGTATTCAAAGTATTCAAAGTATTCAAAGTATTCAAAGTATTCAAAGTATTCAAAGTATTCAAAGTATTCAAAGTATTGAAAGTATTCAAAGTATTCAAAGTATTCAAAGTATTCAAAGTATTCAAAGTATTCAAAGTATACAAAGTATTCAAAGTATTCAAAGTATTCAAAGTATTCAAAGTATTCAAAGTATTCAAAGTATTCAAAGTATCCAAAGTATTCAAAGTATTCAAAGTATTCAAAGTATTCAAAGTATTCAAAGTATTCAAAGTATTCAAAGTATTCAAAGTATTCAAAGTATTCAAAGTATTCAAAGTATTCAAAGTATTCAAAGTATTCAAAGTATTCAAAGTATTCAAAGTATTCAAAGTATTCAAAGTATTCAAAGTATTCAAAGTATTCAAAGTATTCAAAGTATTCAAAGTATTCAAAGTATTCAAAGTATTCAAAGTATTCAAAGTATTCAAAGTATTCAAAGTATTCAAAGTATTCAAAGTATTCAAAGTATTCAAAGTATTCAAAGTATTCAAAGTATTCAAAGTATTCAAAGTATTCAAAGTATTCAAAGTATTCAAAGTATTCAAAGTATTCAAAGTATTCAAAGCATTCAAAGTATTCAAAGTATTCAAAGTATTCAAAGTATTCAAAGTATTCAAAGTATTCAAAGCATTCAAAGTATTCAAAGTATTCAAAGTATTCAAAGTATTCAAAGTATTCAAAGTATTCAAAGTATTCAAAGTATTCAAAGTATTCAAAGTATTCAAAGTATTCAAAGTATTCCAAGTATTCAAAGTATTCAAAGTATTCAAAGTATTCAAAGTATTCAAAGTATTCAAAGTATTCAAAGTATTCAAAGTATTCAAAGTATTCCAAGTATTCCAAGTATTCAAAGTATTCAAAGTATTCAAAGTATTCAAAGTATTCAAAGTATTCAAAGTATTCAAAGTATTCAAAGTATTCAAAGTATTCAAAGTATTCAAAGTATTCAAAGTATTCAAAGTATTCAAAGTATTCAAAGTATTCAAAGTATTCAAAGTATTCAAAGTATTCAAAGTATTCAAAGTATTCAAAGTATTCAAAGTATTCAATCGTCTCGATCGTCTCGATTAGACTCGTCAAATTCGGTGTATGTATCCCCGTGACACACAAAATAAATTGATTTTCGCAATAAGTACTTTTAAGGGGAAAGCGGGAATAAAAGGGATAAAAGGGATAAAAACGTTAGCAACCACAGCGATGCAGTTAGACTCCATATTACACTTGAACTGGATGACATACATCTGAATCTTTAGGAAAAATTTAGTTAATTGGCGTTTTCAGTTTTTCATTTCTTCAACCTGCTGCCCGTTACAAGGACTACAAATTTTCAAAGGTCAACATTTTCAAAAAAAAATATTTAAAATACTCATGGACACTCTAAGATGTCAAATCAAAAAGGAGAATGAATATCTGCTAAATTTAGTATTAACACAGTACTTCGGCAATTTTTTTCATACATAGTGTAATAATTCTTTTATGAAAATTAATTAAATACAAATTTGTAAGTAAGCGTGCCTTGTCTAAAATACTTCGCATACATATGCCCAATTTTGAGATATTTTTCACCGACACCGACCCAATTAAATGACTCACGTTTGACGGTGATGCCTTCGAACTCAAAAACATACTAAAATATTTAGACACTGCGACAACATAAATTCAAATTTGCGATGTGTTGCACATCATCCATAACTTGGCCGAATATTTAGTGTAGGTGGCTCCACTTGAGAGAGGAGGAAACAGACAAATCATGGCAAATCAAGACAAAGACCAGATGTTTCTGTGACACAAGGAAGATAAACAACAAAAGATAACGACACAGTTTTCTTAACATTTTCACAGATTAACAACACTCTCTACACAAAGTATGCATACACACATATAATATATTCATATTCAGATTAGCCAGTGGTGGCTAATAAAATAAAATTATTATAGAATTCAAATTCTTTCAAATACATACATACATAAATACTAACTAATACACATCATTGTGTCTTCTCTAATTTGAACACAGGTCACAAATGGCGTTCACATCGCAAGTTGATTGCACCCACATTCCATCTGAATGTTCTGAAGAGTTTCATTGATCTATTCAATGAGAATTCACGCAACGTGGTGCGTAAACTTCAGGCAGAGGGTGGCAAAACGTTCGACTGTCACGATTATATGAGTGAGGCCACCGTTGAGATTCTATTGGGTAAGTACTCACATGATATGATGGGGCTTGGGATGAGGATGCATACTTATGATGGTGATGATGATGGTGATCATAGAAATTCTAGTTAGTGAATTGCCTCCATTGTTACGGACATTATT
The DNA here is from genome assembly GCA_947397865.1 of Polietes domitor. Classification (NCBI taxonomy): domain Eukaryota; kingdom Metazoa; phylum Arthropoda; class Insecta; order Diptera; family Muscidae; genus Polietes; species Polietes domitor. The sequence goes on from OX377620.1 coordinate 52,379,930, forward strand.
GGCTGGACAATGGAAAGTCATATTTTATGGGTTATTGTGACAATTATATCTAACTGTCATTTGCCACTGCAATATTAACACTATGATAACCGTGTAATATATAAATATATATATATATATATAATATATAATATAAAATGAAATTAAACCCCAAAAAAGATGTAAAACTCCAAATTATAAATGAAAACAAATAAGGACAAATAAGTCTAAAGTTGACCTGGTCCAATTTGTCAAATCGAGAAGAATATTTGTATCGGGGCTATACAAATATCGGGGAATGAAGTGACTAACTTTCACAATAAGTTCTTCGAAATTCGGCGGAACTATGTGTTTTCTGGGGCGGAAAAAGTCAATCCGGGAGCGATATTTGTATGTGAGCTATATGTAAATCTGAACCAATCTGACCCATTTTCACCATGGGTGTTTCTAGTTAAAATATAAGATATTTTGCAAGATTTGATGAAGACCTGTTAAAATATGTGGTTTATAGAGTGGAAACCGCGAAATCGGGAGTGAAATTTGTGAGGTAGCTATGTATAAATCTGAACCGATCTGACCTATATTCACCATGGGTGTTTTTAGTGGAAATATAAAATATTTTGCCAAATTTTGAAGGTCTGTAAAAATATGTGTTTCCTAGACCAGAAAAAGTGAAATCGAGAGCGAAATTTGAATGGGAGCTATATACAAATCTGAACCGATCTGACCTATTTTCACCACAGGTGTTTCTAGTTGAAATATAAGATGTTTTGCCAATTTTGAAGAAAATATGTTAAATATGTTTTATCCATATTGAAAAGAGTCAAATCGGGAGTGAAATTCGTATGGGAGTAATATCTAAATCTGAACTGATTTTCTTCAAATTAAATAGCGTCCTTATCCCGAAAAACTTCGTTGTGCAAAGTTTCATTTGGTTCTGCCTACAATTGCGACCTGTATCGTGATTACAAGAATAGTTAGACAGACAGACTGACACTGCCAAATCGATTCAAAAAGTGATTCTAAGTCGATCGGTATAATTAACAATGGGTCTATCTCCCTTTCTTTTGGGTGTTACAAACAAATGCACAAAGACATAATACTCTCGTGGAGTGTATAAATATCTGAAAAAATTGGAGGTTATTTATATTTTTTATATTACAAAGCCCAAAATAATACTTTAGAAACAATATTTTTTTAACATTAAATAAACTTAAACCTTATGATGATGAACTAATGATCAACATAGAAAAGTAGGATAAGATAGGGAGCTAAAAGTGAAATACAACGTAAAAAACAAAACTGGCTAAATTCGGATATAATCTGAGATTTCCAGAGCGGAAAATATATATATGGGGTTATATATAGGGTCCGCCATCTAACGTTTTTTTCAACTATTCAACCGTTGGACTATTATTTGTGGGGTGCCCGAGGCAGCCATTTGAATGAAATTATTTTCCATTATTAACCGGAAGGATTGTACTTTCAAATAAAAAAAGAAATTTGAGAAAATATTCAGTAGTTTTTTTATAGCATTTCAAAAAAAATTATTTGGCGGACCCTATATAAATCTGAAGAGTTTTGCTTAAAATGTAATAGCCATGACCTCGTGGTGTGTGCTTTGGTAACAAGATTAGACGTACAGACAGACGACGGTGGTTGGAGACCGATTTACTTGGACATAATTCTGTAACTTCTGTTCCCTTTGATATAGTTCCAATTCACACACGCATTAATACATTGTTGTTTTCGTGTTTGCCTGCTCAGGTCATAAGTCAGGGAGCTCCGAAATTTTTTGAATTCTTTCCAAAATATTAAATAAATTTCCGCCAAATGTGCTTTGATGGCAATTTGTTAAATTGTGTTGCTTCTGGAAAGGAAAAAGTCAAATCGGAAAAGAGATTTGTATGGAGGCTATATCTAAATCTAAATCGATTTACTTCAAGTTAAATAGCGTCCGTCCTTGACCCACAAAACTAAATTGTGCCAATTTTTGGTACGATCGGACAATAAATGCGACTTTGTACTTTGATTACAAGAATAAATGGACAGACAGACGGATATTTTGGGTGTTACAAACAAATGCACAAAGACATAATGGCCTAGAGGAGGGTATACGTTGTAATTTAGGTTGTATGCGTAATTTAGGGTTAAATTTATATTACACATACAACCGACTGTCTGCATTAGAACCCAGCAAACTTGGAAGTAGTTCAAAATGAATGACATTAGCATTACTCCGAAATCATACAGTGCCCGACAAAAGTCAACATACGACCCACATTTTTGCGATTTAGCGAGTTCCAAAACATATTTGAAAAAAGTAATGATGCGGTTTTGTTTGAAATCGTGTTTTATTCATATAACAATAACAAAATGCATTACTTCAATATAAACACAAAAGATATTAACAGAATACGCAGAAAAAACCTTGACAAAAGTCTACATACGGTTTGAGATGAGACATAAAAAATGCAATTTAACGTGACAAAATGATACTATATTTTAATTTAATATTTTGTTGGTCCACCATGAGCATCTACAACAGCCAGCAATCGTCTGGGCATTGATGCAACTAAGTTTTCCAATTCCGCAGGTGATATTTGTCGCCATTCCTCTTCCAGCTTGTTTTTTAGCGTTTGGGCGCTAGTTATGTGATGTTTTCGGATCCTGCGTTGCAGAATCTCCCACACATGTTCAATAATATTCAGGTCGGGGCTTTGTGGCGACGAATATAGTTGTCTTGGAGCATGGTAAATCAGCCAATCTTTAACAAATTTGGCTGTGTGCTTCGGATCTTTATCTTGTTGGAAAATCCAGCGCTATCCGAGGTTTAAATTATCGACCGATTTTTGTTCCAATATGGATTTATATTTATAACGATCCATGTTACCCTCAATAAACGCAAGATTTCCAACTCCAGACGCCGCGACGGCACCCCAAACCATTACGTTGCCACCACCATGCTTTACCGTAGCAAGAAAATTCTTCGGATTCATTGCCGTATTCGCTTTTCTCCATACTTTGGCTCTCCCGTCACTTCCAAATATATTATACTTCGACTCGTCCGTAAATAAAACCCGCTTCCAGAAGTCTAATCCCTTGTCCAAGTGTTGCTGGGCGAATTCAAGGCGAATCTTACGATTCTTTTCACTTATAAGAGGTTTTATGCGTGGCGTTCTGCTTCGGAAACCAATATTATTCAGACTTCTTTGAATTGTTCTTGGATGTAAAATTGTATCCGACCTTTCTGCGAGTTGTTTGGACAAGATTCTTTTAAAATAAAGCTTTCATCTCGTCGACTAAGTTTTTTTGGACGCCCACTTCTGGGCTTATTTTCAACAGTACCCGTATTTTCGAAGTTTTTGGATATAGTTTGGACAGTTGATTTACTTAAATTAACCATTTTAGCTATTTCGCCTAAAGATTTCCTTTCGTTTCTGCATTTTATTACTAAATTTCGAATATCAGTTGCAATTTCTTTACGAGAAGCCATTTTCGCGGACTAATGTTTCTTGAATTATATTTATTTAAAGAAGAGCAAGCACAAGACAAATGACAATACAAATTTCGTCAATTCTCCTATAAAGTACATTATAAAAAATGACGTAAAGCATGGGATGCTATGTCGTATGTAGACTTTTGTCAAGGTGTTTTTGTTTATTTTGCCAATATCTTTTAAGTTTATATAGAAGTAAAGCATTTTGTTATTGTTATATGAATAAAAAACGATTTCAAACAAAACCGCATCATTAGTTTTTTCAAATATTTTTTGGAACTCGCTAAAACGCAAAATTGTGGGTCGTATGTTGACTTTTGTCGGCCTCTGTACATCCAAGCTAATTCATTCTAAATAGTTCCCCAAATGCAAATATATTTGCCATCTAATGAAGTCTTTCAAAATCACTTCCAAAAATATAGTTTAACACTTATTCCCAGCAAATGAAAGTATTTCCAAATGAATGACACTTTTATTGCTCCTGAATCATACATCCAAGTTAATTCATTCTAAATAGTTTCTCAAATGCGAATAAATAAATTATAAATTAGTATTTTCCCTTTCAATAGAATTAAGTTATATATATTTAGTTTTTTCATTTTATACCTTCATTATAGAAAATGTAAAATAATCAAATATCGAAAAAATAATTCTGTTGCGCTGTATATTAAATGATTCATTGTGGTTTGTCTGGTCGACTTTTAATAATCTATCTTATGGGTACGATACAAATATTTATTTGTTCAATTTCGATCTCAAATATTTTCTTTATTGAATAATGTTGATGCGTCATAAAAATACTATACGATTGCTATAAATTGAGAACATTTTCAGAATAAAAAATGTTGGTGACATTTTTAACAAAACTTTAATCAGAAATATTTTTCAAAATTCGTACTTTTTGGGAGTGAAATCGGGTAAAAAGGGATAAAAATAGTACGGATGGAGCTGGAATAATAAAATTTGGTGTGTGCATACCTCAAAACCCTTAGAAACGCAAAATGACGGAATTTTTCGAAATTTGTACTTTTAATGGGAAAAGGGGATAAAAAAGGTACCAACAACACGGATGACGCTACAATAATGAAATTCGGTGTATATATTCGTTTTACAGTGCAGATCACTAATAAGAAATAATTTTTCGAAATTTGTAGTTTTAAGGGATTAAATGGGATAAAAATTGTACCACCGCTCTGACCAAATGGCAGGGCCTAGAATCTTGAAATTTAGAACGGGCATTACTTTTATAGCACGGATGCGACCAGGAAAATATTTTTAGAAATTCGTACTATTTGTGGGTGATATCGGGTAAAAAGGGATAAAAATAGTACCAATCAAACGGATGGAGCTGGAATAATAAAATTTGGTGTGTACATACCTCAAAACCCTTAGAAACGCAAAATTACGGAATTTTTTGAAATTCGTACTTTTAATAGGTAAACGGCGAAAAGGGGATAAAAAAGGTACCAACAACACGGATGGCGCTACAATAATGAAATTCGGTATGTATAATCATTTTACAGCGCAAATCACTGATAAGAAGACATTTTTCGAAATTTGTAATTTTAAGGGACTAAATGGACCAAACAATTGGGCCTAGAATCATGAAATTCGGAACGGGCATTACTTTTACAGCATGAATGCGACAAAGAAAATATTTTTCAAAATTCGTACTTTTTGTGAGTGAAATTGGGTAGAAAGGGGTACAAAATGGTATCAATCAAACAGACGGAGCTGGAATCATGAAATTAGGCGTATACATCCCTGAAAATGCAAATTGAAGGAATTTTTCGAAATTCGTACTTTTAAAGGGTAAAAGAGAAAAGCGGGATAAAAAAGGTGCCAACATTATGGATGACGCTACAATAATAAAATTCGGTGCGCATATTCGTCTTACAGTGTGGATGAGTAATAACAATGAATTTTGCGACATTTGTACTTTTAAGGTATTAAATGGGTTAAAAATGTTACCACTAAAATTGTACCAAAAGACTGGTCCTAGAATCTTGAAATTTGGAACGAATATTACTCTTATAACCACGAAAATACTCTTCATAAATTTAAACTTTTAGGTGTGAAATTGGTAAACACGGATAATCAATCATGAAATTCAGTTTTACATGCATAGAAACACAAAATAAATATATTTTTCGAAATTCGTACCTTTTTATATCCCTATGGTACCAACAACACGGCTGAAACTAGAATCGTGAAATTCGGTGTGTATATTCCTCTGACATTGTAGACGTGAAACATTAACTGATTTTCAATATTTATACTTTTAAGTTGAATTTTTTATGGTTTTAATTTTCACTTGGATAGGGACTACAAAGGACGCGGAAAAGCATACATATTTTGTAGGATTAAAGTGATTATAAAAACATTTTAAAATCTCGAATTTCAACCATACGTATGGAAGTTATATCAGTTTTATTTTGACCAAAGCTTATTTCAATTTGCGTGGAAAGTATAGAATTTATATTAGATTTAACTTTACGTACGGGTCGATTGTTTTGGACTGTACGTGCGTGGGTACCATAACGTGTATATCAATTTCCCCCTTTTCCGAATTTAAACTAAGTTTGGGAAAATAGTACTATGTGCAGAGTTTGAATAAATTCTTCAAGTCCCTTCCAGAGAGTGCAAATAATTTTCTACATTATATGATCTTTTACAGAAAATTTGTTTCCATTTTGTGCCTATAAAGTAAACTATTGACTACGTATAAATTGTTTTTTTTTTTTTTTTTTTTAATTTGTACAAGGTGTTTAAATCGTAGTGAAAAGTTAGTGTAAATATACCTCTGAATAAGTAGCGATTCTTCAAAAGTTGTGAGCGTTTACGCTGAAAGTGATATCCTTACACTAAGGCAATTTCAAAATATAAAAAACAGTTTGAGTACCTATACAAAATACTGTCAATACCATACTATTTTTCCGCGTACGAAGTAGCGGGTATTTGCTAGTAACTAAATAAATTTTGAACGCTTCTCCTCTAAGATCACTTTACAAATGTTTCTTCTGTGGCCAAAAGTCTTGATTGACTGGATATTTAAAAGTAAAACATTATCATGTTTAAATTTTAATTCTTACATTTAAAAATTGTGCTAAAATTTCTATTTAAATTTATAATTTGTAAGGGATATTACAATCTTATTTGAACACATAGTAATAATTATATACTTTTAATGAAAATTTAACTACAAATTTACTAAAAAATTAAACTAATCTTCTGTATAAATTCTTACCAAATTTTGGAACAGATATATAGATGAGATACATGAGAGTAGTCCCTGGAGAAAATATTATTATCCGGTATGGTTACCTAGTTATATACACATGTTTAATCACAATTTCAATATCAACGTATATCACCCGTATATAGTCTCCAAAAATAATTGCGTAAAGAAAATCATAGTAGTAGACATAACATGAATTAAAGAAAATAAAAATTAAACAAACAAGTAAGCCTGATGATATTGCATAATATTATATGGCATTTGTATGGTTTTCAATATTTATTTAACCTGATGTCCCAGTTGAGCACTGCGCAGCTAGTTTTGTTCGATGGCAAATTGCTTTTCATTTCTTTGGCCTACATAACCAGCCAGCCAAGCGACACCATCCATTCAACCATAGAAACAAACCAGAAATATCAACCCACCATTTATTCCGTCACTTGGCCAATCGGGCGACTAAGTCAGTCCGCCAGTCAACAACCTCTTTTTTGTGTGCGAATCTCAGAAATGAAAAGAAAAGTTTAACACAAGAGCCAAGTGTGCCATGACGTCGTCGATCCTCCTCTATGTAAACTTTATTGTTAGGCCTCCATGAATGGTGGTTAAGAAAGGCGGAAAAGGCGCAAAACGAAAGAAATTAATGTCTATTGCATTTCGCCAGAGTTGCTTCAGCTGCATGCGCTCCTCCATCCATTCATCCATCCATATTATGCAACCGCAGCGGACAATGTGGTGTTGGTGGTGGTCGGTCGTGTCGTGATGACGCTGAAGTCCATTACACAGATGCAGTGGGGAAGGCATACCAACCAGCCAACGATCGTGGGTCTTCAGTGCTGTGTTGTTGTAATGACACCGCATTAAATATGCATTGGCCGGCAGTTGTGGCAATGCAATCAATTGAACTCATGCAAAACGTTCAGGTTTGCGAAATGCAGTTTTTTGGAAATTTGTTTAATTTTCATAACAGATTTTTTGGCTATTTCAAATGATCTCATGGCAACATGAAGCTTCCTGACAAAATAAATAGTTTTAATTGATATTTGTTATTAATGAAGACATCAACTGAACCAGAGATTTCCGCTGAACACTTGACTGGTTTATACTGATTTCGCTATATTTGCGAATCTCTTAATTATACCCTCCACCACAGGTTGGGGGTATACTAACTTTGTCATTCCGTTTGTAACACCTTGAAATATAGACATGTGACCCTATAAAATACATGGGGCATTCCACTATAAATCGGACAGTTCAAAAAAAATATTTTTGATTTCCTCCATTTTTTATGGGCACTAAAAACCCATTAAAAAACTTTGAGTTTTTTTCTGATTATTTTTTTAAAAAATACTTTTAAATAAAATAGTAAGCCTCTTGATGCCATTCTTTTCCATGTTCCACAAATACCATCACAAGGCCCCTTACCATTAGCTGTTGCAGAATAATGTCATTCAGCGTCCATCGTAAAGTCTTCTTTGTGGTAGTAAATGTTCACGAAATTCAAAAACATTGTAATTATTATAGGACCACTTTCAATCAAGGCTAAAAAAACAGAATAAATAGAGGTTTAAATAAAATTTTTTGCGAGAAAATCGAATTGATTTGAACTGGGTTATTGTCCTGGCTCAAGACCATTTTGCTTCTATATTTAATAGAATGCAAATTTATTTACAAATGGCATGGTGACATTTATTACTTGGCTGCAGACTACCACGATCATGATTTCGACCATGTCAAAAGTCTTTTCAAGTGGCTTCGCAGCGACTTTTCAACATCAAACCCGGCCTCTATAATGAGATGATTCTCACAAACGAACGAGAAGCACAACTCACTTGCCGAATTTGCGTTTAAAAAATCGCACCAAGTAATAAAGCACACATGCCATCTTACAAGCATCTCATTGAGTTGCATATGTAAGTATGTGTATATGCAGGTATACACCCATGTGCTGACAACCGCATGATTTCCAAATCGCATTTTTTTTTGGCGATTTCGAGTCTCTAAATTTCGCATTTTTACTTTAAACAATTGTTTTCAGTTTTCTTTCTTTACTGGCGGATAAATGAAGAAGATGTTTGGTTAAACATAGCAATTTTAAATAGAAATGTAAAATTTAGAGACTCGAAATCGCCAAAAAAAATGCGATTTGGAAATCATGCGGTTGTCAGCACATGGGCGATAGTTACCCAGCAATACTTCTGCCGTGCCAACGCTCATTTGTTTTAGTTTTTTCGTTTGCATTTTTTTTGGTCTGTAATCAATATTTGATTTGAACTGGGATATTGTCCTGCCTCAAGACCATTTTGCATCAATATTTATTAGAATGCAAATTTATTTATTTTAAAATTAAAAAATTAAGTTTTAATTTAAAAAATCAAAATTTTTATTAAAAAAACAAAAATATAAAAAACTGAATATCTAATTCGAACCATTATTGAAGATGTTATGAACAAAGGACTGAAAAAAGAACTACTATTTAACGGTTTAAAAAAAATATATATTTTTTTGACGAGTAATCAGAAAAAACTCAAAGTATACCAGGAGGTGTTTTCTAATGGGTACTAAAAATATAAAAATTGGAGGAAATCAAAAATATTTTTTTTTAACAGTCCGATTTGTCGTGGAATGCCCCATATATATTCTTGATCGTCATAAAATTCTAAGACCACGATCGTCCGTCTGTTGAAAGCACGCTAGAATCTAAACGAAAGGAGACAGGACATCCAAATTTTCCCAGAATACGTCTAATAATCGGTCAAGAGGGAAAATTTTTTCCTTCACAAGGACTGAAAATATCCCCCACAATTTAGAGTATTTAAGCCTGTTTTTATACCATCCACCTAAGGATAGGGGTATATTCACTTTGTCATTCCGTTTGTAACACCTTGAAATATTCATCGGAGACTCCATAAAGTATATATATTATGGTGTGGGGATGGTTGATGGATATAAATTTATTTTATATTTTATAAGAAAACTTCGGTTTTATTTGAAGTATAAATTCTGAATGAATAAATATTTTCCGGAAACAAATTGATAAACAAAATTTATAAATACAAAGCATATTTGATTGCTTAAGATACTTATTATTTATATATATATATATTAGAGAGTTGAATATAACTGTGATAAATAATGATTACATACATATATGTAGGTTTAGTACCCTGTGGGTCATGGTAAAATTCTAAGACGATCTAGTCCAATCTTTCCGTCTGTTGAAAGCACGTGTGTCATATGGTTGCAGATCAATTGGGATTGAAAGTGGGCGAAATCGGCCCAGAGGGAAACTTTTCCCAAACAAGGACTGAAAATACCCCCTAATATTTCGACTATTTAAGCAAATTTTTAAATTTCTGCTTTATATGAACTTGAAATTTGTTGCGTACTTTCGCATCAAAAGTAAATTAAAGTTTTAGCGGGCGAAATGGGATAATAGGGGATATAAATGGTGCCAATGATACGACAACAGTTAGAAACATGAAATTTGGAATGTACATCTCTCTAATTCCGTAGATACGTACAGCAAAGGGATTTTTCTAAATTTGTACTTTTAAGGGCAACCCACTCAAACCGCTGAAGTTGAAATCATGAAATTCGGTGTATACATTGATCTGACTGTGAAGATGCGAAATAAAAAGGATTTTTTGGAAACTTGTACTTTTATGTGGAAAATGGGGATAAAAACAGTACCAACCTAACGGCAGCAGCTATAAGAATGAAATTCAGTGTGTACATTTCTCTGACTGCGTAGACGCGAAAAATAAAAAGATCTTTCGAATTTCGTAACTTCAGGATCTAAATGGGATTAAAATTGGCAGCAGCGAAGGCTAGAATTATGAAATTCAGTATTTGCACTCGTCTGAATGCGTAGACGCGGAAAATAAGAGGTAAGAATTTTTCTAAATTCGTACTTTTAGGGTCAAAATGGAAAAAGGAGTAAAACTGGTACCAAGCATACGGCTGTAGCTAAAATCATGAAATTAGGTGTGTATATTGCACTCTGAAAATCTTCAATATTAGAACTTTTTCTATGAAAATGGTACAGACATATAGGCTGTAGCTGGGATTAAGAAATTGTAAATGGGAAAATCGGGCTTGAGGGAAATTGTTTCTACCTAATAATATTTAGGGCAAATTTTTGAAGATTGCTGCCTAATGTTCACTTTTCGATTACACTTGAATTTTTTTATTTATATATGTAGTAGAGGACTATTAATATTATAATAATGAAGCATCACAATTATCGTAATATGGTAGTACATTTCTATGTAATGTCGACAGCCTCTAATCTGCCGGTAATACTGTGAAATGCACTCCGTGATGGAGGGTATATACGATTCAGCCCCGATGAACTTAAAGCCTTTTTACTTGTTTTCCATATGTCTGTTTATGTTTACTTGATATTGGGTATGCACATTCCCCTAGTGCACCATAAAGCGCTTCTTATTTGTATGGGGTGAAATGGGGCAAAAATTTATAGAAACGCAAAAATCGGTGTGTACATTTCTCCAATTGAGCGGATATATAATTTAAAAGTATTTTATCCAAATTAATGTAAACGCTTTAAATTGTATTATTTAATTCACTTTACGTTTGCGATGTGTGTTCAAAATTATTTTAATTTTTTATAAAAACTATTCAAACTGTATAGAAAATGTCTTCATTACTGAGCTGTACAGCCTTTCCACCCGTCTCACTCGATACTCAATTGCGATTCGTTTACTTGCATTCACTGTCGTGACAACGACAATAATCGTATGTGAATTATGAAAACTTTTATTTGCTTTTTCATATAAAACTGACCATAAGGGATGAACATAAATAAACATTTGCAAGTGTGTGTTTGTTTGTTTGGACAAATATCAGCTATTTTTTTTGCTTTTGGCATAATACCAATAATATCGAACGCCGAAGTGTGGCGGAATTGGAAGGAAAGTTGCCAAAACCCAACGGACAATGTCATTAACATATATTTTTATTGCTAATGGAGCAATAAAATACGCATTTGTGTCGGTCGCATATCAAATTTGAATATGTTTCAAACGACAAATACGGTCAAATGTAAATTGTGCAATATTAAAAATATGCAAAATTCAACCATTGAAATGATTGTAACGTATGTATTAGAAATATGTGCATATATTTTGTTAGGAAACGAATGTAATAACATTAAAAAAAATAATATTATTTTCGAAAAAGCAAAAAAGATTAAAATGTTTTTTATACCCTCTAACAGGGTATTATGGCTGTGTAGCACCCAAAAAGAAAAGAGATAGAGCCATCGTTCTTTACACCGATCGCCTTTCTGAATCGATTTAGCCATTTCCGTCTGTCCATCTAATCTTGTAAACAAAACTTGACAGAAGCGCTCAAGCACGAACGATGTTTAATTTGAAGCGAATCGATTGATTTGAATCTATCCTCTCTAGAAACCACATATTTTTACCGATTTTGTTGAAATATGCCACATCTAATCGGATAACACTGTGGAACAAAATGAAACGTTTTCGAAAATAACAAGGTTCTGACAACAGATTCTGACACTGCTCAAATGAACGTCGTCGCCGTCTAGGTGTTCTAATGTCAACGAAAATTCATTTTTGAAAGATCATATGGATTACTTAGAGCATAGAGTGCAACAGGGTCCGATGAACAAGGAGAACAATTTCATAATTTTTCAAATAATAATAAATAAAGCTGCATTTTCCGATTTTCAAAAAATAAGAAATTTTAGATTCTAGGGAGGGTCGAAAAAAATATATATTTTTCCCATTTCAATTTCTCCAGTTATACAGAAAATAAAATAAATTAAAAAATATCTTTGACATTTTTTTCCTATTTTTAAAATAAAAAATGGTCAATGATAATGTCAAAATATTTTAGGACAATGCATTAATCTAACCAAGGATTCATTTTAGTCGAGAACATCCACAGCTTTTTAAAGTAATCTTTAAAGAAGTTATTTATATTAAATATTTTTAATTTCAACAGCATTAAAATTTATAGTTATTTTAGAGTAAGTACCATCATGTAACTAATAGAGCGTGCTTCTGACACTATTAAATATTAATAAACATTATTTTACAAAAATCGAAGTCAAAAAAATATTTTCTATAAGTGCAAGAAGGTATATTTTGCATGGTATAATTTTCTCTATAATTCAAGCTAATTTCTTATAGAGAAATATAAGAATATAATATAGGGTGTTTTTTATTGGGGTATAGAACTTTAAGTTGGCATCACTTTTTTAACTGGCGGCCATTTTGTCAGCTGTCAAGTGATTAATATTTAGTTTGGTTTGCCATTTCATCATGAACAGGTTGACAAAAGAACAACGCTTGCAGATCGTGCAAATTTATTTCGAAAGTAATGGTTCAGTTCGCGAAGTTCACCGCAAGCTCCGTCCATTTTATGGTCGGCTCATTTTTGGTTGAATGGCTACGTCAACAAGCAAAATTGCCGCATTTGGAGTGAAGAGAATCCACATGAGACCCTTGAGACGCCATTACATCCACAAAAACTGACTGTTTGGTGTGCTCTATGGGCTGGTGGAGTCATTGGGCCATACTTCTTCCGAAATAATGCTGGAGAGCCAGTTACCGTTAATGGAGACCGGTATAGAGCCATGATAACCGACTATTTTGTTCCCGAATTGGATGGCATGAATGTGGATGAGTTGTGGTTCCAACAAGACGGCGCTACATGCCACACAGCGCACGTCACAATCGAATCATTGAAGGAAACATTCGATGAGCGCATAATTTCGCGGAATGGACCTGTCAATTGGCCACGAAGATCGTGTGATTTGACACCATTGGATTATTTTCTTTGGGGATATGTGAAGTCGCTCGTCTACGCCAACAAACCAGAAACGTTAGGGGACTTGGAAGCCAACATTCGTGGCGTTATTGCCAACATACGGCCCCATATGCTCGAAAAAGTGGTTGAAAATTGGACCTGTAGAATTGGCTATATTCGAGCCAGCCGCGGCGGCCACATGTCCGAAATCATATTTAAACATTAATGGCATAAAATTATCCTTCCAATAAAGCCAAATTGATGGACATTAAAACGATTTCCTTGTGTTTTATTTCAATTCGAAGTTCTATACCTCAATAAAAAACACCCTTTATATAAATATTATAGAGAAATTAGCTTGAATTTATATTTATTTTTTATATAAGTAAAAAAAATGATCCGCCCTAATGTCTACAATTTCTTATTATTTGAAAATTTATTTGTATTTTTGTTACTGATATTTTATTTATGTCGTTTTCTTTTGTTCGGTGACTAATAGTAAAATTTGAGGTAGAATATTTTTTCAATTCACACTAGAGATGGGCGCGTAAGTGATTTCTGAAGCACGTTCACGCACGATCACGAAGGAACAAAATTTAATCACGCACGAAGATTTTTTCGTCGCTCACGTTCACGCACGCTCACGTGACTAAAATAAATTTTGCTCACGATCACGAGTGAATCACGTGATTCGCGTAAATCACGAAAACAATTTCCACTAAGAAAATATTATATGCGTGATCCCCATCATTTCCTATTCTAAAATCAAATGTGTAAACGCCGCGCAAATCCGAAAATTATATTATTAAAATCACTCTACGTTTACGATTTTAGTCTTAAATTTATATTTTTAAAGTAGTATACAAAATTACAATGTGTTATATTGTATAGTTCAGCGCCAAATGAAGGAAGTAAAAATTTAGTAAATTAATTGTATTTAATAGTACATATACAGTGGTGGACACGAATTTAGCACATTCACCACATGTAACTTTATAAAGCAAATATTTCAACTTCTTGTTATGTTTTTTTGACCGGTATTTTTTCTAAAATATTACGTACGATAAGTTGACCATTTAACGTTGTTTTTGTTCGGTTCTTATGTTGCATTTTAGTTTTATTCCATCTAAAGTACAAATAATACAAAAAGTGATTGGACAGTAATATAGCACAAATTAAAAAAACTTTAATCAAACCGGATAAAACTGAAATAACCAACACATTTTATTATAAACTTAATATTTGGTTGGATAACAACTATTTTGAGTAATAGCTGTACATCTACTGGACATACTCTCCACTAGAGACGTAAAACGCTCCATTAGAATAGCATAACAGGAATTTTGAGTTTCATTCAAGAAATCGGGCAAATTTTTGGGTTTTATTGCTATAATATGTTGTTAAAGTCCATTCCATAGATTCTCAATAGGATTGAGATCCGGTGACTGTGCTGGACCATTTTTAAAAATCTATTCTGTTCAGCTCCAAACAGCTCTTCACTGGCGTTATGTGTGTTTTGGTTGGTTGTCGTGCATAAAACGCCACTTAAGTGGCATGTTTTTATCTGAATATGTTATCGTAGTATCAACAAGTAGATTTTTGCAAATATACTGATCCGTCAGTGCATAGATTTTGTGTATGGGACCAACACCGTGTCCAAAAACGCAGTATACACTATCAGATTTTCGCCAACAAGCTTCACCGTCTCAGATTTGTACTTTGGGTTGTGCTGCTTGTTTGGATAGCACAATTCGTATTGTTTCCTATAAGATCCGAACCGACAAATGTTCGGTTCGACAATCCAGGCGATATTTTCCCAAAAATCTTGGATTTTTCTAAATGCTCCTGAGCAGATTAAATTTGACACTGTAAGCCATATTTTGATACGTCTGGCTTATGTTGAACAATGCATCCAAGTAAATTTTTTTCATTGGTTCTTCGTCTTATGGTTCTTGAGGAAATGCTAATGTCAATTTTTGCCGAAATATCTCTCTGAATCATAGTTGAGCTTTTAAATGGATGTGCTACGCAGGTTCTATAAATTAAAAAACCCGATTTATTGCTTGTTTTTTCGGCGTAGGACATTTTGCAATATTTTTGAAGATCCCATAAGTGCCAATATGGCTTAGTATATTGCACAGAATCTGTCTGGATCAATTTATAATGTTTGTAATATCCCCAGCTGTACTTCCACTGTCGTTCAATTGCATAATAACCTGACGCTGCGCCTCAATGCACTATTTTCCTTTAGCAATATCTAATTATAAATTTTGTTAAATAATAACTTCCATTTGAGTAAAAATTACCGAAACATATTAATTAATTAATTAAAACGCAAAAAGAAACAGAAAATAACAACTTTTATCAAATGTGCTAAATTTGTGTCCAGCACAGATTGTGAATTTCTTGCAAATACATGAGAGTACGAGAAAAAGGCTCAAAAGAATACGAAAAAAATTATGGGGCATACTGATCACACCATAAGCAACAATAAAAACCAAATATTTGGCGCAGAGTTCATTGTCAGAACAAATTATTTGCTATTATAAACAACACATGTGAAGTGTGCTAAACTCGTGACCACCACTGTATGTACATATTTTAAAAATATATAAATATTCCCATAGTTTCCATTCCACAAAATAGTATTTAATTTGATTTTTTTCGTGAGCAGGTATTAAAGTTCCTACCTATGTACATGGTAATTTGAAAGCAATATAATTGAAAATATCCAACAAACTGAATGAAAAAATATGATGGTAAAAACGAAAAAATAATATGAAAAAAGTATGTCAAACTCACGTAACTCACGCACGATTATTTTTTCGTTCCTCACGTTCACGCACGCTCACGTGAGTAAAATTAATTTTGCTCACGATCACGCATGATTCACGCAATTCACGTGAGCCACGCCCATCTCTAATTCACACCACCCACCTAAAAATCAGTTTTGTGGTAAATTTATCACCAATATCGAAAAAGTACAATATTAACACTAAAATTAATTTTAAGTTTTGACTCACTTCTGGAATTTAAGATGAGTTTTGAGTTTTTATATATTCAGGTGCTTACGGTGGAATTTTATGGCAAACTTTGTTGTAGAACATTTTGATGCGCTAATTCACAGTTTTAGGGGTGTTTTTACCCTTTAGCTCAAAACGGAACAAAAATACCCCTATGTTGAGGTGCTAGAGGGTTATAATATTCCTTGTATCGTTCTGAGTAATATTGCTAAATGCATTCTATAGTGAAATTTTAAATAGAATATTTTTTCCATTCACACCACACTCCCAAAATTCAGTTTTGTGGGCCAATTTAGCACCAATTCGTGTGAAATAAACCGTAAAATTAATTTTAATTTGACTTATTTCTGGTATTAAGCTGAGTTTTGAGTTTTTTTGTATTCACTCACTTATAGTAGAATTGTATGGCAAATATTTGTGTAGAACATTTTTATCTATTGAAGCTCTGTTTTAGGGGTGTTTCTTACCCTTTTGCACAATAGGGGCAAAAATACCCTTATATCGAGGAGCTGTTAATGTTCCACAAAAATGTTCTTGTAGTATTTTATGGAATAATGCTGAACACTTCCTAAACTTAAAATGTAAGGATCACAAGGTTTCCTATGCCGCTTCATCATAAGAATGTGCAAAAAATAATTTGTTTTTTTTAATGCCCAAATTGTTACTGATATTTTATTTATATCCTGTATATGTATGTTTTCTTTTGTTCGGTGACTAATAGTAAAATTTGAGGTAGAATATTTTTTCCATTCACACCACCCTCCTAAAACTCCGTTTTGTGAGACAGTTTAGCACCGATTAGGAAACAGTACGAAATTAACCCTAAAATGAATTTTAAGTTTTGATTTATTTCTGGCATTTAAGTTGAGTTTTTTTATTCAGAGACTTATAGTAGAATTCTATGGCAAATATTTTTGTAGAGCAGTTTTTTCCTTAAATCCTGTTTTAGAGGTGTTTTTTAGCCTATTGCACGAAAAGGGACCAAAAAGACCCCATATGGTGGAGCTAGAAAAATATTCGTCGTAGTATTTTACGTAATATTGCTGAGCACATCATGTACTTAAAATGGAAGGATCACACGGTTTCCTATCTCGATTCATCACAAATATGTACCAAAGGGGAAACCCCCTCCAGAAATCATTTTTTATACACTCCACGTGAGTATTATGGCTTTGTGCATTTGTTTGTAACACCCAAAAGGAAGCGAGATAGACACATTGTTAAGTATACCGATTGACTTAGAATCACTTTCTGATACGATTTACCAATGTCCGTCTGTCCGTCTGTCTGTCCATCTATTGTTGTAATCAAATTACAGGTCGCAATTATAGTCCGATGTTAACAAAAATTGGCACAAGTAAGTTTTGTGGATCAAGGACGAACGCTATTTAATTTGAGGTAAATCGGTTCAGATTTAGATATAGCCCCCATACAAATGTCGCTCCCGATTTGACATTTTCCGCTCTAGAAACGACATATTGTACCCGATTTTCTTTAAATTTGGCACAACATCTTATAATCTAACTAGAAACACCTATGCAGAAATTCGGTAAGATCGGTTCAGATTTAGATATAGCCCCGATACAAATGTCGCTCTTGATTTGACATTTTCCGCTCTAGAAACCACATATTGTACCCGATTTTCTTTAAATTTGGCACAACATCTTATAATCAAACTAGAAACACCTATGCAAAAATTGGGTAAGATCGGTTCAGATTTAGATATAGCCTCCATACAAATGTCGCTCCCGATTTTACATTTTCCGCTCTAGAAACCACATATTGTACCCGATTTTCTTTAAATTTGGCACAACATATTATCATCCAACTAGAAATACCTGTGGCTAAAGCGGGCTAGATCGGTTCAGATTTAGATATAGCCCCCATACAAATGTCGGTCCCGATTTGGCATTTTCCACTCTAGAAACCACATATTGTACCCGATTTTCTTTAAATTTGGCACAACATCTTATAATCCAACTAGAAACACGTGTGGCTAAAGTGGACTAGGTTGCTTCAGATTTAGATATAGCCCCCATACAAATGTCGCTCCCGATTTGACTTTTTCCGCTCTAGAAATCATATATTTTCTTTAAAATTGGCACAACATTTTATAATCAACCTAAAAACACCTATGGTGAAAGTGGGTAAGATCGGTTCAGATTTAGATATAGCCCCAATACAAATGTTGCTCCCAAATGTTTAACCGATTTTGGCCAAACTATACATTTTATATTTCACCTATTTCGTTCCAGATTTCAATATACCCCCATACAAATGTCCTTTCCGATTTAACATTTTTGGTCTAACACATACATTTACAGGATACAAAAATCCTTCCCGTTTTCACTTTTTCACCGAATTAAATTGTAATCGGATTGAAAGTGGAGTGTATCATAGAGTCGGCCCCGCCCGACTTTAGTCTTTCCTTACTTGTTTTCTTATGGGTATGTACAATATGTTGTGGTTTGTATGGGAGCTATATCTAAATCTGAACCGATCTAACTCGTTTTCGCCACAGGTGTTTCTAGTTAGATTTGAAGAAAATCGGGTACTATATGTGCTTTATAGAGCGGAAAAAGTCAAATCGGGAGCGACATTTGTATGGGGGCTATGCCTAAATCTGAACCGATCTTGTCCGCTTTCATTATAAGTGTTTCTAGTTAGATTATAAGATATTGTGCAGAATTAAAAGAAAATCGGGTACAATATGTGGTTTCTAGAGCGGAAGATGTTAAATCGGGAGCGACATTTGTATGGGGGCTATATCTAAATCTGAACCGATTTGCCTCGAAATAAATAGCGTTCGTCCTTGATCTACAAAACTTACTTGTGCCAATTTTTGTTAAGATCGGACTATAATTACGACTTGTAATTTGATTACTACAATAGATGGGCAGACGGATTTCTAAATCGACTCAGAAAGTGATCTGTATAATAAACGATGGCTCTGACTCGTTTCCTTTTAGGTGTTACAAACAAATAATGTCTGAGAGATTTTTTATTGTCAGAACTATATTGTGGAATTTTATGAGGATCGTTTTTGTTGAAGATCTTAACCCTCTAACTACTCTCTCTATAAGTCAATTTGACCCTTTTTTCGAGAAAATCAAAAAAGTTCTCTGAAAAAGTGTCACTTGGTTTCGTTCATGAGTGAAAATTGTGTAACACGGTGTAATACGCTTCCTTATTGTACCACAATTCCGGAAATCCGAAAAACGAACTATAAATTACGAAATCCATCATTTGGCATTTCAAAATGCAAAATAATTGCAACTTAATGATGTGTGAAAGGAGACATTCACAATTCCTTCTTCAATGGAGGTTATTTATGTGTATTCATCAGTTTGGGAAAGCTATGCTCTCTGGTTCAACCATATCATACCATGTCTGTTGCTTATACAATTGTTATAAACTGCATGGCTTATGAAACAAAATACACAAAGAAAATCCCATTAAGACACTTGCGCAGGCACAAAAAAGTCGTAATTATAACTCACGCAGACAAAGTCGTCCGTAGTAAATGGACAAATGGATTGTGATGTAAGACACTCAATTTTTCTTTTCTTGTTGTGAAAGCTATCATTTGCATGTCATTTTTTTAAACTGGGCAAGCGAACGGAAATTTTCGTAGAAAATAATAAAAAAAATCATCATCATTATTTCTCTCATGTTTCGCTTGAAGTGGAAAACTTTAATTTAAAACAACTTTCTTTTGCAGAAACTGCAATGGGTGTATCGAGGAAGACCCAGGACAAATCTGGTTATGAATATGCCCTGGCCGTCATGAAAATGTGCGACATCCTTCACTTGAGACATCGCAGTCTCTTCCTGAGAAGTGAATTCATCTTCACCCTCACCAAATACTATCAGGACCAGGGCCGACTGTTGGACATCATACATGGCCTCACCAAAAAGGTCATCAAGTACAAGAAGGAAGCCTTCAAAAAGGGCACGCGCGGTTCGTTGGCCAAATATGAATGGACGGAAAATGGTGAACTGATAACGGAAAGTTTGAGCGCCAATGGCGGCGCTGCTAAGGCAGATGAAAAAGAAAAGGTCACTTCAGTTGAAGGCTTGTCGTTTGGTCAATCGGATGGTTTGAAGGATGACTTGGATGTGGACGATAACAATGTGGGCGAAAAGAAACGTTTGGCTTTCTTGGATTTGCTGTTGGAGAGTGCCCAGAATGGTGCTACCATAACGGATACGGAGATAAAGGAGCAAGTTGATACGATAATGTTCGAAGGTCACGACACCACGGCGGCTGGTTCATCGTTTTTCCTCTCTTTGATGGGCATACATCAGAATATTCAAGATCGTGTTATCGAGGAGTTAGATGAGATTTTCCAGGGTTCCGATAGAAACTGCACGTTCCAGGACACATTGGAGATGAAATATTTGGAAAGATGTCTAATGGAAACATTGAGAATGTATCCGCCCGTACCGCTTATCGCTCGAGAACTGCAGGAGGACTTGAAGTTGGCGTCCAACAATTATGTCATACCGAAAGGAGCCACCATTACAGTGGCCACCATAAAACTGCACCGTAATCCATTGGTATACAAGAATCCCAATGTTTTCGATCCCGACAACTTTTTACCCGAACGTCAGGCCAATCGTCACTACTATGCCTTTGTACCATTCTCGGCTGGCCCAAGAAGTTGTGTGGGTAAGTTGTTTGAGACCCTTTCAGAGCCCTTTTCGAATAAATTTAAATAAAATATGTTTCCCTTACTCTTCCAGGCCGCAAATACGCCATGTTGAAATTGAAAATCCTCCTCTCCACCATTCTGAGAAACTATCGCATTCATTCTGATCTTTCCGAAGAAGATTTCCGGTTACAGGCTGATATTATCCTGAAGCGTGAAGAGGGTTTCCGCGTTCGCCTGCATCCGCGCAAAACGCCAACATCCAACCAATCGGCCACCACAGCGGCACCCAATATTACTACTACTCCCATCAGTACTGCTGTATAGACTTGTAACACTTCTTCGCCCCCAGTATATTTTTTATATGTTTTGTTTTATTTCTTTTTATTTTTACTTAATTATTATCTTTTGTTTTTTATTTTTCTTTTTTTTTTCATATATACTATGTAAACTGTAAAATTTTTAGTTATGCATTTATTTAAGAAATGTTTGAGATGTGGGTAAAATTCATAGATTTTTTCGTAATGTCATGATAAAGTATTCGTTTCTTTTTGTTTGGTTGTGATCTGCAATATATGCATCTGTTGTTGCATATGGAGATTTGAGAACATATTTTCTTTTTTCTTTAGATATTTTATGTAAAGTTTAAAGGGTTTGTTATTAAACGCGTGATAAGCGAACAATAAATTATTGAAATAAAGGATGATTACACCAAAAGCCGGATTAATATTGGTTTGATTGGTACTATAGTCAGGAAGAAATAGTTTTCTATTAGCGCGGACTGCTTATCAACAGGACATTTGCAAATGCTGTCATAACGGGAAGTAGTTCAATTTTTTTTGTGACATTTAAGGGTAAGTATTTCTACAGCATTTTCTAAATTATATTATATAACTTCCACAAGGGTATTATGTCTTTATACATTTGTTTGACACACAAAATATTTTTTAATTAACGTAAATTAATTATTTTTTAATTCACATCATAATTCATTTAATTTTAAAATAGTAAAACTAGAGTTAATTTGCTGGAAAATTCACCAAAAAATTATATATTATTATAATTATAGTAAGGAAAGGCAAAAGTCGGGCGCGGCCTACTATATGATACACTTTCTATCCGAATACAATTCAATTCGGTAAAAAAGTGAAAACTGTAAGAATTTTTGTATGTTTCCTAATCATAGGCTAATATGACCTGAACCAATTTGTCAAATCGAGAAGAATATTTGTATCGGGGCTATATCTAAACATGGAATCAAGTGACCCACTTACACAATAGGTTCTTAATGCTTGAATTACGTGTTATTCTCAATTTGAAGAAGTTCAGTGAAAATACGTGGTTTCTGGGCCGGAAAAAATCAAACCGGTAGCGAAATTTGTATAAAAATCTGAACCGATCTGACTGGTTTTCACCCTGGGTGTCTCTAGAGGAAATATAAGATATTTTGCCAATTTTGAAGAAGATCTGTTAAAATATGTGGTTTCTAGAGCAGAAAAACTCAAATTGAGAGCGAAATTTGTATGGGAGCTATATATTAATCTGAACAGATCTGACTCATTTTCACCATGGGTGTTTCTCGGGCAAATATAAGATATTTTGCAAGATTTGAAGAAAATCTGTTAAAA
Organism: Polietes domitor; assembly: GCA_947397865.1. NCBI lineage: Eukaryota > Metazoa > Arthropoda > Insecta > Diptera > Muscidae > Polietes > Polietes domitor. The sequence continues at coordinate 52,402,747 of OX377620.1, forward strand.
TATGTGGTATCTAGAGTGATAAGTGTCAAATCGTGAGTGAAATTCGTATGGGGAATCGGAACCGATCTGACTTTTTTCACCATGGGTGTTTCTAGGGGAAATATAAAATATTTTGCCAATATTGAAGAAGATCTGGTAAAATATGTGGTTTCTAGAGCGGAAAAACGCAAATTGAGAGCGAAATTTGTATGGGAGCTATATATAAATCTGAACCGATCTGACCTATTTTCACCACGGGTATTTCTACTTGAATTATAAGATGTTGGCAAAATTTTGAAGAAAATATGTTAAAAAATGTGGTATCTAGAGTGAAAAGAGTCAAATCGGGGGTGAAATTCGTATGGGGGCTATATCTAAATCTCAACCGATTTTCTTCAAATTAAATAGCGTTCGTCCTTATCCCAAAAACCTTCGTTGTACAAAGTTTCGTTTGGTTCTGGCTACAATTGCGACCTGAACTTTGATTACAAGAATAGATGGACAGACAGACGAACATTGATAAATCGATTCAAAAAGTGATTCTAAGTCGATCGGTATAATTAAAAATGGGTCTATCTCGCTTCCTTTTGGGTGTTACAAACAAATGCATAAAGACATAATACTCTGGTGGAGTGTATAAATACTTTATTTTCGATCCATCCTAGTGGCTGCATTTTAAGCTTAAAATGTTGATATAACGAAATTAGTTGCATCTTGTAATTAGTTAACTCTTTTTTGCAATCAAAGCCATTTTTGAAAATCTAAAATCATAGATATAATATGGAGCGTGATTTTTTTTTCAAATTTCTGTCTTTATTGGAAAGGTTGAACTTTGTCATTTAAAAATGGAACAAAATATCATTCATATGACTACCACGACTAGCTCGGCAATACTTCATCTGATCAACCCAATTTTTCATATAGCCAAAATCCACACCAGTGACTCGTGGCTTCTGAATAGTCAAGTGTGGGTTCTCTGAACCCCATATGCGGCAATTTTGCTTATTGACATAGTCATCGAGATGAAAATGAGCTTCATTAAGGCTGAACTGAATGCGATCTCTTCTCGAAATTTCCCCACGTAAATTTCTTACAGTTTGGAAGTAAGTTTTTAATATTTCCCAATTTTGTTCGAGGTTTGTTCAAAAAGTGATTCTAAGGCGATCGGTATAATTAACAATGGATCTATCTCCCTTCCTTTTGGGTGTTACAAACAAATGCATAAAGACATAATACTCTGGTGGAGTGTATAAATACTTTATTTTCGATCCACCCTGGTGGCGGCATTTTAAGCTTAAAATGTTGATATAACGAAATTAGTTGCATCTTGTAATTAGTTAACTCTTTTTTGCAATCAAAGCCATTTTTGAAAATCTAAAATCATAGATATAATATGGACATTTTCACGCTCAGATCTATAGGAGCGTGATTTTGTTTTTTCAAATTTCTGTCTTTATTGGAAAGGTTGAACTTTGTCATTTAATAATGGAACAAAATATCATTACCACGACTAGCTCGGCAGTACTTCATCCGATCAACCCAATTTTTCAGTACAGCCAAAGTCCACGCCAGTGACTCGTGGCTTCTCAATATTCAAGTGTGGTTTCTCTGAACCCCATATGCGGCAATTTTGCTTATTGACATAGCCATCGAGATGAAAATGAGCTTCATTAAGGCTAAACTGAAGGCCGATCTTCTTCTTCTCGAAAATTGTCCACTTAAATTTCTTATAGTTTGGAAGTAATTGTTTAATATTTCCCAATTTTGTTCGAGGGTATAGCGTCCCATTTATCAAATGTCATATATAAACCTGAAAATAAGAATAAAAATGAATGTTATTCTACCTTTCAAAGTCAAATTAATCGGTAGTTCGAATTTAAAATTTTAATGGCCCACCCTATAATATCGTCGGTATGCTGCAAAAATATAAATTTTTTGTGAGGTGGACTTAATGATGCAAAAAAATCTTTTAACTTAGTTTTTGTATCAAAAGAATTTTTTGTGTGACCAAAACGCAAGCGACAATAAATTTAAAATCGTCACAAATATGTGTTTTGAGATGATCTTGGAGCACACAGAAAGGGTGTATATGGATTTCTCATTTATTTGATTTATTTATTTCAAAGCCATCGGACCAATTTATCTGAAAACTTCTGACATAAAACACAATTGTAATGTATTTTTAATAAAAACCATATAAAAAATTAAATTACGATACTATTACCTTTTTGTACACTTACCAGTATTAAAGAATAATTTAACTGAAATTGACAAAAATCGAAACACGCCCTTTCTATATTTGTCTAGTGATGACGTGCTTCCAAAAGACATCCAGGCGGATCGTTTTAGAATTGTATGAAGATCAATAATTATGAATATTTCATGATATTAAAGAGTGAAAAATTGTGTAATACCACTGCAACCTATAAATAATATAACTACAAAAAAGGATAGCTAGTTTGGTAAAACAAGCCATAGTACATTTTATTTAATTTTATTTTATAAAAAATGGCTCAAAAATACTCAACATTGCACAAAAATATATAAATAATGAATTTTACAAGAATAAATGGAATAACCGACAATCTCTCTAACAAAGAAGGCACACTTTATAAACATTTACATCGATTTCATTTGAGCCATTAAATCATCCAAATTAACATCCCCTGCTGATACAGTATTCTCAGTCGTTGCCTCCTCCTTAGCTGGCGCTTCATAAGCTAAACGTAGACCATCCGAAACATTCGATGTCGCAGTTTTCGTTGGTTCCTCGGGCTGTGAATCATCTACCAATTCAATGCCCCATTGATTGTCATCATGCAGTGGCTGCTCAGGTTCTTCAATTACTTCCTCTTTAACGGGCTTAGGTTTAGCCGCATAATCCTTCTGTCTGGCCAGGCAGTGTCTATCGTCACATTGAGTATTTGGCTTTAGAGTCATTTTAGGGAAGAAATCATTCATGGCATTGTAACCCAAATAATCCGATACTTCTCCAAAGTTGAGCAAATATTTCAAAGTATTCTGGACCAACATACCGGCCGTAATACCCATTGTGGTAGGTAAAGAGGCAGCACACACTCCTTCGCGTTTTAGTGTTTTCTCATCAATATTCTCAGCCACCACCAGGGGAGGAGCACAAGCAAAACAGGCTGTCTCGCCGGGACGGATAAATTGTATATGACCGGAAACAGCATTTTCAGATACGCCCGATTCAAACCAATTCAAAGACAGTTCATTACAAGCCGTATTAATGGCCATTCTTGCTTCGAAGTTGTCAACACAACTTAGAACCAAATCAACAGGTTGTCCCGCCTGCAAACCACCATGAGCGATGGTATCCAGAAATTTATCAAAAGATTCCACTGTCGTTATATTGTAATTATGTGTCTCTATGGATACATCAGGGTTAATGAAAGTCAAGGTCTTAGCTGCGGCTTCCACCTTGGACAGACCCGCCTGGTCGGGAGTGAAAAACAAACGATTCATGTTAGCCAATTCCACTTTGTCGTAATCGAACAAAATCAACTTGCCAACACCACAACGGGTCAACATATCAGCTGTAACACTGCCTACACCTCCTACGCCTACAACAGCCACTGCCTTGTCACGTATCCTTTCATATTCCTTGACAATTCCCATACGTTGGAGGGCCATTAGTCGACTGTAGGGGTTTGAGTCGACCACTTCGGCAGACATTTTTTCAATGCGCTGACGTGCCTGCTGGGTTTCGCTACGTTGTTGTTCGAGCTCCTCTTTCATCTCGGCTAGTTTAGCTTGCAATTCCTCTATGGCCGACATTTTAAGTTAGTAATTTCAATGATTTCTACGCGTAATATAAAACTATTTGTCTTCGTGTCACTTTCAAAACAAAATTCCTCAAAAATGATTCTTCTTCTTCGTTCGTCAGTAAATCCGAATAGACGGTTGACAAGAGTTGGATGGCAGTAAAGTCACAAACCAATGCCAGAGTTGCATTCGAGAGAGTAAAAAGGTTTTATAGCCTTTTCAGACTGAATGCGACAAAATCTAACTGATATTGAAATATCGATTTACAAATGTCAGATCAAAAAAATTGTGAATCGATATTATAGTCTTGTCACACTGCATGCGAAATCTAACTGAAATGACATGAGGTCGATTTACAAATTTCAGATCCTACACAAATTTAACATTTGAAAATCGATCTTACGTCATTTCATTTAGATTTCGCATTCAATGTGACAAGGCTATTATGTCATTTCAAGTTGAAATCGATTTCGCATGCAGTGTGAAAGGGCTTAACTCGATTTCAAATCTAAAATTTGTATCGGATCTGACATTAGAAATTGAGCTACGTTCGATTTCGCCGACATACTGAAAGGCTATGGAGTTCTTTACACAAGAAGATTTATTATATAACATGGAATTTGATTTTTTTTTTTTCACTGAACCAACACTCAGGGGATGTCCCCTATAAATGCAGTGCATTGCGTTGGTAGAAGGAAGATAAGGTATTGTTCATTTTGGGCTGTCAACAAGATAGTGCTAACCTATGGTTACAGGTACCTGTTTGTATGGGATTTTATGCACCCTCTAATTACCGATTAGAACTAATTTAGTTTTTGTTACCAGCCCTTATACTTATAGCCGTTTCAGACTGCTTGCAAAATTTAGACTATAAGTCTTTTCAGACTGACCGTGAAATCGAGCTTAAATGACATACAGATTTCATACAAATTTGACACTTGCAAATCGTCCTTGAGCTGAAGATGCTTGATTTAGTATATAGTGTGAAATGGCTATACGCTCGATTGAAGGCCTGTTCGATTGGGCTTACTAGCTTAAGGTTTATATGGAATTTACTTGCTTAATGAGAAAGTAGCTTGCTACTCTCTTAGATATGGTGTCAGATTTTTCTCGTTGATCTATTTAAGTACAACCAATGCGTAACCTTATCATGTCTCTTAATTGTAAGGTAGTAAAAACAACCGAACAGGCCTTGTTATTGTCAAGGTCGATTTACAAAAGATAAAAGATAGATTTCACATGTAGTATGACAATGCTAGAAGATAATTTGATAACCACCAGTTTATGCACCCTTCACAAAAAGGTGCGTGAAAAGGTAGCACCTTTCTCAGGACAGCCTTTATGAAAAATACTATTTTTCCATTGTTGCAACTTTCATTGCATACTCTGGCATACAGCTCTGTGCGGTTTATTTTCGTAAATCAACTGTGTGTCGCGTTGTCACTTTTTTCGGCACAAACAAAGTTATTCTTTGCAATATTTTCCAAAAGATATTATAAGTAATCCGTATTTCCAGTAAAACAATGTCCAAACCCAATGAGAAACAACAGCATGTGGAAGAGGTATACATTGTTCACATAATAAATTGAAAATAGTTGCAAGTTTTGCAAAACTTTTGGTGTCATCTCACCACGTCATGTTTTTGAGTTGTAAGGTGGTTGTCACTCAGATGGCTAATATATTCTTGCAATTTTAGGATGTAAAAATCAACAAATGGGATGCTACTGCTGTCAAACATGCCCTCGATGATGCCGTTAAGAATGCCTTATTCTCCACCCGACCCCAGTTGAAGGAACAATTCGGTTTGATCAACACCCGCTTGGTCTTCTGCACATTGGCAGTGGGAGTTGCTGTTTTGGCCCACTGTTGGGACTTCACACATCCATTCCCCGAGTCGAAGCCGGTCCTTATGCTTTGTGTCAGTGCCTATTTTGCTTTGATGGGTATTCTCACTTTGCACACAACATTCCGCGAGAAGGGCACCTTTGCCGTGGCCATCGAAAAGTCTTCCAATGGATCTCAGAAAACGTGGGAAGCCAGTTCCGATATGCAGAAATACGATGATAAATATACATTAGTACTATCGGTAAAAGATTCCAAATCATTGAGGGAGGCGACAAGTGTGAAGTCCTGTGCTATTTTTATTGATACGAATGGCTTTGTTGTCGACAAACAGGTGGCCAACGAAGTGAATCGCTTGTTTAACTCGTTGTCTGCTGAAAAGAAAGAGAAATAACCGACTACAGCACAAGATGAGCAGGAGGACGAATTAATGTTGGATAAGCATAAGACACAAATTTTAAGTGTTTAAAAGAAATGAATTATAAATAAATTTCACAAGAAAAATGTTCTGAACTTGAAAAAATTTAAGAATTTGTATGCAATGATAGTCAAAGAGAGTGCACTAAGGCGAATTGTACATAATTGGAAGAATATCAACATATCGCTCTTAGTACTAAACTCAATGGTGAAAGGTTGGGTTGTTGTTGGGTTTCAAAGTTGAAAAAACAAAAAACATGAATGTAAAAGGGAAAACCCCAGTTTTAAATATAATGAAAACTTAACTACGAGTTATTCTAAGTATTTCCACAAAAGTAGTTATCAGTTTAAAATTCCAATTGTTGAATTTTAAAATAACTTTCCTCCAAAACTCAAAAGTTATTTGTGAAATATTTTCACCAGTTTATCAGATGTCCATTTTGCTATATACTTTTATGTCAACACACTAAAGTAAGAATTTAATACCTTATAAACCCAGACTTATGCACTCGGGCGATATCATGTTACACCAGTCTAGACCAAACATGCTGTCAGCTTCCTTCCACGGGTCCCTTCAATAAGCCTACAATGGGCTTAAGTCAACATTTATCAAATTAATTTCCATTTCAATCAAAATTTCAGTTTAAAACTCTCACAATAAAAATATAATTAGACAAAATATTTATTATTCTTTTAACAAGAATTGAATCAAATTAAAAAAAGTAAAAATAAAAATTATGCGTGAAATTATAACGCTTCAAATTGGCGGTTGTGGCAATAACATTGGAGATGCTGTAAGATAACATGAAATTAATGAAACCTCAGTATGTATTTACATTCGAATGACTTCCAGTTTTGGCGTGTTATTAGCCATGAACATGGAATCGATTATAATAGCGGCCACCTCCATGGATACAGTACTGTGCAACATGAACGAATAAATGTACTATTCAATTCTACTACTTCGAAACGTTTCTATGCCCGCACATTATGTATTGATACGGAAGCGGGGAGTAGAGATCGTTTGGCCAACAGCAGTTCCATATATAGACCGGAGAATTTTGTGAGTGGTTCTGAGAGTGCTGGTAATAGTTTTGCTCGTGGCTTTCATACTGATGGCGCCGCTATTTTGGAGAATGTCTTGAATAACACTCGAAGAGAAGCAGAAAGTGTTGATTCTCTACAAGGATTTCAGTTATTGCATTCTATAGGTGGTGGTACTGGTTCCGGACTAGCCGCTTTGATTATGACCTCTTTGGTGGATGAATATCCGGATAATTTAATATCAAATTATATGGTTATACCATCGCAGAAGATTTCGCAAGTGGTGGTTGAGCCCTACAATGCCGTTTTATGCTTTCCCTCACTCATCAATTATTCACATTTAACTTTTTGTTTGGACAATGAAGCTCTATTCCAAATTTGCAGTCGCAATTTAAAGTTGCCCTTCTCTGGATATGAAAATATCAATCATATTGTGGCCTTAACTATGTCTGGCATAACGACGTGTCTGCGATTTCCGGGCCAACTGAATGCTGGTTTAAGAAAAATTTATGTGAATATGGTACCATTTCCTCCTCTACATTTTCTGATACCCGGATTCGCTCCTCTGGTGACCTGTCGGCAACAACAGTATACTCAAGGTAACGTGGCGGAGCTAGTACTGCAGATGTTCTCGTCCAACAATTTGCTGTGCGCTGTAGATTTGAAACTCGGCAAACTTTTAACAGCTGCTGGAATCTTTAGAGGACGCATGTCTCCAAGGGAGGTAGATCAGTTGATGACAAATTTTCGAAATAAAAATATACGAAATTTCGTTGATTGGATTCCAAATAATATAAAAACCGCCATCTGTGATATACCACCGAGAGGTTTGCAAATGGCTTCGACTTTTATTGGCAATAGTAGTGCAACAAGGTTTATGATGCAACGTATTTTGGATGGAGCCACTGTTATGTGGCGTCGCAAGGCTCACTTGCATTGGTATACGGGTGAAGGTATGGAAGAACAAGAGCTTATAGATGCTATGGACGCTTTGAAAGGTTTAATTAATCACTATGAGGAAATAGCCGGTGATGCTGAAGATGATGATGGTGAGCAGAGAATTACTAGTTCCTTATGTCCTTACTGTGCTGGAGTAATGTAATGAAATGTTGTATGCATATACAGTCTGAAACTAAAGATTAAATACACCCTTCAAATTTGAAATGGGTTTGCGCCAAACTTGTGCAGGTCCTTTTCTTCCAGACATATTGAAGTTATATTCATCAGTAAAAAGACCATGTTGTTGATCATTTACGAAATACAATAAAACTGCACATTTAGAATTTTAATGGAATATATACTTTTATTTATACTCCAAATTTGAACTTTAGTCTCTGACTACATGCGGAATAAGTTTGGCCATGTAATCTGATACAGCTCCCTATCGATTATGTTTGATTTTATAATTTTTTCATGAAAAATAGACTCACCAAAACCCTTCATTCCACATAAAGTGAAATATGAAAATACAATGCATAAAATACAGAAAGTGTGGCTGAGTCAGTGCGCCCTGCAACTATCTAACATAGCAAGAGTGAACAAAAATACTCTGTAACATAGATATGTTGGTACATTTATTATTTATTTTTAATGTAAAAACGTTTATTACATTACCATATTTTTTATGCCAAGACAAGTAAAACTAACCCAAAGTTCCCGTTATTTCTTAACATTCAGCTGAAAGCGTCATCTAATAGGGCTCCTCGAGAGGTTTTACCACAATCAAAGTCATAAGTGCTAAATTTAAGAAATTTAACAGAGAACATAAAGGATTACTTCTACTTTTTGGACCTTCCACGCTTGACTGGTTTCGATGTGGATGTTTCCTGCGACTTCTCTTCGAATTCTTCATCACTATGTTTTGAAATATTCGAAGCTGTCACACGCTTTCCTTTTTTATTTGTTGAGATTTTGGCTGGCTTGCTTTCATTATCCTCAGCATCACTTTCTAGATGGCTTTTTGAGGACTGAACTAGTTTAGAATCTGCATCATCCTTCTTCACTTTATTTAGATTGTCTTCATCGGCAGTCAACTTTAGATAGTTCTTTATAATGTCAGCCATTTGCTCAACATCTGGAAACTTTTGTGCCCGAGGAGTACGCTTCAAACCCGTCCATATTAGGTTGCGTTGTTCAACATCATCGATGAGTTTTTCGGCTACAGCTACTTCAAATGACCCACGCCTTGGTGGCCCATCGGAGTTTATTGATAATTGTAATTCTAGATCGGGTTTAATAGAGTTTAGTAAACTCAAGATCTCACGGTGCAGCAATTCTGCCCGTCTTCTAAATACCGATCAGGAGCGGCAACATTCTATATAGAGCACAGGACAATTGTCCTTAAGTTTTACAGGTTCATCGACTGCTTTTGACTTTTTGGCTGCCGGAGCTTTCTGCAAAAGGAACAAATCGTATTATTGAATTGTAAGTAATTTGATGCATTGCTAAAAACAAACATTACCTTACTATCCGTTGTTTTCCTCTTCGGCGGCATTTCGTACACTACAATTCATTCAATAATTTCAAAATGAATGAAGTGTTCGTTTCGTCCTAGAAATATTTAATAGTTTTGGCGCGTTTGATTGTTGTGACAATTCAGAGTTGATTGTTTGTGTAAGACGTCTGTTGGCGTCCAACCTAAATGCCCACATTAAAACGTTTTAAGTTTTATAGCGTTGTCTTAGGCTTTTCACACTGCATGAGAAATCTAACTGAAATGACATAATGTCAAATCCCATACAAATTTGACATTTCAAACCCGAACTTATGTCATTTCAGCTAGATTTCAATGCAGTGTGACAAGGCTATTATAGCCTTTTCAGACTATATGCGAAATCTATTAATTTCTGCTTGAAAAGACATAATAGCCTTGTCACACTGCATGCGAAATCTAGTTTAAATGACATAAGTTCGATTTTCAAATGTCAAATTTATATGACATTTGTAAATCGGCCTTATGTCATTTTAGCTAGATTTCGCATGCAGTGTGACAAGGCTATAAGATTGATTTTCAAATGTTAAATTTGTATGGGATCTGACATTTGTAATCGATTTATGTAATTTCTGATATATTTCGTTTGCTGTCTGAAAAGGCTTTTATGAAATTTTCGATTGCTTGTACACGCAGAAGAAAATCTTGCGTAGAAGTAACTAATTCAAATTTGTAAATCTTTTTTATATAGAGTTGACGGAAGTCATACAATAAATGATAAATTTCCCTCGTACATGTGTAAATTACACAAGTGCTTCTTTTGTATAAATAGGACTGTTCGATTGGGCTTACTACACGCAAAGAAAAAAATGTGAGAAACCATGCACGAAAAGCGTACAATTTACCTAAGTTTCTTAAGTGAAATACAACTTTAAAAGTTATTTGGCAACTCATACAGAAAACTTGGGATTTGATACCAAAAAACTACTTCCAGTTATACAATAAAACTTGTGTAAAATTACCTTGTATGTTTTGGCTGCATTTCAAAGCACTTTGTTCCCTTAAACAATTTGCACTTATCAGTATTTAAAAATAAATAAATAAATGTACAAATTGATAGAACATAAGTAATCAAATGGCATGTTTCATTTACCTACTTTGGAATGTTTTTTAACTACATTTAATAATATGAAAGACCTAAATCTTTTTATTGATTTTCTATTTTCCACCCAAATAAAAACGATGATGACTTAATTAGCTTTTTGTTCTTCCATCTGGAAATAAAAAATGTTTATTTTAAATATTATACTCATATGATATTAAGGCTGTTTTTTCTTTGATGCTTCTATTGTTTTTGGTGGGACTGCTGTTGTCGTTGCTGCTGGTGTGTTGATTGGGCATCGACGTACTGATGAGGCTGATGTTGTAGCTGCTGTATGTTGCGATACAGCAGCTACAACAAAATCACAAACAATATGTGTTTGTGATTTCTGTTGGATATCGTTCTCAAACAACAGTATTTTGTTGATCAATATTGTTGTTGTTGGTGTGGTGGTGGTTGTTACTGTCAAGGATGGTGTTGCTGTTGTCATTACCCACATATTGTCTGTATGTTGCTGAGGCACAACCTCCGCCACCCTTACAGTATGTAAACTGTCAATCATAAAATAATTAAATTAATAATGACGAAAGAAATTTTTGAAAACACACACAGTCACACTTACCTTGTTATAATTGTACGTTTTTCGGCTTTCCCCGAACACTCTGCTGTTTTCATTACTAAATACAAAAGATGTCCCAGCACCACCGGGCGGAGAACCAAATGTTCTTGTGCGTAGTGCATAAATACCACTGCTGCCGAAACCATTTACGGCATGGCATCACTTGTCGAGACTGCATAATGTTGCTCCGACATTTCCTAAATGAACTTCATTGACATTAATTGAAGGAGAACATCATTTTATATTTCAGACTTCCGAAATGTAACTAAAATTGATATTAATAAATTAAAAGGTTAATCAATCTTCATTTTGCGAGTGCAAAATAAATAAATTTTAATTTCACCATACTTACTTCTTCGTCTGTTGTTTCTTCTGTTCTGTTGCTTTTGGTTTTCTTATAATTCTAATCGTCGAAATTCACTTTGACAATTTTATAGAAACCATTGCTCATATACGCATTTTTGCAATTATGTGCTATAAAATTCATGAAATTGGCAACTTACATATTCATACTTACACTATTATCCAACTAACTAATTAATTTCAACTAAGAAACTTGTGTAAATGCAAAAAATTTCTAAATTGGGAAAAAGAACATGGTTGAATATTTTAGGGTACATAAGCACTGAACACCTACCAAGTAAACTTAGATATTTATACAAAAGAAGCACATGTGTACGAGGAAAATTTAGCATTTACTTGTATGACTTCTGTCAACTCTATATAAAAAAGATTTACAAAGTTGAATTAGGTATTTTTTCTTAAGTTTTTTTTTCTGTGTATACTGTGTGAAAAGGCTAAGCCCAATCGAACAGGACTACTAGCGGAGTTTACAACCGGATGTATTTGTGTAAACTTGATATATTTTATATATTAAATCGTGATATAAAATACAAATGAAATTTGTTTACATAAAAAATTGAAAATATACCAAATACACCGGATCGTGAACTCCGCTAATATTTTTATCTGAAAAACCTTCAAGGTACTAGAATGGGATCTCAAGATCTAATATCAATCTTCATGTATGGTGTGAACAGTGCTAATGGGATCTGACATTTGAATCTGGTTAAGTTCGATTTCGCCATCAGTGTGATAAAGCTATAACCAAATGTTATAACTGTGATTTGACATCACTTTATTTACTTACTAACACCGAACTTTTTAAATGTTATTAAACAACTCAATCAATACATCAGCTTTATCAAAAAAATATCCGAATATGTATCCCTGACATTATGGATAACACCTGCAGTTTCTCAACACCCTTATCGGGAAAAACACTGAATCTCACCACGCACGTGTCATGTGGAAAAATATAAAGACATTTCCACCACCCAACTGTCATTCTCAATCCTACTCTTTTTTCTTATATGAATGTTACAAGAAAAAATTTTCCCTTTTCGGAGAGACGGGAATTGTTATAACAACAACATAACGTGCGAAATTTTCCAAAAATTGTAAATAACGAAATAAAATAAACGTTCAGTCAATCATTCATAGATAAACTTCAATTCGGCCATTTGACTGAAGAAAATTTCGTGCGGTCGGTTGTGTTTGTGAGTGTGTGTAAATAAGTAAATACAGAACGAGTAGAGCATAAGCAGCAAATCAAAGCACATCAAAATGGGTAATGTTATGGCAGCATCGTCGACGCCGAGCAGCGCAGCGGCATCACTGGATAAAGCGGCTAAATCGGGAGTTCCTGCACCTTTAGCTCCAGCTGGATATGCGGCTGCGGACGCACTTGCACCTGTAGCCGACCCCAATTTGGAAAATCCCGGTACAGTGGAGGAATTGCATAAAAAATGTAAAGGTATGTAAACGGTCAAAGCAAGCAATCGCACGATGGGGGTTATTGTCGCTGCTGATGACATAACCTACAACATGTGAAGAAGACATTTTACGGGAAAACTGAATGAAACCTTTGGAAATTTATGTAATTTTACGGCAATTCCATTCTTTCTTGCAGATATTCAGGCAATGACCTTTGAGGGGGCAAAGGTAATGCTGAATAAGGGTCTGAGTAATCACTTTCAGGTTTCGCACACACTCAACTTGTGCAGCACACAACCGAGTGGCTACCGTTTCGGAGCAACATATGTGGGCACTAAGCAGTTCAGTCCCTCGGAAGCCTTCCCCGTGCTGCTGGGAGACATTGACCCGTCGGGCAACTTGAATGCCAATGTCATACATCAATTCTCACCACGCATCCGTTGTAAATTTGCCTCGCAGGTTTGTCGGACTTCTATATATTTAGCCAGGATAATTATCATATTAATGTGGTTGTTTTGTATTTCTAGGTTCAAGAATCCAAAATTACCGCCGCCCAACTGACAACAGACTACCGTGGCGATGACTTTACTGCCTCCCTGACAGTGGGCAATCCTAACATCTTTAATAGTTCCGGCGTGTTTGTCGGCCATTATTTACAATCGGTTACTAAGAACATCGCTTTGGGCGCAGAATTGGCCTATCAGTATGGCCCGAATGTTCCTGGTGGACAAATTGCCGTACTCTCTGCTGTAGGTCGTTATACGAGCGGTGATTCGATTTGGTCTGGTACCTTGGGTCCCGGTGGTGTACACATTTGTTATTATCAAAAAGCCAGTGAACAATTACAAATTGGTGTGGAGATTGAGACCAGTCTGAGAATGCAAGAGTCTGTAGCCACCATAGGTTATCAAGTGGATTTGCCAAAAGCTGATCTCGTTTTTAGAGGTGAGTTTGAGACAATGTTTATTAAGACAACGCAATTTGAATTGTAAACAAAGGGGCGCAGTTTGATTAAAGTACACTGAATTGATATCACAATTAATGCACAAATCAAAAGTAGAAATGAATGATTTAAGATTTTTTTGTTGGATTTTTATAAAATGTTGTGTTATGTTCGAATGAAAGGAATTATTCTATTTACCAAGACGATCTGTTATAATATTATACTCTTTGGAAGGGTCTACTGTTCAAAGCATGCTTCGATGTACTTATTATATTTCTCTACATCTTTGATACTTTTATATATAGAAGAGCAACTCTAATATCGTTATAATCCAAAAAAAGCATTTTATTCAAAACGGTTTCTAGAACAGAATATAATAGCATTTACAATATAATTCACATCCGAACGTAGCGTTGATCATTCATTTGAATTGTATTGCAAATTATTATTAGATTTCTAAGAGCCATCTATAAACCTTGTTCAGTTTTGGCATACCGTCCGGTAGTAAGAGTTTAGGGCATTTTCATATGTGTATGTGGATATTGACACATTGAATCTTATTTTGAAGATCGTTGATGTGAAGCCTAAAAAGAAGTTGATCTTTTCTTAACTATTTGGTCAACAAACGGGTTATACGAATTCAGAAAGCGTGATTTGGAGACATTCTGTAGGGAAAATGCTGGACCGTGAAATAGTTAGTTATTAGCTTGGGATATTTATTTATTGTTTATTTTCTTATATGGGCATTTTCTGAGAAATTTTTCGCATTTTCAGAGTGTGAAAATTATGAATAAATAGGCAAAAAAGAAGTCAGTTAACGACTTTCAATATTCCAAATTATGTTCATGGGCTTTTTGTACTTTTATTAGTTTTGTCAAAATTGTTTAATATTTCTAAGAATAACACGTCATTTTCTATTGAAACCCGAATTAGGGCATGTTACCTCTGTGATTCAAAATGCATAATAAGTTATAAGTACCAGCTATTTTAGACAGATCTTGAATAAAGTATTGTAAATCTATTTTTGATATGTCAGGTGATCTTAGGAATCTATTCCGTATTTTTCTAAGAACTTTAGATTGGTTTAACTAATTTCTAATTTCAAAACACGCTACGTCCGTAATGCTGCGCTCGGATATAGACTCAGTCATATGAGTCATACAGCTGCAGTCCTATAGTACTTCCGATACGCTAATATCAAGCTTGGGATAGTTTTTAAAAACTATTATTTTCCGAGATAATTTAAAAATAATACAGTTCTTTAATGCCAGTACCTAATGTCATGTAACAAAAAAGAGATTATACGTTATGAAAAAATTAACCGGGCCTGAGCATCAAAAAAAGGAATAATGCCCAGAAAAGCGGGACGTATGGTCACCTATTAATACATTTTTGTTTTTCATCATATAATTTAGGTTTTCCTATTCATTAGAATGATAGTATGATTCAAATTAAAGAAATCTGAACTTGTCTGAATTTCCCATTAATTCACTTCATATAATCCAAAATTTTGTTTAACGCGATCAATCAAATTAGTATTCAGTATTATGAATTTGTACATTTCAAAATATGAATTCGCGAACACTATTTGTCTCTCCGTATTTTCTATTATTTTGAATAAATATGGCATTTTTATACAGCAACAACAAATGTGTCCTAAAGATCTAAAATTTATTTTGTGTGTATTGAGGCATACCAAAGATATTAGAATTCTAATAATTTGAATTATGTTCCAAATTGGCTAAACCTATAAATTCGCAAAGATTAACTGAGATCGACGAGGTATGGAATGGGAGCTCCCAGCCTGATAATGCGAATGAAATTTAAGGGAACAGCCTAAAGGTTGCTCAGGCAAGGCTTACTAGAAGTCAATTACTAAGTAACTTACGCCAACAGAATTAAATCTGAAGAATTAGCTTTTAAAAAATCGACTTAGTCAACACCTTTCAAATTTCGCCTTTTTTGTTCAACAGCGTAAGCTAAGCTAGAAGTTTCAGACAAAATATATAAAATTTAACTACAATATATTTTAAGCTGTACGGGTATAGTGTATATTTGTAATTTTTACGGAAAGTTTCCTCTCCCGACAGTTTTATTGAGTCTTGTTAACATACGGTTAGTGCTTTGATATTTATAACTGTTAGTAATCTCTAACAAGATTTATATTCAGCCCTTATAAAACTGAAACTGCCAATTTGACTTATAATTTCCTCCCAGGTCGTGTTTGTGATTATAAAATTTAAACTAAGAACCTCTTCAGGAGTTGAAAAACGTTAAATCAAAAAATTTTATTTAATATGCACAAGAGAAGTCTTGTGTCCTTGCCATTTTTGTATAACATTACAAAACTCTTACCTTGAGCGGAACTGGTAATTGATATAATAAATATGTTCATAAATTTCATTGTATATCTTTTGCATTTTCTGTAATCACTAATGATGTTTGTCTTCTCTTCTTTTTTCCAGGTTCATTTGACTCCAATTGGAATGTGTGTGGTGTATTAGAGAAACGATTACAGCCATTGCCATTTTCATTCGCTTTAAGTGGACGTTTGAATCATACCAAAAATCAATTTAGATTAGGTTGTGGTCTTATTATTGGTTAACCTTAAAGCCTTGAAACAAACAAAGCAATAGGGATTATGGTTAAAATTTTAATAAAACAACAACAACAAATACAAAAATACAAAAACTAACAGAAACAGAAATTAATTCAAAGGAAAACAATTAGATAAACCAAAAAAAATTGACAACGCTTCCAAAAAACAACAGCAAAAGCTAAAATTTAATCTTCTCTGGAAACTGTACGAATTTTCGTAAAACACACAAGAATCCTTTTTGCATTTGTTCGAGATTTAATATCGTGTAGCTGTTAATAAGCATTTTGCTTTTTCTGTTCCATGAAACTTAACGAAACATATGTTGTATGTGTTTTGGTTAGTAGAAGACAAAACGACAACTTGATTACCTTTTTGTTCAGCCATCAACACCGCCAATATGTTTTTTTAACTTTTTTTATCTATTTGAGGGCCTTATCGATGGATACTGCTAAAGTTCTGTCTGTATGTTCTTTTAAATGTATGTTTATGCAACATTGCATTTGTTTAGGTTTAATGTAAGTTTTTTTTTAAACGATCTAAAGCAAAAACCTTGAACCCACTTCATTTAGATTCATAACTACCCTAGATTCATACAAACATACATACATTTATGCATTATTAGTGGCATTGTACAAGTGATTACCTCTTAAACGTGAAAATCCGATCCATCAATGACATTTTTATTATCCTATTGTGTTATATTAATAAATAATTTGCTGTGTGTAACAGCAAAGACTGTATACTCCTCCGTATGCCCCCGTATGCGCTTTAATGGTTCGTTAACAATTTAGTTTATTGTATTTCCAATTTTTAAATTGAATATTTTGTTTTGTTTTATAACACACCCCCACCCACCATCCTATCACACACGACAAAACGAACATTCAATTGAAATAGGAACAAATAAAATATCACTGAACACACAAAGAAAACAACAATAGAAATTAATTGTTAAGCGAAATTGTGAAAAAACAAATCAACAAATTTCTCTTAAATTCAGAATGAACTTTCTAATTTCTTTTATTGAAAAGATCATATATATTTAAAACTGTTAAGGGGTTCATTCTAGGGATATTCCAATTGTCCTAAATTCCAAAATTTTCACTTCGGAATCTTTATTTCAAGTTTCGTTTACTGCGACTATTTTTTTAATTATTTGATTAATAGTTATTAAGTTATTAATTATTACTATTAGTTACAACAATCGGAAGTAGTTTTAAAACAATATTAATTATAAAATGAAACTTAAAATGGAAATAAAGTGTTTTGTTGACCTAAAAAAGCCCAATACAGGTACTGTTTATTTTTTGTACATTTGCAGGTAGAGCAACAGTACGAAATCAAGAAGAGAACTTGTTTCGCGTTGCACTTAGAAATAATAAAGATAACATTGAGGGGTGTCATCGAATCCGATTATTGAATCGGAATTGCAAAAAATGTGAATCCAAGTCTAAATTGCTCACCTATAGGAATGGAGAACCAATTTCAATATGAATTGGTGTCATGAAATCGTTTTGTGGTTTACTTGCTTCAAACCCGACGTCAATTTTAATTCCGATTCGGATAACAATCGGATTCTATGATAGTCCTGATTATATGGAAGAAATCACTTCGCTAAAATTTGACCAAAGTAGAGACTAATATGCTTTGGTAACGGGCGACATAAGACCTCAATTAGCACTGGAAGCTTTAATGGGTTAACCCGCAAACCCAATGTATCAGAATCATCAGCAAAGTCATGGACGGCACAAACATGTAGACTTGTACAGGATCGGGTCTATCTTTCGAGTCTTTAAATTCCGGAATCTTCACCAGACAAATGTACAGTATTTCAGGCAGAGATTTACGCCATCAATATGCCGCAGAACAAATTTTGGAACCGCACATATATCTATCCACAGCCGGGCATGTCTCAATACCTTAAATCTGCTTTCTCTCCTCAACACAAATTCAAGCGATATTACGCTCTGCTAGGAAACATGACATTTCAACGTACCAGGTTATGAAAAAGAAGACGAATACGTTGAATTTAAAATCACGTCGAGGAATCAGTAGAAAATTGCAGTGTAGCTGGATCTCTTTGGCGGGTCATCGATGTGACACACACCAAAGGACTGATTTCCCTTGGAAAGAGCACACTCAGTATTCTTACAAGTGTTATCATCGGACACTGCGTGATAGGCCACATGGCTGCACGCTTGAAGCTTCTACTTGAAGACTTCTGTAGAAGCTGTTTAGATGAATAGGTGGTGGAATCAGTGCAGCACCAGCTATGTTCTTGTAAAAAGCACCCAAAGAAGTGAAAAAGATGTTCATGTTGTGGATAGTGGATTTTATGGATGCTACTACATAGCAGCTTAACCATTTTTTTCGTTAGAACTGACAATAGGAAAGCTAACAAACTATTTATTTAATATGAACTATTATATAACGCAAATAAATATTAAATTAAATTAGCATTAAATAAATTAACAATACTTAATTTTACTGATTTTATGTAGTATTAATAATTAATAAAAACTGAAATATTTGAAGTACATTAATAAAGCCATAAATTTGTATTTTTAAGCAATATTCTTTAAATTGTAAAAATTATACCAAATTAGCCTTTGTTTATTTATAAAAGTAATAAAAGAACAAGATTTCCCGAGTCACGATTCGAACCAGAGTGCAAAGTGGACACCTTACCTCTCTGGCCCTATACTAAAAATTCGTTCCCATTCACTTGTGAAAATGCTGTTCTTAAAACGCTATATATTATCAAATTTGTTGGAAGTTGTTTAAAAGAACTTCCTCAAAAGTGGGTAAAATTCACATTTGAATTTTGAGATGCTTCCAATTTTTTTGCTGAGTAATAAAGAACGTTAAGAAATAGTACTCCCTATTTCTTCATTCATCATTTCGCTTTAAAATCCTCTTTCTCCATTTCTTTTCGGGAACCACATTGGCACAAATTTATTATGAAAGTTCTGATATACAGTGGCCGACAAAAGTCAACATACGACCCACATTTTTGCGATTTAGCGAGTTCCAAAACATATTCGTGTTCTATTCATATAACAATAACAAAATGCATTACTTCCATATAAACACAAAAGATATTAACAGAATACGCAGAAAAAACCTTGACAAAAGTCTACATACGGTTTGAGATGAGGCATCCAGCTTGTTTTTTTAGCGTTTGGGCGCTAGTTATGTGGTGTTTCGGATCCTGCGTTGCAGAATCTCCCACACATGTTCAATAATATTCAGGTCGGGGCTTTGTGGCGGCGAATAAAGTTGTCTTGGAGCATGGTAAATCAGCCAATCTTTAGCAAATTGGGCTGTGTGCTTCGGATCGTTATCTTGTTGGAAAATCCAGCGATCTCCGAGGTTTAAATTATCGACCGATGCCTTCAGATTTTGTTCCAATATGGATTTATATTGATAGCGATCCATGTTACCCTCAATAAACGCAAGATTTCCAACTCCAGACGCCGCGACGGCACCCCAAACCATTACGTTGCCACCACCATGCTTTACCGTAGCAAGTAAATTCTTCGGATTCATTGCCGTATTCGCTTTTCTCCATACTTTGGCTCTCCACTCACTTCCAAATATATTATACTTCGACTCGTCCGTAAATAAAAACCCCTTCCAGAAGTCTAATCCCTTGTCCAAGTGTTGCTGGGCGAATTCAAGGCGAAGCTTACGATTCTTTTCACTTATAAGAGGTTTTTTACGTGGCGTTCTGCTTCGGAAACCATTATTATTCAGACTTCTTTGAATTGTTCTTGGATGTACAATTGTATCCGACCTTTCTGCGAGTTGTTTGGACAACATTGTAGCATTCACTTTCGGGTTTTCATTAACTTCTTTTAAAATAAAGCTTTCATCTCGTCGACTAAGTTTTTTTGGACGCCCACTTACTTCTGGGCTTATTTTCAACAGTACCCGTATTTTCGAAGTTTTTGCATATAGTTTGGACAGTTGATTTACATAAATTAACCATTTTAGCTATTTCGCCTAAAGATTTCCTTTCGTTTCTGCATTTTATTACTAAATTTCGAATATCAGTTGCAATTTCTTTACGAGAAGCCATTTTCGCGGACTAATGTTTCTTGAATTATATTTATTTAAAGAAGAGCAAGCACAAGACAAATGACAATACAAATTTCGTCAATTCTCCTATAAAGTACATTATAAAAAATGACGTAAAGCATGGGATGCTATGTCGTATGTAGACTTTTGTCAAGGTGTTTTTTGTTTATTTTGCTAATATCTTTTAAGTTTATTTTGAAGTAAAACATTTTGTTATTGTTATATGAATAAAAAACGATTTCAAACAAAACCGCATCATTACTTTTTTCAAATATTTTTTGGAACTCGCTAAAACTCAAAAATGTGGGTCGTATGTTGACTTTTGTCAGCCACTGTAGCCCCATACACTGACTTCTTAGCGCT
Source organism: Polietes domitor (assembly GCA_947397865.1). Classification (NCBI taxonomy): domain Eukaryota; kingdom Metazoa; phylum Arthropoda; class Insecta; order Diptera; family Muscidae; genus Polietes; species Polietes domitor. Next base: position 52,423,728 of record OX377620.1, read on the forward strand.
CTAGAAGACATATTTTACAAATGATCATATTTATGCAACCTCGTTATTTTTCACTAAACAACATCTGCAGTGAAAGTGGATTACAATCTATACTCCATACAGATGTCCATTCGATTTGTCTTCTTGTTGAGCTAGAAGTCATATGATATAATTTGCACGGACATTTTTAATCAGCCAGGGGTCTAATCACAGCATTCGAAAGTGAGAAGTTACGACCGAAATAAATTTTTATTTTCTGTTAAAGAAGTATAAATATCCAACAAAAACACATAGTATGTTGAGATAAGGTATATTGGAACTAATCTCGTTAGAGTTTGAATATTTTTTGTCGAAATTTATGTCCTTTTTACTAGAAAAGAGTGTGCATTTCGATCGTATCTTTCTCGCTTTCTAATGCCGTGATTTGCCCCCAGGTTCGGTAATAGAAACCATGTAATGGTATTGAGAGTGGAGGTTTGATTTGCATTTTATATAACCTCCACCTCCAGGATGGGGGTATACTAACTTTGTCATTCCGTTTGTAACACCTTGAAATATCGACCTGAGAAAGTATATATATTATTGATCGTCATAAAATGCTAAGACGATCTAGTTATGTCCGTCCGTCTGTTGAAAGCACGCTAGCATCTAAACAAAAGGAGCTAGGACTTCCAAATTTTCCATATATGCGTCTTATAGTCGTGGGCGAAATCGACTTTTAGTTCCTCACAAGGACTAAAAATACCCGTAATAACTCCAAGTAATACTTACTTGATATTGGGTATGCGCATTCCCCCTGTAACAGAAAACGTGCACCATAAAGTGATTTGTATTGTACATTACTCTAATTGAGTAGATACGTAATAAATAATAAACGGATTTTTCGAAATTCGTAATTTTTGGGGTTAAAATGGAAAAAGGGGATACAAATAATACCAAACAAATGACCACAGCTAGATTCATTAAATGCGGTGTATACATTCCTCTGACTGCGTAGACACGAAAAATAAAAGGTTTTTTCCAAATTCGTACTTTCAAGGTATTGGCTGAGTCATGAAGTTAGGTTATTTTGCACTATGTACGTGAGATAATAGATGTTCAAAATGTATACTTTTGGAGTTAAAATAGAATGGAAATACAACCAACTATAGCAACCAATCAACCTATCAACCAATATTTATGGTAGTTAAGCTTTTTTTGAAAATATAAATATAAAAATATTTATTTTTTGAATTGACTTGAAGTATTTTTTCGATTTATATAGTGTAAACGTATTGGTAGCCGTGAATTATATGCGTGGTTTGAAATAATAATAATATTATATTTATTTATAAAATTATTTTTCAATATTTGTATTTGTTTTTGTTTGGCTATATTAAAAAAATTAAATTTTCCTGTAATATTACTGCACTTCTATGAAAATCGATGTGAAATGTATGGTGGAGGGTATAACGCCTTTTTTATTTGTTATTATTATTTATTTGTATGATTTTATTGGGAGCGTGCAGAAATCGGTTACAAGTCATACGTCACGATTCTATTTTGTTACTGCTGTTATAAAGTGTGTATGGCAACACTGCCTTTTCGATACAATCAACAGAAGAAGAAGAACATAACGATCGCTAGTCTTATTTCAACATGTCCGGTTGTTTGTTGGTTGTTCCAATTGGAAAACAGCGAAAAAATTAAAAAGTTCTTTAAATACTTTTCTAAATTTGGTTAGATATAACGATTAATTATGTCAATGTGTGTTGTGTCTGTTGAAAATGAAAAATTCCGTGTTGTTTCCCCTTAACTAATTCCAATTAGTGTTTTTTGTTTGGACAATTCCTGGGTATAGTCCATTTGTTAGTTTCATTTAATCTACACAACTTTGTGAGACAATACAATGATAATAGACAAATATTTGTAATCCGACTAGACCCAGTTCTACCTAAGGACTCGCAGTCATAACAGAGTAGATGAATCCCAATAAAGGACGAACAATGTACACACGCAAGGTAAGTCATAAATTACATTATCTTCGCAAACCCGTATACAAATTCAAGCAATTTAAAGATATGAAAGTGTATAGTGCAAAAACAAACTTTGAGCTCACAACCAAATGCAATACTTTGCATCATTTATTGCTGTTTGTTAGAAACATATGGGCATCTTACAGTGGACCGGACGCGACCGAAGATAGAAACAGAACAAGTTTATGCGTATCTTTAGTTTTATAAAGCGCTGAAAGAGTACTATGTCTTAGAAATATGTATATTTGCAGATTTAGAACAAATTAACACAAAATTGTAAATAATTATACAGTGAAACGGAAGCGACAAAAAATAATAGAAGTTCTTTTGAAGCTCGTATAGAAATATACAAAGTTCAGTTGTTTTTGCGAATTTTGTTTTTACTTTGTCATTCCGTTTGTAACACCTTGATATATCGACCTGAGACCCTATACACCTATATATTCTTGATCGTCATAAAATTCTAAGACGATCTAGCCATGTCCGTCCGTCCGTTCGTCTGTTGAAATCTGAACGAAAGGAGCTAGAACGTTCAAATTTTCCACAAATGCGTCTTATAGTCGTAGATCGGTTGGGATTGAAACGGGGCGAAATCGGCCCAAAGGGAAAAATTTTTCCTCACAAGGACTAAAAATACCCATAACAATCCCTAATATTTTAACGTATTTAAGCATGTTTTTTGAGTATGTCTGTTTATATTTGCTTGATATTTGGTATGCGCATTCCCTATAGCAAAAACGTGCACCATGAAGTGATTCTTATTTGTAGGGAGTGAAATGGGCAAAAAAGGGATAAAAATGGTACATAATAAACGACAACACCTAGAAATCCTCTAATTAAGTAGATACATAATATAAAAGTATTTTTTTCCAAATTCGTACTTTTAAGGGGTAAAATGGGAATAGAGGGATAAAATGGTACCAACCAAACGGCTGTACCTAAAATAATGAAATTCGGTGTATACATTTCTCTGATTGAATAGATAAGTAAAATACGCGGATTTTTCAAAAATCGTACTTTTTGGGGTTAAAATGAAAAAAGGGGATACAAATAGTACCAATCAAATGACCGCAGCTAGAGTCATGAAATTCGGAGTATACATTCCTCTGACTGTGTAGATACGGAAAATAAACTGATTTTTCGAAATTCGTACTTTTTGGGGTTAAAATGAAAAAAGGGGATAAAAATAGTACCAATCAAATGACCGCAGCTAGAGTAATGAAATTCGGATTATACATTCCTCTGACTGCGTAGACACGGAAAAAACGGATTTTTCGAAATTCGTACTTTCAACGGATACAATGGTACAGAGGGATAAAAATAGTACCAACTAAACGACTACAGCTAGAATGATGAAATTCTAATTGCGTAGAAACGTCAAGGGGGTAAAAATGGTACCAACCAAATGGGCGCAGCGGGAATCATGGAATTCGGTGTATACATTCCTCTGATTGCATAGACACGCAAAATAAAAAGTTTTTTTCTAAATTCAAAATCTTTCTTTTACGACAAAAATTGGTTGTATCATGAAGTTAGGTTATTTTGCATCAATCACTATGGATTTTCAAAAGTTGTACTTTTGGAATTAAAGTAGAATGGAAATACAACCAACTGTAACACCCACTATCTACCAATATTTATGGTATTTAAGATTTTTTGGATATATAAATATAAGAATATTTATTTTTTGATTTGAAATAAATAATGGTTTGAAATAATTAAAATATTATATTTATTTATAAAATTATTTTTTTCAATATTTGTTTTAGTTTGGCTATATTAAAAAATTTATATTTTCCTGTAATATTACTGGAGTTCTACGAAAACCGACAACCTCTGTGGAATGCAATCCATGGTGGAGGGTATATAAAGTTCGGCCCGGCCGAACATAACGCCGTTTTTACTAGTTCTATATACACATGTAAATGAACGTCAAGGTATACCTTTTATTCGTAGATATGAGAAATATGGGAATTATATCTTAGATTTTTATACCCTTCACTAGGATATTATGTCTTTGTGCATTTGTTTGTAACACCCAGAAGAAAACGAAATAGACCGTTTATTATAAATACAATATAACGTATAACTTATAAAAGGTCGCAATTAACGTATAACTTATAAAATAAATTACAATATAATATTTATAATCAATGTACAGGTCGCAATTACTGTCCGATCGTTACAAAAATTGGCACAATTAAGTTTTGTGGGCATAGGACGGACGCTATTTAATGTGAAGTAAATCGGTTCAGATTTACATATAGCCACCGTACAAATTTCGCTCCCGTTTTGACGTTTTCACTCTAGAAGCCTATATTTTCTTCGAATTTGGCAAAAATATTTTATATTTCAACTACAAACATCTCTGGTGAAAATTGTTCAAATCGGTTTAAATTTATATACACCTCCCATACAAATGTCGCTCCTGATTTCACTTTTTCCGCTCAGAAGCCATTTCTTTGAACTGCAGTAATTATTTCCATTATAGCACTTCAACTTTTAATGGAAATAAAACAGAAAAAGTTAACTTCAATTTACATAATAGTAGTAATAATAATAAATGAATAAATAAAGTTAATAGATATTGTCGGTGTCTAATTTATTTTTTGTGGACCTTTTCTGGGAGATGTCCGTATGTAAATGTTATATTCTCGAACTCGACTACAAATTCAAGTTTAATAAAAATTTTCAGATCGTCATTATTCTGTAGAATGTACAATGTTTTTGACTTTCTTATCTTTTTAAATAATTTGATGGATGTTTCTTACAAAAATAAAAACGAATTTGTACCACCCTGCACTTATGAAATAAAATAGAATTTGTAGCACCCTGCAATTGAATAAAATTAATTTGTATCACAATGTGTTCTGATTATCGCATATCCAATTCACTCACCACATTTTTTACTTTTCACAATTTTCACTACATGTGGGTGGCATCATGTTGTTCTAATGTGTAATATCTATTTTATTATCATACGAAAGTCAACGAAATTTATGAATTTTTTATGAAACGAAAAACGTAAAAATTGCGTTTGTTGTGTCAGTAAAGTTCCTGGCGACGCACAGTGGCTCAGAATCAACATCCATCGGCCAAAATTCTTTTCAAGTGGCTTCGCAGCGACTTTTCAACATCAAACCCGGCCTCTATAAGGAGATGATTCCCACAAAAGAACGAGAAGCACAACTCACTTACCGAATTTGCGTTTAAAAAATCGCACCAAGTAATAAAGCACACATGCCATATTACAAGCATCTCATTGAGTTTCATATGTAAGTATGTGTATATGCAGGTATAGTTACCCAGCAATACTTCTGCCGTGCCAACCCTCATTTGTTTGAGTTGTGTTCTCGTTCGTTTTGGGGGAATCATCTTCTTATAGAGGCCGTGTTTGATGTTGAAAGGTCGCTGCGAAGCCACTTGACATGGTCGAAATCATGATTGTGGTAGTCTGCAGCCAAGTAATAAATGTCACCATGTCATTTGTAAATAAATTTGCATTCTATTAAATATAGATGCAAAATGGCCTTGAGCCAGGACAATATCACAGTTCAAATCAAATATTGATTACAGACCAAAAAAATACAAACGAAAAAACTAAAACAAATTTTAATTTTCTTTAAAATCGAAAAATACGAAAAGTAGTCAACTATGGGCTCAGTTTTTCTTTTGGTGATATTTTCTCTTTTTACAAGACTTTTATATTTACAAAGGATATAATTGTTTTAATAATTTATTTTCGTACTTTTCGTAGTCCTACAAAGGTCCATGTCTTTAATGGTTATGTTCTTCACTACCCAGAGTATAACTTGGTTCGTCTTCGGACGTTGACATTAGGTTGACATTTAAAACTTATTTAATTCAGAAAATTGCATTTTAATAATTAATAATTATTGGCAATATGTTCTCTAGTTTACAACCATTTTTCCCTAAGTCCCATTTCTCCAAGTGGGGTAGTGGTGTTCTTTCGCACAGTGTTCCGCCAAGGAATTTGAATTTTGACCTGTTGATTTTATGTCCGGTTTATAACCCTATAATCGTGTTTGGAGTTTATTTTTTGTTGTCCCGATATATAAAGGGTCCGCCATCTAACGTTTTTTTTCAACTATTCAACCGTTGGACTTTTATTTGTGGGGTGCCCTCAGCAGCCATTTGAATGAAATTATTTTCCATTATTAACCGGAAGGATTGTACTTTCAAATAAAAAAAGAAATTTGAGAAAATATTCAGTAGTTTTTTTATAGCATTTTCCAAAAAAAAAACGTTATTTGGCGGACCCTTTATTTGTCTGCAGTTAGTTTTTCATAGTTTTTATTGGATTTGGCCATGTCGTCAGTTGGTGATTTCATGTTCGAATTTTTGTAGCGTGTTGCTAGTTTTTGGTGCTATTCTGTAGATGGTATTGCCTAAAGAATTTGTCAAGTCTTTCCGAAAGTTTAGGTATATATGTTACCGATTTATATAACAACGGACTATTATCTTTGGTTGATGTGTTTTTTCTTATTGAACACATTTTCTATTGTTTTCTTTGGGAAACTATTCTGTTGTAGAATTTTCTTGATTTCCACATGAAATTCCGTGTCGCTTGTTGTTAGGACTCTATGAAGTTTTTGGCAGTGTTGAAAATCATTCTTTTTGGGTGGTTGGAATGAATGTTTAACAATCTGCCTAAATCTGTTGCTGTTTGATACCAGTCTACTAATGCTTGTTTGCTTCTTCTTATTATTTGTGTATCTAAGTATGGAAGTCTGCCATTTACTTCCTTTTCTATTGTAAATTTCATGTTTTGATTAAAACTATTGAATTTCGTCAGAATAACGTTTATTTCACTGGTTTTCACTATCCCAAAAAGGTCGTCCACATAAGAACTTAGGCCTAATATCACAGCTTGCTAGACATCTATCCAATAGCTCATTTACTATATCGGCTACTATTGGAGATGCCGATTGACAAACCTTTCTTCTGCTGGTAAAATCTGACTTTATATTTAAAATATCGATTGTCCTGTATGCAAAATTTTAATATTTTTAGGAAAATGCCATTCGTCATTGTTGTAAATTGTTGAATTATCGTCAATGATTTTTATTGCACAATCAACTGGGATACTCGGGAAGAGCGACACTACGTCGATGATGATGAGACGACCATGGTCTCATCATCATCAATTATAATATTCTGTATTTTCTCTTTTAAATGGACTGCATTTTTGACGATATACACTCAGAAAAATAGCATTCTTAAAACTGATTAAAATCCATACCCCAATTTATTTTAACAATTTACTCCAGTTTAGGTAAAATTTCCTTACGAGAAGGAAAATTAAACAGATATGAGTATACTTTCCTTATTTCAGAGCCAGAAAAAAATAGAACTTATACTCAAAATAGGGTAGTAAATTTACTTAAAAACATTTTTTTTGATCTCTACTTCTTACAACTAAGTATGTTCATACCTGCACAAGTATGAAATTTACTAGCGTTTAAGAAAGAAAATAATGCAATTTTTTTTAATTTTATTTAAAAATGTGTATATCACTTCAAATGAAGTAAATAAATGTATGCCATGTTCCTCATACATTCAAGTATAAATGAACTTATAAAAAACACTTCAGTGTGTTTAGAAAAATACATGAATTAGACTACTATTATCACTGCGAAGGCGCCTACCTAGTCTCCGCAGCAGTCATGGTGAAATATCTCAACTCTTTATGGTATGAGTAAGATGAAACGTTTGAGAACTCTGAAGCGAAATAATTTATCTCAATTATCGGTATAGTCGTAGCCAGGCTGAATACAAATACATTTATTTGGTTTGAGGAAAATTTTCGGAAATTTTTGAGTATAAATTTACTTGGCATGACTACACATTTACTTAGTTTGAGTAACAATTTGCTTGGATTGAGGAACAAATCGGAATATTTTCCTCAGTTTGAGTATAAATTTACTTGATTTGAGTAAAATTTCTTAAAAAATTTCCTCAGATTAAGTAAAGATTTACTTGATTTGAAGAAAATTTTTCCTCAGTTTCAGTAAATTTTACTTGTTTTGAGGAAAAGTTGAACTGGAATCAAGTTCAAAGCATGTCCTATTTTCAAGGAAAAGTTTGTACTTGATGTGAGAAATTATTGCCTTAGCGCTATACGAAGTTAAATTTTCCTCAGCTTTAGTACATATTTACTTAATCAGTGGCATACTTTTCTCTGAGTGTATTTGGATGTCTCCGTGTTAAAAAATTAGTGATGTATTTGCATAAACTACTCGATGGTCCGTTAATAGAAGAACACATTGGGTGTAGTGGGTAGTCATTCTTATGAATTTTAGATAGACTCTAAATCCTTGGAGCCACTGCTGTTTCCGTCTTCATCTTTCTGATCCGTTTATTATGTTCAAAGTGAATAATTCTTTCACCAAATCGTTATTTTTCTTTTGTAGTGTTTGTGTTGGGTCTTTGGCAAGTCTTTTATATGTAATTATGTCGTTTTTTACGTTCTTCATAATCCGATTTTCCCATTGCTACTGTAACGTTACCTTTGTCTGCATCTAAAATGAGTACGTTTTTGCTTCTACGAAGAAATTGTTGGGTTCGCTCCACTGTTCTTATCGTATATTTCTGTCTCTCGTATTAATGCTTCCATTTTCTTGGCGTTCTCTGTGTTTCGTTTCCTTATTTCATGCTTTTGTTTTATTAAGATGTTTAGGATTTTGTTGTGAAAGTTGTTGCTGTACGAATTATTATGAACATTTTTTCAAATGATATATTTCTTTATTTGTTGTCATTTATTTTGGTTGACGACCAAAGGTTGTGCTGAAGTCTTCAGCAGAACCCAAACTTAGCAAAAAGGCAAAGTGAGACCTTTATTGTTGCAGCTAAAAGTTGACTGCGCTGTTTCGATGGGCGCTACCCCATCTCGTCAGAACTTTCGCAACGAATGTATGTCTTTGACTTAAATCAGGGTTCATATTAGTACCAGCGGTCACATATGACAAATGAGAAGCGCTGATAAACAAAATAGTCCACCGAACTAAGTCGACACACTAAAAATCTCACTTTGCCAATTCAATGTTATGCATGTGCTCGCATCGCTCCCATAAGTGAACACCTCCCGTATATGGACAAATTTTGGATGACCATGACTGTCCGCCGTTGAGAGGTTTCACCGCATACGCCAAGTCGTAATGAAAGTATGCTTATATTTCATTATTATTTATTATTAAATATAGGTGAAATGTAAAAAGGTCATAGCTTTTGGCTACCATAAACGATAACTGTTAGCAGTTCTAAAAAAACCAACTACTGTAATAATTCAAAGAAATGTTATTCACAGACTGTTGGAATAGCCCATTAAAAATCGTACTATTGTTTTTGTTTTTAAATTTCACTACCTTAAATGAGTTAATTGATACACAAATACATACAAACTTTTTGATTCAAATTGATGTCCTCCCGTAAAAAAGGTTTAAAAATGATAATGCGTCCAAAATAAGTTGGTAACAGATGTGATTGAGTGAAGCCTTAAGTGGTTTAGGTAATAAAACTTTTGCCACAAACGGTGATGGTTTCTTGTCAGACAATTACTCGCAGATAGGATGAACCTTTACTTCGGTTTTAAATATTTATCGTCGAACTGTTCATTTCCACACCGTTTGCACTGCGGTGGTCTTAGTTTATACCAAATGTTGGTTTTTGCGCTAAGTACGATGCCAAACCGAACAAGGAATGTTAATTGCAGAATCATGTTTTGACCATTTGCAGTTGAAGGGAGAAAATGCAATCATCAGAGACTGTTGCCTTTAAAAAGGGGAACATTTTAGTTTGTGATCCATTGTAAAGGGTGTTTTTTATTGGGGTATAGAACTTTAAGTTGGCATCACTTTTTTAACTGGCGGCCATTTTGTCAGCTGTCAAGTGATTAATATTTAGTTTGGTTTGACAAAAGAACAGGTTGACAAAAGAACAACGCTTGCAAATCGTGCAAATTTATTTCGAAAGTAATGGTTCAGTTCGCGAAGTTCACCGCAAGCTCCGTCCATTTTATGGTCGACATAATCGTCCATCAGAGCAATTAATTCGGTTAACCGCATAATTTCGCGGAATGGACCTGTCAATTGGCCACCAAGATCGTGTGATTTGACACCATTGGATTATTTTCTTTGGGGATATGTGAAGTCGCTCGTCTACGCCAACAAACCAGAAACGTTAGGGGACTTGGAAGCCAACATTCGTGGCGTTATTGCCAACATACGGCCCCATATGCTGGCTATATTCGAGCCAGCCGCGGCGGCCACATGCCCGAAATCATATTTAAACATTAATGGCATAAAATTATCCTTCCAATAAAGCCAAATTGATGTGTGTGTTTTATTTCAATTCGAAGTTCTATACCTCAATAAAAAACACCCTTTATATATAAATCTGAACCGATTTGACCCGCTTTCGCCATGGATGTTTGTAGTTGAAATATGAGCTGGTTTGCCAAATTTTAAGCAAATCAGCGGAAATAATCAATTCAGTGGCGAAATTTGTATTGGTGCTATAAATATATATATGAACTGATCTGGCCCATTTTTACCAGAGCTGTTTCTAGTTGAAATATAATTTGTGGTTTCTACAGCGAAAAAAATCAAATCGGAGGAGACATTTGTGTAGGAGCTATATATGTATCTGGACCGATCTGGCCCATTTTTACCAAAGTTGTTTCTAATTAAAATATAAGCTGTTTTGCTAAATTTGAAGAAAATCTGTTAAAATATGTGGTTTCTAGAGCGGAAAAAGTCAAATTGGTATGGGAGATATACAGTTGCGGTCAAAAAAATAGCAGCGACGAGAAAAAAAATTTCGACAAAGAAAAATATTAGTTTTACTTCGAAAATCCTAAAAGTTTTTACGGTGATTGAAAGGAGGTATTGTGCCATTCTTAATCTGGCTTTAAATAAAAAATTAAGCTTTTGCAATTTTGAGATTAGGGCTTTAGTACTGGGAGCTGTATCTAAATCTGAACCGATTTTCTTCAAATTAAATAGCGTTCGTCCTTATCCCATAAAACTTCGTTGTGCAAAGTTTCATTTAGTTCTAACAACAACTACGACCTGGACTTTGATTACAAGAATAGATGGACAGACGGACGGACGGACATCGCTAAATCGACTCAAAAAGTGATTCTAAGTCGATCGGTATAATAAACGATGGGTCTATCTCGTTTCCTTTTGGGTGTTACAAACAAATGCACAAAGACATTATACCCTGTGGTGTAGGGTATACAAATAAGTTTTTGAAATTTTGAGATTAAGCCTTTATGTCAAAAATGAGACCAGTCAAAAAAATAGCAGCACTAATATATATTATATGAAGAACAAGATTCCACATGTTTTAGAATCTTCTTCATATAACATCGAATTTCGAATTATTTTAATAGAACACTGGAATAAAACTTTAATTTCGCTATATGATTTTCTCTCAGATTTAAAATTTTTTATATGAGCTCGATTTATTCATCAAAATGCTCCTCCTTCTAGAAAAATAAAAAAATAATATTTCAGAAGTAGTGTATATTTCATAATAGCATACTTATAACATGAAATCAAATAAAACAAATGAGATAAAAACCATTTTTCTTGCTATTTTTTTAAAACTGCTATTTTTTTACCGCTCCAAAAAATGTGAAATTTCTTAAGTAATTAAAACCATATCACCAAATATACAAATATTTTGGTAGGTATACGAGTCATATAATAATATTATTATATTAAGTTAAAATAGGACGGCAACGGTTTCATTCAAAGGCGTTTTGTTTATTTGTTAGAGCTTTTCCGGTCTTCCGATTGATCCCTTAAATATCTATAAAATAAATCGATGGAGCTTCATTAACATTATTTTTGTAATCCTTTTTGCTTTGTGCCAATTAGTGAAGGCGTTGTCTTAAGTACTCTAATGTTATCTTAAAACCTTTTTATATTACTCTTCTTAAGCATGTTAAGTAGTGTTCCGCAAAACAGCCCGCAATATTTATTCACTTTAAGCAAATAACTACTCTCCATTTTCATTTTTTTTCGTTCACACCGCTGCCACCACTCTTAGCAGTTGGAGATGAACGTTCGCGGGTTGTTCAAAATTTAATGAGTTTCTGCAGCACTTTCTCTGTCGGCTGAGAGTATCTCATCCATTCATAAAGCACTGGTAGTTAGTAATTACTTTTCTTAAGTATAATCCTTAACTTTAGCTACTTAACATGTTAATTACTTTGCTTAGTTTTTGCATCCACTTGGCTTTAGTGAAATACTGTGTTTTTTCATCTTTTTTTTTTTGGTTTTCTTTTTTATTTTAAATCTTGGCGCCAGTAGGTGGGCGAATTGGTTAAACGTTAGGCCAGCAAACCTTTCACCATTTCGCCTGGTGGTTTATTTTAATTTCTCATATGTCCTAACTATATATGTATATATTTATGTATATTAGGCTGGGTGGCGGTCCATACAAATGGAAAAACAATTTCCAGTCAGCAAAATATTTCGCTCCTAGATCAAGCCGCCTGTGGGCTAAACGTTCATGTTTCCCCGTGTAATTTTTTTGTGCTGCATTTTTATCATCTTTTTTTCTGAAAAAAATATATACCCTTGAAAGCACTTTAAATATAAATTTTGATTCTGTTCATAGAGTCTTGTCGAATTATTGGACTTTTATTAATTTTGTGTTTTTCATAGTGACAACCGAAAAAAAAATAAATATCGGTAGTGGATACCTTTCGAATGATGCCAAAATGATGAATATCGGAAGTAAACTGACGGCGCAGCGCTCATTTTTGTAAAAAGAGTTTGAAATTTTTGGATCTGAAAATCCATTTCCAGCATTAAATTATTTTACAAATATGGAGTCAGTGCCGTCATCTTTCGTCCGATATTCATTATTTAGGCATCATTTGAAAGGTATTGATTCCTGCTATTTATTTTTATTACACCTCTTATAAAATGTTTCCAAGAAATATGAATTTTTAACTGTCACCTTAAAAAACGCAAAAAATCTATATAAACGTCGAATAATACGACCAGGATTTGGGGTTTCCCGGACTTTTTCATTTCCCGGGAAAACGGGAATAAAAAATTACATTCCCGGGAATTCTCGGGAAAAAGTAATTTATTTATAGGTATGTCCAAAATGGTTTAAAATATCAACATTTAATAACTGGTGTGTTTTTTCAATACTGTCATAAAGGGTGATTTTTTAAGAGCTTGATAACTTTTTTTAAAAAAAAAACGCATAAAATTTGCAAAATCTCATCGGTTCTTTATTTGAAACGTTAGATTGGTCCATGACATTTACTTTTTGAAGATAATTTCATTTAAATGTTGACCGCGGCTGCGTCTTAGGTGGTCCATCCGCTTAGTCCAATTTTGGCATTTCCACGTTTTTGAGTAACAGAGACCCAATTGGTGCGAACGGCGACGAATCGAAAATTGGTGGTCATCATTAACACTGGCCGATACAGCTGCGATATTTTCTTCAGTTCGCACTCTACGTAAGCGTGTTGGTGGTTTAATGTCCAACAATGTAAATTTGGTGCGAAATTTAGTCACAATAGCCCGAATAGCCGCTTCAGTGGGTCGATTAAACTGACCATAAAATGGAAGCGCGCAATGAACTTTCTTAACAGAGCACGCATTTTGATAATAAAATTCAATAATTTGCAAGCGTTGTTCGTTTGTAAGAAGATTCATGATGAAATGTCAAAGCATACTGAGCATCTTTCTCTTTGACACCATGTCTGAAATCCCACGTGATCTGTCAAATACTAATGCATGAAAATCCTAACCTCAAAAAAATCACTCTTTATTACAAATTAAAAACGAATGTTATTGTCAAAATATTTTACAAATTATTTTTCATTTTACAAATATTTTACTCTACACCTTTTCAAGATTATATTCGGAACATACAAATTTATATTGAGAAATGTATAAAAAAATTATAATAGGAACATGTTAATTCATAATGAGAAATATAAATTCATAATGAGAATTGTTAATTTATATTGAGAACAATTAAGTCATAATAGGAACATACCATTTCATAATGAAATATACAAGTTTGTAATCAGAAAATCCAAATTCATAATCAGAAAATACGTTTTCATAATCAGAAGATATGAATTCATAATGAGAAAATATAAAATCATATTGAGAAAATATAAATTTATAATGAGAACATTGATAAAATATGTGTTTTTACGAAAATATCCATAGAAAAACGTACATACATAGCTTCGATTATAAATTTTACAGTTCCTGATTATGAATTTATATTTTATGAATATATATTCGTGAATAAGAATTTATTTTTTCTCATTTTTTATTTATATATCGCATTATCAAGTTGTATGTTCTCATTATGATTTTATATTTCTCAATATGTATTTACATTTCACATTACGAATTTACAGTGCTGATTGCTCCTGTTAGGAATTTACATTTCCTGTTATGAATTTACATTTCTCATCATGAACTTATATATTCTGAATTTAAATTACATTTTCTCATTATAAACTTGAAAAGGTGTAGACTAATCGTCAGAATTGGACATTTACATCGCAGGTAGAAGTGACTGACACCTACACTAGATTCAAAATTGAAAACGATTAAGGAAACAAATAACTCATATGACGGAGAATGTTATGACACATTTAATTTAGAATATTCATTCGTCTGAAGACAAAAATATTTTATAGAAACAGGGGGGGAATATTCTAAACTGTAAAAACAATAGAAAAATAGAAAAATTAATATTAATTTAATAGATCCATAAAAAATAAAAATATTAAAATAGTCCAGTCATTAATTCTTACAAGTGGCCATTGCAATACACCGTAGACTAAATTTATATTCCTATTAGATTTCTCTTGAAAGTTTCTTGAAGAAGATGTTCACCTCGATTCTTCTAGGAAAACGAGAAAATTTACATTATGTAAGCCAAGGTATTGTCGGCATGATATTTTTATTTCACAATAAAGATCCTGCAAATAGCCTCACAAAAAGTTTTTATTCCCCTAGCTGGGTTTCGCATAAAATGGCTATTTAGCGAATTCAAAAAGTTGATTTTGTAGTAATATAATATAAACAAATACTCAACAAAAACTCATTATTGTCAGTAATGTAAATACATATATGAATTTGAAATACATCTAAAATTTTAAATTTATATAATAACATTAAATTATTGATCAACATAATAAATATATTATTTTTTTAATATTTCCCGTATTCCCGGGAAATTGAAAATTTTTTCCCGGGAATTCCCGGAAAAATTTGAAAACGATTCGAGAATTCCCGAACCCTAAATACGACCAATGAGTTATTGTAAGACAATAATACAAATTTTTATTTAAAGTACTTTCAAGGGTCTATTAGTTCAGAAAAAAATTTTGGACAACAATGCAACATAGGCGGGTGACCGCTGCATTTTATTTCCGTGACCCATCCTAATGTACATGTATATAGGTCACTCCATATAAAAACGAACGAACAAATTCCGCATCGCACCGATTTGAATGAAATTGCTTCATAACGAAGGAAGGCGGCGAATGAACACTTTCTGGACAGTTAAGGTTCTGGTTTCGGAGCGGTGCGTAAAGCACCATAATTATTGCAAATATCTTTTGTGTCTTTGAATTCTTACAACCTTTGTATTTAGCTATTGTGAATAGAAAGAATACACTTCTGTTTCATTTTTTTGCTTTCATTTCCGTTTCCTGCATTTCATGCATTCTCGAATGCTAGTTGTTGTCGTCGTTGTTGTTATTATTCTATTATTACATATTGTTTATTCTACTGCCGTATTCTTTCCACGTTATCGCCTAGTCTATGTCTTCTTCATATGCTTTTGAATTAAACTTTAAGAAAAAGTTCAAACTATTTTACATTGCATATGGCTTGAAAGCCACATAAACGCTTTTGTTTTAAGGTAACTTTTTCTTTCAGGGCTCACAAAAATCCCAGAAATTTGTCAGGTCGTACAAGAGGCATATGCATGCCTGCCTGCATGCGTACGTGTGCATGTGTGAGTGCGTCTTTGTATGTATGCCGGCAGGATTTTGTTCGCAAGGCAGGACTTTATTGTTAGAATGTAACCTATTTCCGTAACATAAAAGGTCTCTTTGTTTTTGTTGTGCTTTGGCTCAAAAAGGAAAAGGAAATAGTTTACATAGTTTACTAGTAAGTAAATGTGGAAATTGTTCGGTTTGTTATACATTTAAAAGATACAAAGTGATTATATTGTCATAAAATGAATATTAGTTATGATGGTATATGTGCTGCCCAGTGACTGCTGCTGCTGCTGGCAAGGACATTGCATTTTCATTTTAAGTGCGGAAAGAAAGCAGACTTGGGATAGGAATGACTTTTAAACTGTTAGATGTAAATGAGTGTTTAAATTGTGGTTTCGATGGCAGAATGCCATGAAGTGCTGACGTTTTGTTTTAAAGTTAACACAATAATTTTTGTTTAGGAAAAGTACTTTTTTCTAATAAAACAAGTAAGAAAAGGCTAAAGTCGGGCGGGGACGACTATATAATACACTCCACTTTCTATCCGAATACAGTCCAATTCGGTAAAAAAGTTAAAACGGGAAGAATTTTTGTATGTTTCCTAATCACAGGCTAATATGACCTGGTCCAATTTGTCAAATCGAGTAGAATATTTGTATCGGGGATATA